>JANJGK010000012.1:544832-584832 GCA_039081455.1 Macrobrachium rosenbergii
CCACCTCAGCATTCTCACTTCTGTCGGGTCCAGCTCTCGTTTTCAAAATGGTCAAACTACGTGCAATAGATCATGTGTTTAGTTTATTTGGTATTCTTTTGTCACACTACTCCTGCCACCTCCCTCCATTTCCATCAAGATAATTTTATCCCCCTTTCAACTTCAGCTTCATACCGGTCCTCTTGGCTAAAAGTAGATCCAAAGAATTTGAAATTCATTGTTTTTAAAACTAGGCATTTTCTATACTGAATAATCTGTCCCATCCCTGCCTGTTGGCACCATTATTATTATTATTATTATTATTATTATTATTATTATTATTATTATTATTATTATTATTATTATTATTATTATTATTACCCCGGTTTTACTCACATCCACCATCATGCGTCCCCTACACGAGATTCTTGCCACTCTCCTACCCTCTTCTGCGTATCTTCAGTCTCTGCCGTAATCACCAGATCATCTGCATTTTACAATTCACGTAAATTTTCATTCCTAATCGTTTCACTCAATACATCCATGACCAGTACACGAAAAATGGGCTAGGTGCTAACCCTTGATGTAAACCAGCTCTGACTTTAAGCATTTCTGTTTTGCCATAGCCTGTTATTACTGCGTTCATTATTCTTTTCTTCAACATTTCAACAAACTCAACCAACTTTTTCAGGAGCTTTCCTTTCTCTTAACATCAAAGCACTACCACCCCTGGTATGGTATTATATTAACTTCCTTCTCTAAGTCTAGATATACATAGTAGAACTTCCGATTACCTTTCAGCCTCTTTGCCTGTAACTGTATTCTTATGAAGATCTTTATAATACGATGTTTCTTTGCAACTATAACCTTCGCATTCACTTCGACAACTGGCAAAGCGAATAAGGTCAAAGGTTTTGGTTCTTAGTCTAGGAAGACTACAGAAATTTTGCTTACCACAACCAAGAGTGCAAGGTGCGTTCATGAAGACTTTAATTTACTAAGTCAATCTGCTAACCGAAACAAAGAAATGATCCCGACCACGTAGTACATGCAAGAATGTGATTGCGCATCATTTGTGGACGTGCGCTTCTTTTCTGAATTTAAACTAAGGTTGGTCGCTCTTAAATCTACTTACCGTACCCACGGCAGACAAACCAATAATAATCATTATGTACAACTGGCGCCCAAACTCACCTGTAAATAAGAGAAACATCATCAATACAAAGTTATGATTCTACATTCTTCAAATATAACATTTGTGTCACAAAATACGGTACATTTTACTTATGGCTAACATAGGCTACACTGGCTAAAAAAAGGTTCTTTCACACTGTAGTGTAGCTCAGCGTATGCAAGACCAAGTGACATCTGGTGTTGCAGGAGAAAAAAATAGTTTGGCATCGTATCTTCCATTTACTGAGAAAAACCAGGAATACAACCGCGTAAACATCAAGAGTATCATTTATTTCACTGCTTGAACCCTACGGGTAACATCTTATGAAGGGAAGGATGCTGTACTCATCGAAATTAGACATTCGAACAAGGAAAGAAAATACGCTCGAATGCATGTTTACGTACATACATACATACATACTATTTATATTATATATACAAAAATACTACACATACATACACACACACATGAACACAATTTAACATTTAGTTCTAGAGAAATACACACACAAAGAATTGTGTGTAACATTAAGCTCCGGAGAGAACTCAGAACAAAAATCACTGTAACGCTCATACTTCAACTACCGACTCATGGATGAACCCCTACACTGGAAACTTCCCAGACACTACGCGCTCCTTACAACCACGCTATACCATTCACCTCTATCAAGCCAGCTATTTCGAACTTCCTGGAAATTAAGGTCCCCCTTTATCCAATATCTCTTCCTTTCCATATACCCAGCACCTTTCAGGGCTTCATCACCTTCTTCCTAAAATTCCGAAAAGTTTTCTGTAAACATTAAGTTACATTTGTTACTATAACAAGAGAAAAAGACAGAATTAACTCGGTAGCGAAGCACAATATTATATAACAAAACAAATGCCAGACTTCTGAACAAGTCTGATCACTTCATATAAATAAAAAAAAAAAGGGAAACTCCCTTCAAACATTTCATCCTTTCCGAAATTTACAACAGCAAGATGGAAACTCAAAACGAAATGACAGGTGGCTTATTCAATAATAAGGTGAGGTTTTAAATTGGCTGTTCTATGCCTGGTTAAACCGGTCTTCACATTAAAGAGGTAATAATGACCCGGGCAATTAGTAGGCTCGCACCTTCAATCAATAAAGAGGACTCGGCGTGTGATAGTCAATAATGAACCAAGTCATAAAGGTAGAAGAGAGGAAGACTCATTATTGTTTAGATAGGAGCTAACGGGTCTCGGCCCTTCAAGTTGTTTATCGCCTTACAATTTTTAACGAGATATTTTTCAACATTTAACTCTTATAAATATCATACATAAGCACAAAAGTGGCAACGAATTCTCTCGATTATTTCTGACATGTGCCCAGTCGCTTTTTAAACACTAACAAATACATTTACTTGCAGGATACGGGATAATGTGCGTTTTCGACACTTAATAAAGACGAAGGGCATTATAATACAAAGGAAGAATTAGGGCAGGTAAGGCTTGTTGGTTAAGAAACATCTTGGGAAGCTACACCTTTTCATAATGGAGCTGCATCATCATCATCATCATCATCACCACCACCATCATCTTCCCAACAACCACCACCAGCATTACATCAAGGGCAGAAGCCTCCAGAGACGACTGACCCAAGGAGGAGGAGTGTTGGGCTGAGGTGCCGAGTTGGTGAGAAAAACTAACCTGACAGACAACTCCCTTCACTCATCCTAACAACACAGAGCTAAACCACAAGTGGCCGCAAAGTCGGCAATCGCCCAGGTGGAAATACGTCCTCGAACATGCAAGGTAGCAGAGAGCTTCAAAGCCTTCTTCCAGGGCACTCCGCCCAACACTGTCCATAGGGTAGGAGGAATGTAACAAGTGCACTCTCAAAATTCTTGATTCCATTATCTTGCCAGAACATCCCAACAGATCAGCTGAGAGAGAGAGAGAGAGAGAGAGAGAGAGAGAGAGAGAGAGAGAGAGACTCTTCACAAGATGAAACGAACTGTTGCGACTTAAATGGATTCTTATCATCAGACAGGGCATCACGGAAAAAAAATTACATATAAGGATTACGCAACGCAATCAACGCTGCAACAGCGGTTAAAGCACCGAGCGTCGTCTTCCTTGAAAGGGGGGTGGGGGGTGGGGGGGGTTGTCATTCACCAACTCAAGCTGGGATCTATCAAAGGGGAATAATATACCATTAGGATGAGGATAATCCCCAAAGTGAGGCGAGATAAGGAAAGCATTCTTATCCCTCTCTCAGATCTCTTGCTACTCAGGAGAGAGGTGCATCATCAACAAGAAGGGGCGCGGGAGGAAGGGAGGTAGGGAGGGAGGGAGAGAGAGAGCGGGATAAAAGGAAGGTTATAAATCCCCCTCCCACCTCCCATTCCTCCCTGAACCCTTTACAACTCAACCACCACCGTCTCTCGAAAGGTTAACCCTTTGCCATCCCGCAATCACGGTTTTTGTAGGAGTTTGTTATGTCGACGTCAAGCCAATCGACTTTTTCCCAATTTACCGATGTGATTTCGAGATAGATACACTAAATGAATCGTGGAGATACGGGGCCCAAGACACGAATGGCCGCTCACCTTATCGCCGCCACACAAACATATGCAAGAACCAAAATCCTGCACCTAACAACGGCATAATAGTCCTTAGGGGGCGAAAAGACGGCCTGATTTTTACAGTCCCGGTTCAAGTCCCGATTTGTCCAGGTTTGCTTCATCGAATGATTGGCCCAGGTTTTTCGACCTGCATGGATTCTCACTATCGGATAAAATGATTGCGTCCTGAATAGATTAATTGCTGGCAACTAAAGTTACACAACAACTGGGGCAGGACTTAAAGGCTTTGCTGGTAAATAAACTTAAGTGAAATAATTAAGCCTTCAAATATACCTATACATACAAAACACACACGCACTATATATATATATATATATATATATATATATATATATATATATATATATATATATATATATATATATATATATATATATATATATATATATATATATATATATATATATATATATATATATATATATATATACACGTACGTACACATATACAGTGTATATATCCTTTAATGTGCATTCAGTGGTCCGTGTTCTCTGCTCTAAGTTTAAGTAAGAGTAACTTTATTCCTGCTTCTCTGTACATATGCATTATTAGTTTTAAAATTTTATTAACTAATGCATGTATTTATGGACGAACAAAGTTATTTTACAAACACTTACTTTTGACAGAACCGATAATGCACAATATTAATACCAACGGAAAAGCTAGACAGACAATGTGCGTACAGTTCTAAAATGAGAGATGTGGAAATCAGAAACTCACTTTCCTGCAAGGACGCAGCAACAAGAACCGAACTTGAAGGACCCAACCAATCCCAATTCTTTCAAGAAAAATCCGCAGTTCAATGCCTGGGGTGTTCTGTGCACGTCACAATGCATCACCATGCCCGAGTTACTTTCCACTAACGATTTTCTCGATGGAATTAATTTTCCCTTGCACTCTCATTGAAGAATCCTGAAATTACGCTGAAAGTGCAACGGCTACCACCTGGTGAAGAAGTCATCCACCACCTGTAATTATCTAGCCTCCTTTTTTTTCCAGTCTAAGCGATCTCGCACCTTTTTTTCTCACAATATATCTTTAATAATAAATGCCACGCCATTGCACTACTTTCCCCCTAAGCTGAAGCGCAAAAGGCTTTGCAAATCTTTCATGGCTTAATTAATACTTTCACACATGTGAGGGTAGCATTATCGCCTCTCAAGAAATCTTCGAGGACCCAAGAAACAAACCCGGCTCAACGCAGGCGATACAGGTTCAACAATCTATTACAAGTGGTGATAACAAATGAGCATAGTCACTGGCTCAACGAATAAAGAGATAATGGGGCCAATTACCACTTGGAACACTTACGAGCAATCTTCCCCTTGAATAGAACAAACATGTGCTCATATTATAAGTTATAATAATGTGAATTAACTGACAATTTACTTTCCTGCCCATGAACTTCAATATCCTATCTTTACTTTGCCATTAAATATAGGAAATAGAAGACAAAACCTCCTTTCAGTACGGTGCACTACTTAGGTGATAAAACCACCTCAAAAAAAAAAATATTACATGAACACAAATGCCAACGAGATACCAACAATAAAATACAAGATAGGAGGTTTACAAACCACCCCACAAAATGAAGATTCTCTCTCTCTCTCTCTCTCTCTCTCTCTCTCTCTCTCTCTCTCTCTCTCTCTCTCTCTCTCTCTCAGCATCGATGCGCCTCTGAGCTAATTGTTTAGTTCCCTTCGAAGGCGCGGGTTTTCCAAACTTTATGACTGGTAATTGTCGGTTTTGGCTGGTCGATACGTGGCCTACGATATTTGACCCAGCATTACCAAACAATACGGCGAATTCACGACCCACAATACAGGACTTTCATCTCACAGAACAATATTTACGATCACCTGGTAACAACAGCCCCATCGAAAACCAGCAGGATTTAGTGCAGATTTCGTTTCGGAATCTTAAAAACGATGCTATATCACTCAGCACCTAAAAGGGTAAAAAATAAAAAAAAATAAAAAAAATAAAAAAATAAAAAATCCATAAATCTAAACGTCATGGGGTAATTAATGTTCTTTTCGGAGAGAAAACTTTGTTAAAAAAGAAAAGGAAAATATTCTGACACCTTACAAGTAAATATACCTGATACAAATACGCCCAATTCAAACGATAAAAAAATGGAACTAACTAATGGAATACAGAATCAACGTCTAAAACTCTCTCGACCAAATAGTCTCCAACTAGAAAATTCTATTTCTTCAATACATCACCTCATACCTGGATTGGGTTATATAACCATTTAGAAATTACTACACATAGTTCATGTGCGCATGTTATATTCTCTCTCTCTCTCTCTCTCTCTCTCTCTCTCTCTCTCTCTCTCTCTCTCTCTCTCTCTCGGGTGTTCGTGCGTGTATGCCCAGTAGCATGCAAACATTTAGACGTGCACTAACCCGACACTTCTGAGTCTGTGCTTTAATAAATTACGTTTTATGAAAGGCAAAAGAGCAAGGAAAATTAGCTATCGTACTTGAAAGACAGTGTTATCCTGCACTGACATCAATATTCATAGACCCTCACAGCCGCCATGAGATTAAAAAATTCTTTATCAAAATGGATGAAGCAATAGGAATGTGGCTGATTCAGTCATAAGTTACAAATCATAAAGCGCTTTTATTGGTGGGGGAGAGGTACTGGCAAGGAGGAGCCTCAATATCCAGAAAGCAAGGAATTACGTGCAAGATCGAGTTAACAGCGCAACGAGACTTCAGTGCAATATATGAAATGCCTCGTGGTGGCAGCTTTATGACCACGCGCTTAATCAACGAATCAGCAGTTATTAAAGTAAGAATGCGGTAGTGAAGACCGTAAGTGCTGAAAGCACGTACATCATATACATTTGGAAATATACATTCACACACACACACACACACGATATATATATATATATATATATATATATATATATATATATATATATATATATATATATATATATATATATATATATATATATATATATATATAATGTTTTACAGTGGTACCCAATAAACCCGCGCATTGCATGCGTCTGCTTGCACGTTCGGCGCTTTCTTCAGCGACTTTCGAACATCTCCAACACTACTTAACCATAAAAGGCAGCCGCAAACACCAACAGGTGAAAACAGACTGAAAACTGTTACCGATTTCGTCTGACTTCTATGAATGGTGTATCACTCGCGAAGTACACAATAGCGAGCAGCGTCAAAAATGCGTGGGCCAAGTCGTAAAAAATATATAAATCTCCCGTTAATGGCAATAAAACCACATCCGCTGGACGCAACCTTCAACAAAGCCTCCTGGGTACAGTTGCAGATATCAGGCAAGGGACCTACCTACTCCTCGTGCTCCTAGGGTCCATCTCAATACCCTCCAACGAGGGAGAACGACCTCTAAGCTCACTGTCTGAGGATATGGATGCAAGACGCGTTGCCGCCATGTCTTGCATGCATTTTCCTTATTTTATTCTCTTTATTTTAATGTCAGCGCACGCGTCATTTTCATGACATTTTAAAGCGTGAAATATGTCGGGAAAATTTTTTATGGAACTAAAGCCATTCACTCGAATAATACTACTCGTTACGGATTAAAATTCACTATAAACAAATGCCATGCCATGTTCCTCATTACTGACAGACTGTCATATTGTGTATGTATGTATGTATATGTATGAATGTATATACATAATATATATAATTTTTGTCTAATAGCTGAGTGGTCAAAGTCGACGGCAGGAGGTCCTATCAATTTTAGTTCTCTTTGGCTGTAGCTTACTCCCAGGTATCGTGTATTCGATGTTAAATGATGTATGTGGCTTAATTTTAAGGCATACATATGTGTATGTGTATGAATGTGTATGTGTATATATATAAAATTATATGTGAGAGAGAGAGAGAGAGAGAGAGAGAGAGAGAGAGAGAGAGAGAGAGAGAGAGAGAGAGAGAGAGAGAGAGAGAGAGAGTTATTTTATGGCAGTGTGCCCGAAAGATGTCATCTTCAGCTTAAACTGCACAAGTCTATCCAGGACAATCCAGGGTTCCATCTGTTTAAAATAGGATGGACGATGCAATATTCATGAGATGCATATCCCTTGGTACGCCTGTTTTTCTCCATTACCTCTACAAGCAGACTGTCCTTCCTTTACCAGCTGACGAAACCTGAAATAAAATCCTTGATCTTACGGAAAAAAAAAAAAAACTTGAAAATAAAAATTCTCCAGGAGAAGAAGAATACACTATTATCCGATAATATCAATTAGCTGGATAAAATGATGGCATAATAAACGAGGATTTGAGTTGGCTCTGCTGTGTGGAGGAGTAAAGGTAATCTTTTGCTGGGTAATACGACAGGCCGTCGCCATTACTTATCATTACATCAAACATGCACAATAGCAAGTCTCCGACGCCCAGCATCAACAACCATTACAAAGACGTGCCTTTACACCAACCAACAATTAACTTCATAAAATTGAAAAAAATCGGGAAATAAAAGATGGAAAACAATGTGCTTTTCTTTATCCTCCTTCGTGCACGAACTTCACCCAAATTACGGAAACTAACTATATAGTACCTTTTCAAGGTTTCCCATGAAGGTAATATTTAACTGGAATATGAAAATATCAAAATTGCAATGTTAAATTAAAATCTTGCACGATTAGGTGTACGACATATATCAAACTGATACTCGCAAGCTCCTGAAGATTTGCTAAACAAACACCCGATCTGTAATCAAATAGCAGCACATATCAAGATCATTGTTATAAAGGATAACTGTGCACGTGTGATGGAGCAGAGGAGTTATTTCAGGGATTTCAACGCACTGGTAAATAGTGAGCCACAGGTAAGTTTACACTTACCACAGACCATGTCACTACCTAGCAGGCATGCAAATTCACATTCATTAAGTAATAAATTATGTACCTTATACGTGTGAGTGAGTGAGTGAGAGAGAGAGAGAGAGAAAGGGATTAGGAGTGGTGGGGAAGGTGTCACACAGGCATCTACATCAACCTAAACAAAAGTAAACATTCCATTAACCTCATATGAGAGTAAACAGAATAGTGGAAGCAAGGGCGTACAGTGAACATGACACAACCGCTTTACGAGGGGGTTCGTGATCTCTCTCCACTCTTCGATGCCTCCTTTCCGATGAAGACAATTAGCCTTGGTCGGATATACAAACCCATGAGTGGTTTATTCAGCAGCAGTTCTCTCCGTCCAAAAATATGCGGTAGCTTTTCAATAACAACAGGACGATGTGGACGGGTTAATGTGAACCCGCGAACTCTTAACAGCAAACTTGCCTAACACAGATATCAGCTTGATCGCAAAGGTCACAACCAATGACATTACAACGTCTAAAACAAACATATAATGAGCAAGCAAACTCCTGACAGCGTAGACACGCAAACAAGGCCTTAGAGCAGCCGCCTACCATCGAGCTGAAGGATTCAATGATCACATTTAATGCCGCCGTCACAAAAGAAGACCTCATCACTTAACTTCTTATACAAACTAAGCAGGGATCACTGTAGCTAGTTGATTTAATTGAATATAGAATTTAGGCCACAGGCTAAGCACTGGGACCTATGAGGTCACTCAGCGCTAAAACGCAAATTGACAGGAAAAGGCTTGAAAGCTGTGATAGAAGGAAAACCTCGCATTTGCACTATGAATCAATTGTTAGGAGAGGGTGGAAAGTAAGATGGAAGAAAGAGAATATGAAAGGAGGTATACAGTAAAAGGAATGAAAGGGGTTACAGATAGGGGCCGAAGGCACGCTGCAAAGAACCTTTAGTAATGCCTGCAGTGCACCGCGTGAGGTGCACCGAAGGCACTAACCCCCTATGGGGCACTGTATCCAGTGGCCATCCATTAACTATGTCAATGAAAATAAAGGACCAAATAAAAACAAAAATTTGAAGTAACATCGGTACCACTGCAGGCTTATCAGGGACATGAAACGATGAGCCAGGAAGCGGGAATGAAGACATGACGTGCGGTCGGACAGGATATAGGCTATGAAGTAGTTTCATGAGAAGGAAAATCTACACTTACCGTTTCTGTACCATGTTCAACGACAACACGAGGAACCAAATACCATTGGGATATTAAAATGAAAATCTATGAAACCTTAAAATTCTAATAACAAACTGTGTGGAAAATCTTATAAGTGTCAACATATAAGGATATAAAGATTTAAGAGTCCTTGGGAATAATCTGAACACACACTGTATATATATATATATATATATATATATATATATATATATATATATATATATATATATATATATATATATATATATATATATGCTGTATGTGTGTGGGTGTTTGTGTAAAATTTTCACTCATCCACACGTAACTTTACATTTACACACACACACACACACACACACTGTGTAATGTGTGGGAGTGTGTCACGCAGTAATAATATACAATGAAATTAATATCGAGTTAGGATCAAGTTTCCCCTCATCACCTTTTGACATACAAAAAATAACATTAATAATCCACGCACGTCTAAGCGGCCTTCTTACTTGAGAGAGAGAGAGAGAGAGAGAGAGAGAGAGAGAGAGAGAGAGAGAGAGAGAGAGAGAGAGAGAAATTTCAGTGGAAGACGGACGGGGGTGGGGGGGGTGGGGGAGGAATGTCCAGTATGCAAATCTTGCCAAGCGCCTCTTATCAAACAGAATCAGCAGTTTCAAGCAATAAAACAAGAGATGGTTACCGTTAGGTTTCCTCCGCTTTGGGTCACCCATAAATCTGCAGGTGGCTGATAACAATAGCTACATGCCGATGGTAATCGGGCCCATGAAATGCTGGATACGTGCTGGATTAAAGTATCCATACCTGACACCGTAATAAGGTGGGGGGAGGGGACCAAACACTCTTGTGAACCCGAAACTACTACTGGACCTCAACAACTGATTCATCGAAGACAACAAACATTCGTTAACTTCCTCGACAAGAAATCAAGACAGTAAAAATATTTCTTTTTTTAAGCGCTGCTTTTAACAATACTTGGCAGACGAATAGGGTGCCTTTTAACAATACTTAGAAAACGAATAGGGAACCTTTTAACAATACTTGGCAGACGAATAGGGTGCCTTTTAACAATACTTGGCAGACGAATAGGGAACCTTTTAACAATACTTGGCAGACGAATAGGGAACCTTTTAACAATACTTGGCAGACGAATAGGGAGCCTTTTAACAATACTTGGCAGACGAATACGGAACCTTTTAACAATACTTGGCAGACGAATAGGGAACCTTTTAACAATACTTGGCAGACGAATAGGGTGCCTTTTAACAATACTTGGCAGACGAATAGAGTGCCTTTTAACAATACTTGGCAGACGAATAGGGAACCTTTTAACAATACTTGGCAGACGAATAGGGAACCTTTTAACAATACTTGGCAGACGAATAGGGAGCCTTTTAACAATACTTGGCTGACGAATACGGAACCTTTTAACAATACTTGGCAGACGAATAGGGAACCTTTTAACAATACTTGGCAGACGAATGGGGAACCTTTTAACAATACATGGCAGACGAATAAGGAACCTTTTAACAATACTTGGCAGACGAATGGGGAACCTTTTAACAATACATGGCAGACGAATAGGAAACCTTTTACCAATACTTGGCAGACGAATACGGAACCTTTTAACAATACTTGGCAGACGAATAGGGAACAAAAAAGCATTTGTTGCATGAAGACACAGAAATCATACTTAGTGGAGTATCTGAACACCACAAGCACATACCAATTTCAGCCATGCACCAAAGTTGATATAACGTCCTCGACGGTCAAATATGCATTAAGAATTAAAACAATTAAATGTAAGAAATTAAAAACTGACGTACAAGATGTTCTCCCATAATGAACTCTGCCATGTATACGATAAGCTGATGTCACTAATATACGCAGACCACGTTTGCTTAAAATTCTAATTTTTCTTTTCCTTCGGCCAACCCGTTCAAGGGAGATTGTCTCGTAATTAAAAAATATTCTAGGAGAATAATTTTCAACTGGTTCAGCAGCAGAACAACTAGCAGCGTTGACTGGCTAAATTAAATGCAAAGGTCACATTTTACATTAGTGATGATTGTAACTTTGAACAAGCCCCAGTCACACGTGGATTCTTCAACTATGGTTATGAAGGACGGCATATTCAAATGAGTCAACACTGTGTGTGTGTGTGTGTGTGTGTGTGTGTGTGTGTGTGTGTGTAGAGAGAGAGAGAGAGAGAGAGAGAGAGAGAGAGAGAGAGAGAGAGAGAGAGAGAGAGAGAGAGAGAGAGAGAGAGCGCCGAGGTCTTGCTGCACATTCCTATGACTATACGTAAGAATGTCAGAATAAATGCTCGCTCTCTATATGAGGCAATCGGCACGGTCGGTAAAAAAAAAAAAAAAAAAAAAAATCAGGGCAGTAAGTCAACTGCGTAGCACAGTAAATCCGTGGCGAACGAATATTCTACATAAACGCCATCCGATCATCAACCCTGGGCTTTATTTAACACTATTTAAAGCTAAAGCGAGCTAATTTCAAAGTACACGAATTTTTCAATTACAAAATATCTACTACCGTATCATCCTTACTAGATTGGATTTCAAGAAACGGCTGCCAGCTCAGTAAAGAGAAGGGAATAACATCAAAGGGAATAATATCAAAACAACAAATAAAACTGCAGTTGAATGAAACCTAATCATATTTAAGGCCATGAAACATGGAGGGGGGCATGCAAGCAGTTGAAAATAATTCATTTTGAATGATACCAGTTGATGATAAAAAAAAAATAATGCATCAATAACCTGAGTGTTGACGAGCTCACATAATTCAACATATAGTAGTATGGTAGTATATAGGAAATAATTTCTAATTAATACTCTTCGAACTTTACTTTCCCACAGCAAAATGAAATCAAGTATACATTGGTCACTATCCCACAAATGCCAGGAAAACTGAGAGAGAGAGAGAGAGAGAGAGAGAGAGAGAGAGAGAGAGAGAGAGAGAGAGAGAGAGAGAGAGAGAGAGAGAGAGAGAGCATAACACAGACAGTAATAAGAAAATGCAAATCTCTGTTTAGAACGATACTTCTGAATGTTAACATTCGGTTCTTTTAATCTTAATAATCATTTACATTATTTTTAGTGTAAAAGATTTCATACTTGAATTTTATTAATATTATCAATTTAATTCTTGAATTCTATTATTATTATTATTATTATTATTATTATTATTATTATTATTATTATTATTATATTATTATTATCAAAACTATGGATGTTAATCCCGAAATCCTCGAGAAATTAATCGATTTCTCAAAGGTCACTGATACTATAAGACTTCGCAAATATCATTATTCCTGGCCATCCAGCGACTGGACGACCGATCAACCAACGCACAAACCGAGGCCAAACCAACATAAACCTCCTCAGACGAGGTAATATAACCCTAAGCGCAGCCATCACTTTAACGGAAGGGAATGCGCCGCAATCAAAGGAGAAAATGGAATCAACAGCATTTAAAAATGACGGTTGCAACTAAATAACACCAACGGCCCCTGACGCGCGATGATGATTCACGACATTTATACAACACACGAATTGCAAGCGTAAATCGCACGCACCTGTAAAGGGCTCCAGTGATAAGATCGGCTGATCTATCATGGGGTATCTCTCATCCGGGAAGAGCCAAACCCACACCAAAACCCGTCTCTCGGACTAGAGGGTCCATTTAAAACAATAGTGCTCCACTCTTTCACTATATGCACGGACAGAGAGAGAGAGAGAGAGAGAGAGAGAGAGAGAGAGAGAGAGAGAGAGAGAGAGAGAGAGAGAGAGAGAGAGAGAAATTTCAATATGTAACATATATATAATATATACATATATATATATATATATATATATATATATATAAGAGAGAGAGAGAGAGAGAGAGAGAGAGAGAGAGAGAGAGGAGAGAGAGAGAGAGAGAGAGAGAGAGAGAGAGAGAATTTAAAATCAGTAACATATTTATATCTATACATACAAGTGATTTTGTATAACAAGAGTAATTTTCCTAGCTAAAAATTACCATAAGTTATAAGTTTTGTGGCTGTTTTCAACGGTAAATTTGCATCTAATGCTGATGCTTATATTTCCTGTTTAGGAAGTATATTCTTCCTTTTAATACTAAAATAACTATTATAACGCTGAAATTCATATATAATTTATGATTGATTATGATACTCTAATAAAATCCAGTTGTCCCTAAAATTGCATTCATTAGCTTATTTTTTGTTTTAATTCAGCTTCAAGATGATCATCATCTTGCAAATGCCATCGCTATCAAGGATTCACGTACATTATCTTTCATACATTCCACCTTTAAAATCTGTCTTTCTTCTTTTAGAAGAGAGAGACAGAAAAAAAAAAAAAATTAGACTTTTTCAGTAAGCAAAATGCATACCATCAAAAGGGGAGGGGCTAGACTAGGTAATTCTCACCCCACAGGGGGGAGGGTACTTATAAGCTATTCAAAAAGGCATGGTGCATGACACTGTGTTATTTCAACGCAATTGGTTTTACATGGCAATGTCTTGCTACAGCAATAAAATTGCATACATAAAATGCGGATTATTTTTCTGGATGTACTGGTGATGCATGCAAGCATATTATTTACTTTATTAGAATTCATACAAGAAGTTACCGTGAAGACCAACTAGAGAGAGGATTGCTTTCATTCCTTTCAAGAACAATGTAGAGTAAATATAAAGGAATCCATCAACCCAAAAGTGAGGATGCAGTTGGCCTTACAGTAAAGGATCTATGATATTTTGGGGCATTTTCACCTCAAAGGCTCCAAAGCCCCTGTAAGCAATCCTCTGCCTGTCATTCAACATTCCTACTGTATTACTATCCTTGTGGTAATCCTTACTGCAGTTGACGCTGTTTTGAAATTTTCTGTGAAACTTGCTCATCCCCGATTTAACAAGTAAAGAATGAATGGGTCTGTTACCGGGATCTTGTTGTAAAGTACTGAACTATTACCAACTACCATAAGTAACTGGGCTGCATTACTACGATTAATTTCTCATTTTTGACAGAAATCCGGAACAGTTTTATTATTCCTTTGTTTTAAACCAACTTTAAAATCAAATTACCAGACACTGATACGAGATCATAGAAACATTATTCATCCATTAACGGTCTCTCGCGTACATACACCCAAAATCGATCAGGACGGCTCATTGCTTTCCACCCGAAAGAGAAAGAGGGATGAGCATAATCCACCAAATGCCCAACACACAGAGGACGACGGAGATGTAGTTGTTAAAAAGAGGTCGGGTATCGTTTACTATTAGACGGGGGAGCGCTTGAGACTCCAGTGGTTAGATGGGCGGTTGATAGTGCAACCGTGGGCTACCTGCCAACGAGCTGTGTCGCCTCCCTGACCAACAGCAGAGATCTGCTATCTCTTGCCAGCCAGACCCCATTAAAATATGGCATCGGCCCACGAACTTCCCTCACACTTGACCAGCAGCACTAAATCAATTTTTCCCAAATGTGGCTCGCCAATGCATCTCATGATTGTAACCCCGAGTCCCGCGGGATACAGTTTCTTACTTCGTTTTGTTTCTCATAAATTATCATCGTTGTAAAAAAAATAATGAAGTATACGTAACTTCAGATTATGACTGCGGATTATATATATATATATATATATATATATATATATATATATATATATATATACATATACATATATACACATACATACATATATATATTATACACACACCAGTCCTTCATTTCCCCTTTGATGGAATTGCAAATATAAATCATGTGTTTATACACAGATACATACATAAATACATACATACATGCACAAATATATATATATATATATATATATATATATATATATATATATATATAGTGTGTATGTGTACATATGTACATATACATATATATGTATATGAAAAAAATATATATATACATACACACACACACACACACACATATATATATATATATATATATATATATATATATATATATATATATATATATATATATATATATATAAGAAGACTTTTCTAGCAGTCTTTCCTTTATATTAGTCAAGTACCATTGCACCTGTGGCATCTCTACAACTACCTGGCAACACATCGAAACCTTTCCATTACTTCATATCTTTGAGGCTAAAGTTTAAAAGAATAACAAAAGCTGGTGCATTTATTCAGACAACAGCTGCTTCAGCTGTAACCCTTTGGTATCCTAAGAGCCACAAGAAGACCTACAATGGAACTACAAGAATCCAAAAGAAACCAAATTTCAACACTCCAATTTCAGAAAAATGATGATTAGTTATATTAACAAGCCAGGATGCTTGAATAGCATGAGCTTCCACCAATCAAGATTAGATTCTACAATACAGTCCATGGATATTTACATTCAGCTAAAACAGTTGTACTTTATATTATAGCTGTTCTTTGCAGTGACTTCCATTTCAATAAACTGTTTCCCAACAGGTGTTTATTTAAGATTTCTCATACCCATACACAAAGGTTAATGCAAATGTTTACAGCATATGGCTGTGAATACAACTAAGGTATACATATATGTATATATATATCTAAATAAAAAAAAACTTCGTAAGCACATCAAAACTTTCATATGGATTCGATGGAGCTAAATCAGGTTGGCCCTACTACGGAACAGTAGGGATAGTATTATAGAGATAAGTTTAAAAGATCTTTGCAATACTGCAGGTTGCATAATCCACTTCAGGAAAATTCAGGAAATTTAGTATAGTAACGTCATGTAAATTCTCGAACACTGTCTTGGACCACTTTTATTTTCGAAAAAAAAAAAAAACGCTTAGGCTAACAACCTGGGCTTTGAGTCCTAACCATGTTGGCAATTTCAACATTGCAGACATGTTGGAATATAAAGATGTGTGGATCTTTTACCAGCTTACTCTGCCGTGTTTTTAATGTGTATAGTGGTTTATAAATAATTTTAAGCGTTTCTTCTGAGGTTTCAACATTACCTCGTCTTTATAATATGCAAAATTACATGCTTTGTCTCTATTTTTTTTTTTTTTATAGAATCGTGGTCTGATTTCATACTGGACAGATGGCAATAGAAAGCCTTTTTTCCTCATAGCAGATGACAGACAACTGGATGCAAATAAAATTAAAACTTATGCAAACAAAATGTGCTTGGACGATGGATATACATTTCTTCAGGCATAACAGTTCATAACATTACTAAGTACCTAAGTATATTGTGCACACCCTTTACGATTCGTCATATACTGAACATTTAATAACGAAATGTTTATGAGACGACTACAACTGAGCATAATCTCGAATAATGGATAAATAATTATCACCAAAAATGTACCAATCACCTGCATGCATCTTCCAGCTATATTTCGACCGCTCGCTCCATCAAACCAAATGATGTATGGGGGTTTGTCGCCTATCAAGGATGCAGTCTAATAATCAAAGTAAGACTCACCAACATTTTCGATGGTTTTCAAGTCTTGAGGGCTTCAGTTTGTACAGCAAGAGTGATGATGAACCATTTCTTCCCGGCCGAATGAAGAAAGCATTCTCCTTCCTTCCTTCCTGGAGGTACTTTAACTGCAAATCCCATAAATTACGGCCCACGTCTACCTAAAGGACTTTACTGCAATGTTCAACTAAGCTAATATCATTCTTTGGATACATCATTTGCACACTAACACTTTCAATGACCCAAACAGATTTACACTGAATCTCCTCTTGCCACCATACTACCTACCGGACCTCCAGCCATCTCCTGTAATCTTGATTTAGGATAGGTTCAGTGACAGAAAAGACGAGAAAAAACTGTTAATAAAGATGAGATGAGGATTAACCTCTTTGTGTACACGAGCATTCTTAACACAATGACACTGTAATCTCTCACTTTAGCAAGAGCTTCGCACAGGCTTAACATATATCAAAGCTGATTAATGACAGCGAGATTCAGTCGCCCTTAGTAAGTTAACCGTGGGAGGACGGCATCTATGGGTTCTCCGGTGGGGGGAAAAAATCTTTAAACTGTCATGTTACCAACGTCCCTTCCCGAATGAGGTACTAGCTAATGCGTAGTCATGAAAATTGAATAAAAACTTAATTTTCTAAAACAAAGGCCACTGGGTTGATAATCTTTGCCCAAGGACGTTATTAAAATAAACATCCCACGCATACAAGTATGAAGGCGAAAAATTGGAAGGGGTGTTTTGAGACGCCTAACTCGCTCAATGAATGCAAGATTCTACTAATCAGAAAAGTGGCAAGAGATTAATCCAAAATTTGACGAGAGAAGGCAAGAAAGTTACAAAGCACCGACCAAAAAAGCACATACATAAGTAAATTAATTGGTCAACCTTGCGGAGCAAAGACATAGGATCTACACAAGATGTAAGGAAAAAAAAAAAAAACTTCAAACGCTCAAAAACACTCGACTACAATGCGGATCCTGAATTCCAATAAAATGCTTAGGCCCTTCCATACGTATATGGTCTGAGTTACCAAAAAATTATTTATATAAGAAATAAAAAAAATGTAAATCGATTCTAAATGCCACGAAGTGTATGAAAAATATTTCAGATTTCTAAACTGTGCGATTCTTTCCTTGAATCCATTTATAAACCAGCGCTCAGATCTCAAGCAAAATACTTATATGAAACTTAACTGGCACATTCGTATATTTCATGGCATCAAGAACACGAGCGACTGACAACTACACGAACTCGGGATTTTCTCTCGCAGATTTATAGGCCATGTGGTGCAATGTAAAGAATAAGTAATCCTATATCATATACAATGGAATTATATCTAGCTTGAATAAAATGAGGGATATAAACAAACTCACACTATCCTACATATTGAATAAAATATATATGACCTTAGCTGCCTTAAGTACAATAAAAATTAGAATATCCAGGTAATATTAACATTCGGCCAAACAATATTGAGAATACTCGCGTAATATTTACATTCAACCAAACAATAAGTTGTCCAAAAAACTTATGATTGCTTAAGGTAAAGTTACTTTCAAACTCTCATTACTCATGTATTTGTTTGAACTCGAGAAGCCTCATCACCGCATAAAACATGATTACTAAACACAACATTTGACGTTTCGCAGGAAAAATTGAATTTAACAGACAATGAATCATTCGTCATTGTCGAAATTCCGCCGTCTACATTAATCATTTTCAGCATTTGTTTTCCTTTAGCATTTCCTGATCAGGTAAAAAGTCCGCCCCGCAAAAATTGACTTGGTTGCACCTTGTTGAATCTTATCTAGTATTCTCTCCAACTCACATTTTCCCAGTTCCTTATCTATATCGTAACTAGGAACAGTGAAAACACTAAACAACTTCAAATCTTTCCAGACACACTATGCCTAGGCAATACTGTTTACAATTACAGTTTTCAATCGATTCATAGCGTATGCGCCGTATCATTAAATGTTGTTAATATTACCTTTAGCGAAGACGATGATAATAATAAATTAATAAATAGCGCGTGAAATCTTTTCCTCCTCCTGCAAACAGATGAGCACAAGATAAAAGATCTACTGTAAACCAGGACCTAATCAGCCACACTGGAAATAAATCTTGAATGCAAATGAAAATCTTTTAAGCAAGCGATATAAAAACAAAGATGACAGACGCATTAACAGAGGTTGCTAATGGGGATTCTTTCCCATGTGAGAGAGAGAGAGAGAGAGAGAGAGAGAGAGAGAGAGAGAGAGAGAGAGAGGTAACAGAGTTGTTATTCCTTTGGACGACAAGTGCACGCACGCTCCCCCAACTCTGTTAATGATGCCAGCAAAAATTTACATATGTTTTATGGGCGGCGACATGTGTTGTACATGTACGCCTCAAACTTTAACTGACATAAGTCATGTATGTGAAAATGTGCACTGTGCATCTCAGTCGTAACATAACGTGCATGCAATAGGGACGCACGCGTACAATTTAACAATAATGGACCATACAACCTGTATGTAATGGGTTAAAATATATACAAATGAAACCCATTCATAAAAAAACACCAGGAAAAGATTTTCCTTTGCATCAGCGTTACCCCCAAACCAAAAAAAATTTAGTAAAATAAAAATCTGCTGAAAAGAAAAAAAACTGACAAATAACAACCTGTAGGTAATGGGTTAAAAAATATGTACAAATGAAACCCATTCATAAAATGACACCAGGAAAAGATTTTCCCTTACATCAGCGTTACCCCCAAACCAGAAAAATTTGGTAAAATAAAAATCTGCTGAAAAGAAAAAAACTGTCAAATAATATTGCGAGATTTTGAAAAAGGATGAAGCGAAGGAGAACATCCCTTCAATAGGGCGAAATCCCCTTCCCTTGAAGTGCTATAGCGGCGCGTTGAAGCTGCACATAATCCCCATACCACATCCATCCCACGGCCAGATAAAATATAAATTCGCTTCTCAGTGGTGTGCGATATTTGAGGTCTAGGAAGGAATATTTTTCGAAGGGAGGCGGCAATAATAAGTAAAGCGCCTTCAGGCTCACCTAAAACCCTCTCACCCCCCTAACACCCACCAGATTCAGTAGGGAACGGGGATCTAAATGTGGAGATTATGGCGGCTCTATTCCACTTCACATCCAATCTGATTTCCGACCCAGTTCCGACGGAAGAAAGAAAATAACAGATTTCAGTACGATCGTAAACACCGCGACAACTGTAAAGTATTGCCATTATGTTGCTCTTCATATTATACTTCTATTCCGGTAACCTACTAAATAAAACGACACGATTTTTAAGCCTAAATATATGGAAATGCAGAGATCGTCTTCTTATTCATACTGTTTAAGGAGGGGGGGATTCTCTTCCACGTCATATTAAGGTTCGACCGAGTTTAACCGTGTTTAACTTAAGGAGGGAAGACAGCGATATTCCCAACGGGTGCCTCACATATATTATACTCGGCGACGATTAAATTCCGGGTCTCAACTCCCTATTTGCATCTGGCTCAGTCGGTAGAGTTTAGGCCAACGGCCAAGCACTGGGACCTATGAGGTCATTCAGCGCTGGAAAGGAAATTGAAATTTGGTAGGTTTGAAAGGTGTAACAGGAGGAAAACCTCGCAGTTGCACTATGAAATAATTGTCAGGAGAGAGTGGATAGCAAGATGGAAGATAGATAATATGAATAGAGGTACAGTAAGCACGGGGAAAAGATATATATATATATATATATATATATATATATATATATATATATATATATATATATATATATATATATATATTTTTTTTTTTTTCCAAAAAGTTGTGTCCAGTTTATATTTTCAGGTAATTCTACCAACATCCTCACAATAATAACGAGGATGGTGTACGAATTACAGATGTAGAACATTTGCCCTCTCTGCATGGAATGAGAGGTGCGACTGGTATCTAAAACTATAATGGGTCCATGATACAGAGGGCTACGTAGATCAAGCACGGTTAAAGGAACAATTGTTAGAGGCTTGAAAAAGGAACGAGCTGTAAGTTAAAGTCTATCAGATTAACTAAAAAGCATGCCGTGAACACAATATGTAAACAAAAACTGAAATGTGTGGCGTGAATGACAGCTTGTTAACACCACATAGAAAAAGCCTGTGTGGCAACATACTCAAAAGTATAAAGATTCATTTCTGGCAGGAGTAATTCTGAGGGAAAGGTGTGTTATCCACGACGGAGTACGGTAATGTGAATTCGGCAAAATGCGAAATATCAAAATAATTCAACCTCAAGATGCAATTTCAACACATGAGATGGGTGTGAAATTAACGTCTGCAAGTGACGGCATCACATTGTTGTTGCTGCTGTGACGCAAAAAAAAAAAAAAATAAATAAATAAATCTCCAGACACTTGAGAACTGATTTTAACTTAATGGGAAAATCTTCACAGTTATGAACATAGTTAACAGAATTGTTCCAGCAATACTTTTGATTCTTCCTATTGTTATTTCAACCAACATAAAAAGGAATCTCACTTTGATGTGTTTCGGTAAAAACGTTTGACAATTCTTATAGAATAGAATACTATACAATTTAGGCCGAAGGCCAAGCGCTGGGACCTGTATGGTCATTTAGCGCTGAAAGGACAATTGAGCGTAAAAGGTCTGAAAGGTGTAACAGGAGGAAAACCCCGCAGTTGCACAATGAAACAACTGTTAGGAGAGGGTGGAAAGTAAGATGGAAGAAAGAATACGAACGGAGGTACATTAAGAGGAATGAAAAGGGTTGCAGCTAGGGGCCGAAGGGACGCTGCAAAGAACCTTAAGTAATGCCTACAGTGCACCGCATGAGGTGCACTGTCGGCACTAACACCCTACGGGGGACAATTCCTATACTTCTCTTCTAAAATTAAACCATGAATCGAAATTGTTAAGCAGTTCTTAATTTCACTTTGGCTAAATCAAAATAAAAAAGATATACAAAACATTGTCAGGATTTTTTTTTTATAAAAAACCAAGCGTAAAGTGGTTAGTCTTTACAAATTGTGAGATAAATTTTCAGTCTTTGCAAACTGTGAGAGAAATTTTCAAGTAAAGATATCCAACGCTCAACATTCCCGATTTGGGAAGAGAAGCTGGTGTTGCAAATGGAACTAACGTTTATATAAAAAATATTACAAACTTTAAAATCTGGATTGCAATATTACCTATTGAAAGAGACGTTCTTCAGATCAATCATTCAATGAATAATTTTGTCGAGACTTAAATTACAATACAGTTCGCTCGGTTGTAACAACCAGCATGAAATCTAAGAAACATCGGACCATTTATATTTCACCAGAAGGGCGTTATAAAGGAACTGCAAAAGATACCAGACGCAAAATACCGTTCCAGACAAGAAAACCTTACGACACATGCGAAAAAACGCAACGACAAAATGTATGCACGTGAATTTATCATAATTTTTATCCTCTTTTATCATCTTGGGCAATAGTCTTCGTACATGAAACGATATAAAAGCATAGTTCAGAAAATACAAAACAAAGGCGCGGAGAGAGAGAGAGAGAGAGAGGGAGGGAGGGAGAGAGAAAAAAAAAAACCATTCCAAGTCTGGACAAAAATGGCTCTTGAAAAATCCTCAACAAAGAAAATGCTCATACATCGTCACAAAAATAACGCGTTTAAAAATCATCTAAAAGAGAATGGAAGCGGAGAAATAAAAACGGGGTTCGGCGGGAGAGGGGAGAAACGATGCAAGAGACGAATAAAAGGAGCAAATTCGACAATAAAAGAGAGAGGAGAAAATAAGCTAAAGAGTTATCTACATTGCAGGGAGGTCAAGCAACAAGATAAAAGGCCCCGTGGGGGGAATCCGAGGTGAAGGGGGGGGATAGATACCGCTGGGGAAACCAAGGCGAGGGGGTTGGGATACCGCAGGGGTCGCAGGGAGATAGGTGGGTATCACCAAGGACCGATGCCCTGCTTCCTCGCCCCCCCCCAACCTCCCCCTCCGAAGAAAATAACCGGTGCTCCTAATCTATACATCTGGGCGAGCCAAACTCAACCACGGCATTGGCTGAGAGGTAAAGACTAGGTGATAATACTCGTGAAAAGGCAACAACAGTTGAGGGTTACATAGATAGGAAAAGCACGATAATTACACGACTAATGCACAACGATTACACGACGATTGGGGGGTGGGGGTGGGGGAAAGGACGATCCAATGACATGAAAAGAAAACAACGAAAGGCCCAAGCAGCACGAGAGAGAGAGAGAGAGAGAGAGAGAGAGAGAGAGAGAGAGAGAGAGAGAGAGAGAGAGAGAGAGAAGTAGGCATGCTTAGGAAAACGAACGATCATTTCTGCAGCACAACGACTAATAAGAATGGGTCCGGCACTATCTGAAAGCACGAGACGATTGCAAGGGATAAAAGAAGCACAACAGCCGTCCGTGGTGGAAGGAACAACGATGCCAGAGCCAAAACAATAATTATTTTCCATTTCATCCTGATTACTAACGTTGCCATCATCAGTGGTCACTGTGGCTATTAAAGAGTACACACACACACACACACACACACACACACACACATATATATATATATATATATATATATATATATATATATGAGAAATATTTTGTTAAAACATAATTCTATCAAATAAAAGGAGCCTTTTGGTGTTATTAGAGGCCCCTTTTATTATTATTATTATTATTATTATTATTATTATTATTATTATTATTATTGTACACACACACACACATATGCATATATATATATATATATATATATATATATATATATATATATATATATATATATATATATATATATATATAGCCTATATGGAGAGGCACTCGATGATTTGTATTGAATACTTGACGAACCTTAGTCCCTTCATAATACTGTTAAATTAATTCAATTAAATAAATTCAACTTAAAAGATGACCAAGGGTTAATTTACCTAATGCAGAAAACAATATTCTTTACATCAATAAATTAGTTAAAAGTTCATTAAAAATCAAGAATACCACACCATTCAAACAGGGTGTACCATGTCCATACAAGATCTACGTCACCTGGCGTTGCCATGTACCCGTCCAAGAACGACAATACATAGGCTCTACGAGGCAAGCAAAAAACACAACTGTATTACAGACAAGTATCATGAAAACACGTGTATCTAATTCTCAAAGTTTAGCCTTTATATTACAGATCTTTTATGAATAGATTCATCCAACTGTGATTTACTAGAATTTGCGTTTGCCTTAAATATTTTCTACTACTACGAAGCATTCCAACACTACTGTAAACAAACGCAGAATGAGCAAATGATTATTTCCACGAAGAGCATTTTTTTTTCGTAATGCACAAAGTGCGTTGTCTGCCTAGTGTTCTCTTAAAAATTATAAACATCTTCACTTCATCAAAGTTCTCTTGTGGTTTCTCTTCGAGTTACTGAAACCACTTTCGTGGATATATAAAACTTAGGTGCATTTGTTGCAACAGAAACGAATATTAAAAGTACTATTCGACGTATTCTTTGTATGGTGCCATTATTCAAAGATTTACTAACTCTTGGTATAAATACTGCTTTTCTGTAACTTATTTCATTCGTTACCTGCCTGTCGAGGGAGACAGTTGTTCTCCGAAATATATAGCATTAACTTTGTACCTTTTGGAGGTTTTATGGGCTCCCTTTATTAGACGGAATTCTGTTTTAACAGAAAATATCTCAGTCTCATATATATATATATATATATATATATATATATATATATATATATATATATATATATATATATATATATATACATGTATATATATACATGTATATATACATATATATATATATATATATGTGTATATATACATATGTATATATATATTTATATATATATATATACATACACAGACATATATACACATATTTCACAAACACACACACACACACACACACACACACACACACACACATATATATATATATATATATATATATATATATATATATATATATATATATATATATATATATATATATATATATATATATATATATATAAGAGAGAGAGAGAGAGAGAGAGAGAGAGAGAGAGAGAGAGAGAGAGAGAGAGAGAGAGAGAGAGAGAGAGAGGCGGGTCGGAAAACGAGAAGGGGGCGAGGGAACGAACAGGGCAGGAAAAGCAGATGGAGGATAATCTGACTTGATTACATCGGTGGCCACATGATCGGATCAAGATGAAAAGGCGGACAGAAAATGACAAAATATTGCTTCAACTTTTGACGCGCTCCGGCCTAACATTACCGATACGAAAAGACGAAATTTGATTTCTACTATACAATATATATATATAAGGGCAGAACAGTTTTTCGTTACATGGAAATTCCAGTATTCCTCTTTTTTTTTGCAGCTTATTTTTACGAAATACTCCAACACGCTTTCAATGCTAAAACTAACGACAGCAGAAATATACAAGCTAGGTTGTACAGTACTTCCACCTAATGAAAAAAAACATGACTTCGACATGAAAAAACCCTTCAGCAATATAAACAGAAGTGGACAAACAATCCAAAATAGGTTCGAGTGGAAGGCCGTGGATAAGGTTAATCATATTTCAATAAACCCATGTATGGAGAATGGCTGGGGGTGGGGGGGGCGATAGGATGAGAAGCGGCGGAGGAGAGTGGGCTTCAAGGACCACCAAAAATAGGAGGCCATACATTTCCTCTGTGGAACAAAATAATGAGGCTCGCCAACTACAGCAACCAACCACGGGGATCAGAGGCCCCTTTGTAGGGACTGCATATCCCAGAGGGAGGAAGATGGGTAAACTGGGAAGAGGGGGAACTCGAATAAAAGGTGTGATGAGGTGGGAGAAGAGGGTGGATGGGGGAGATTCGGGGTATTGAGGGTGGTCGTTCAAGAGATTAGGCTCCGCTGGGAATGTCACACAAAATGGAATAATTAATGAAGTCTATGAAAAACTCTGCGTCCACGGCTATCCCTTATACGCAGCCTGTTCCCCCTTCCCCAGCCTCTATAAATACTAAAATCCCCAATCGGTGAACCAATCACCCTCTTTGAGTCAGCTAACTACGGTCCAAGATTGCTAGATATCAATAATTGTCGGTCATAAATTCGCATTTCCGAAAGGTATTTCCGTTCTAAACATGTCCAGGCTTTTCCGCGTGTACTTTCGACCAAACGAAAAATTTCCATCCTACAACACACAGCTTGTCTCCTAAACATGGAGTGTAGTTTCCTTAGACCTTCTTATTCTTCTCGCCACCTCCTCAACTCGACCATGTGCTAGATTTACAACCTTGACCGAAGCCTTATATTTTATAAAAAAAAAAAATGTTAATGCTGTCAAGTGCCAAATTTTCTACGGAAAAATGATAAAAGATCTTAGTGTCCTTTTACAATTCACGAGCTTAAAAGCCATTTGTAAACCACCCAAGAGTTGTTAAATTAAATCAGAGTCAATTCAAGTACGAAAGAAAGACATACAGTAAGCGTAATGCTTATGACTGTCAGTATTACAGGGTAAAATTGTTCATGTGTAAATAATATATAATAACAATAATTTACCATAAAGGTTTACACTGAAAGGTGTACGAATTCAACGGTCCTTTTACGAGAACACTTCCATTTAATACCCACTTTGTAGCACTGCCAAGACTCTAGTGCAACACAGATTATCCAGAACATGGTAAGAAATCTTATATGCTCAAATATATGAGGGGCAAAGGCATCAAAATCAGCACGCAGCTTCATTTCTTGTTTTTCTTAGTTCGCGCATAGATTAGGGGATTCGGGCATCAAGTTTATTCCGATGATCGCGATATGCCCCGAAAATGTTGGTTTATGCCCAGTGACTTTCCTAAAGCGAATGACATGTTTATGGCGACGCCCGCAGTGAATAATGACGATAAACATCCAGTCCACTTTCTATTAGAGGGTTAACAAGGAACGACTGATCATTCTGATCCTTACCCTGAGAGAGAGAGAGAGAGAGAGAGAGAGAGAGAGAGAGAGAGAGAGAGAGAGAGAGAGAGAGAGAGGGAGAGAGAGAGAGAGAAATGCATACATCTAATCAACTCGGGGAATTATGCTGAGTATTCGTAGACTTAGGCTTAATGAGGCTAAGCTAAATTAATACGCGAGATGAGAAATGGTCCTCGAATAATTATAGACGGGTCTTACATGAGAACGCGTAATGAAACCACGTAGACCGAGATTTTGTATCTGGAACGGATAATATTATATACGAACAACCATTGGAAGCTTTCATCATTAAGGAGGCATTTAAATCGTGTATTATGATGCAAGGAGCAGTGGTGATCACTATTAATACCAAAACCAGATTTAACGATATTTCTGGGGGGGGAAAATATTCACAAAGAAAAGTGTGGAAAAAAAAGTCCCATATGCTTATACAGCCACTGAATTTGACTTGTTGGAAATTATTAATATTCAATGAAAAATTCCAGTCGCAGACATCTACCAAGATAGCTAATATCACTTCGGCTAAAGGCAACCAGAAAGATAATACTCAGTGCAATTCTATATTCAAGATTTTGAAGGGACGCCAACATGTCAACTAGATTTTGAGAGTGGACGATCTTCTCAACTTAAAAAGTGTAACATTTACAACACAAACATCAAAGAGACGGTAATACCCTAAATGGGGGAGCGCTACTTTAATAATTAATCACGTCAATTCATTACATCAACATGAACTCTTGCTGTCGTTGTCCGCTGCGTCAAGCCACGAAGCAGAATTAAAAAATACACGAATCATCAAGGCAGGAATTAAATCACCCCTTAATTAACAAGGCTCATAATGAAACTGAATGATGTTTCCAAGCAACCATAAAGTATTCCCTTTCGTTAAAAGTGGATGAATCGAGTCTTGTCTTAAAAAAAAAAAAAGTTGACATAACTTTCAAAAGGGAATAATGAGTCGTGAAATGGAGAACCGAGTCTCGCTTTTGTACTAAGGAAACATGGCAAGGAGAGAGGGCAAACTCTTTAGGGAACAAGTCAACAACAAAGTTCCCAGTAGGGGTGGAAGCTGCAACTCCATTTTCCTCTCGCGATGCAAACATCCGTCCGGCAGTTGAACAATCACAAACAACGACTCCAGCGACAACTTTCTTGAACATAGACAACTTCCTGCCAACCCTACATTTGGCGTCGTACGCGGTGATCGCTTACGGAGGAAAACGTCGATACAAAAACCAACCTGTCGTGTGATAAACCTAGGAGAGCGTCCTCACTTTATGAAACTACATCTATAACTTTCATGTAAGCAAGAGATTACATGACAAATACATACCAAAGAATAATATATTTACCTCGTGAGGAAACTCAATTCATTGCATGTGCATTAGATTACAACACATACAAATTTGAACCACATTAAACTTCTACATTTTTCTAGACTGAAAACTTTAAAAAAATACTCGTGGTGTGCATTTCAGGCGTCAATACTCTCCGATTTCATTAAAAGAAAACACTAATACATAAAGCAAGCATATTACAGAAAAAAAACAAGTAACAGAAAAAGCAGGTGCAGGTAACAGACTTCGACAAAACTGTTGAACTTGCAAACTGCAAGACCTAACGCTATGAGCTCTATTGAGCAACTTAAACTTTTGATATTTATGTATATATAATTGCTTAATCTCCAATTAGGACTGCTAATAATACACTGACCTCAATGAACATGCTCATTACTCATCTTACAATGCTAAGATAATCTCAGGGATACGAAACTTAATCGAGGAAAAATTGACAGAACACTTAAACAGGACCCAGTCCTTTAACATTTGCGTAATGATGCCTCGGCATATCTACGTATCTTTAGATTTCGCTTGTAATTACTAACTTCATGAAGAAAATATGAATAAAACTTGACAGAATGCAAGTAAATAAAAATTCAACTTTTTTTACAACCCTTAACGTTACCAATCAATAAATATATACATACAAGCACACACACATATACATACATACATATATAAATATATATGTATATATATATGTATATATATATATATGTATATATATATATATATATATATATATATATATATATATATATATATATATATATATATATATATAAATTCTAACAACTAATGAGCAACCCATGAGTACAAAGTTATTAAACTACTTCTTCGGCTCCCTACTTTTCTACTCTCCAATAACATTCCACTTCACTGACTTCATATTTCTCGCCCATGCCTTTTTTTTTTGTTTTTGTCCAGAGTATTTTTCATGAATTTCCAGCGATGCCCACCTTTCAATCACTCTAACTTCTGCAGCTGCACATCAAAAGCAATGCTAACGCCTCTTTGCATTCTTCTGCGAGAGAGAGAGAGAGAGAGAGAGAGAGAGAGAGAGAGAGAGAGAGAGAGAGAGAGAGAGAGAGAGAGAGAGGTACTAGCCTCAGTAGTAGAGCTGGAGTGTATTCGGTAGGTGCGTGTGTACGTTGTCACCCCAGTTTCCTGTGGCCACATTCCATCCCCTTCGACCCAGGTAACACTATAGTCATCAAAACACAATGGCCTTATGCCATCAGCCTCTTTTTTGGAGGAGAGGTGAGGTTCGAATTCATAGAGTACCACGACGACGACTCGATACTTCTTTGTGTGGTTTCCCTCTTTTCAGCTCCCCACAAGAGGTTCCCAATGACCACTGAACAATATTCACTTCAAATCTCATTATATTTATTTTCTAATTCATCTCGGGGCTCCCGTTATAATACGTCTCAATTCTCCATGCAGATAAAAATACTGCTTTCGAATTTCATATATCTGCCGTTGATTCCATATGAACTTAGTAGTTTTATCCAAATATAAGAACTTCTGTTTTTTTTTTGACTGAAAAGCAAGAAAACAAGACACGTTTCCATTATCTAACATTAATTCCTCTGTAAACTTAATGTAATGTACATGGATTGTTAATGTTATACAGCATAAAAAAAATCTCGTTAATTTCTTTTATCTAGTAAATAGATTCGTCAATACTTGCCAATGGGACACCTAAATATAATTAGGCTAACACAAGTTTATTTCAGAATTGACAGCTACTTTCATCCTGACAGTACAAACTCTAAATTTACAATCCTGTACCGTTATTCACCGCAAAGCCTTTAGGGTAACAACGGAAAAAAAAAAAAAGATAAACTTTCAAAGGAAGGGAACCCCAAAGTCACTTTCACAGTCTCTTCCTCCTATTTTGGCATTTCAGATGAGCTGACAAACCTAAGCTAGTGCCACGCAGCCCCATTCATGGACAAAGACCAAGACTCAATAAACCACGGCACTGAACTATATACACAGACCGCCAATCAATTTACGACCTACAGGGTAACGTTACAAACAGCTGCCCAGCATTTGTTGGAGGGGACATCTTGTAGCCCTAATTTCCCACAGGAAATGGTTAAATGTCTGCCCTCCATTTCCACCCCCTCTCAAGAAATGGGCAAATACGGTCCTTGGACGCGGAAGACTTCGAACCAAGTATAGGAATGTTGATCGATCACTGGCCGAAGTTACTTCACTGTGCTTTACAGAAGTAATGCAACAGAAAAAGGATTGAAGTCTTTTCTCAGAAAAGGTTAAGTCTTGTTTTGCTTATTGTAAGGAAAAAAAAAATAGCTAACCAATCACGAATCACTTAGGAAACAGAATGTCAAGGTATACAAAGGAATAAGACAAAATCTACGCGCACCACAATAAAAAATTATTTATCTTTAAAATGAATGCAAACATACACAAATGTATCATGGACTCTCAAGTAATACGACGGATAAAAACTCCCATAAAGAACTCAGTAAACAGAAAAACAGCATTAATTCATGCAACACACGACCTACGTGACTTTCAGTTCTGGAAAGAAATTAAAACGGCCACCACGCGCTTCCTTATTAAGACGAGAAAATTCCCACACCCGACACTTTTCTGAATTATTCATAACGACCATAAGCGACTCTCGTCTGGGGCATAACACAAATTAACACCCGAGGAGATGAAAATGACACATCAAATATTTATTCATTCAGGGTCAACCGTCCAGAAAATCAATTCAACCGATCTATTCATTTCAACCCCTCAGTCGAACAAAGTATATTTTCACGCGGTACATAGAAAAATCTATTTTTTAATAGAATTATATCAGTTGAGTTGATTATGCAAATAACTTTAAAATATACAGAATGTACAAATAAAAACTAAAGAACACTATTCATGGTGAAATACAAAGCAACACGATGAAATCACCAACCCATTTCCGGTAATAACATTTTGAGAATGAAAGAACACGATTCTGCAATGGCGTCGCTTGAACGAATCCTCAGGTAATTACAAAGTATCATTCCCACATTATACTACACTTCTAAACAGAGAACAAAAGTCCACGTCAGCCACATTCAATGAAATTGTGTAATACCAAATTCTGGGGATCAATGTATTTCGAACTGCTGTGCTTAAAAGTGCTCCCACGTTACCAGTGTCTTCCTCCAGTTTAACTCAATTTAAAACTTTTTCCAGTGATTTAACGGCAGCGTGTATTCCTGGAACCTTCAACTCCTGACTATTCTTATCTTTCACATTAACCCAGTATTTGAACTTCAGAACACATCTCAGAACTTCTGTCTATTCTGCCATCCAATCGATTACATTTAAAGAAAAATATAATTTACTCTACTCTGTCTTCCCTAGTTACAAGAACAGCGCTGCTACAAATTTAATTTTTTTTTTTTTTGGTCTTATCTATTAATGTTTGGAATACAAAAAGTGGTTGCGTAATCATTTGCCCCCTGCATTTTTTTCAGTTTCTTCTCATAAAGTCTACTATGGCTTCACTTTCTTTTGAGTTTCCTTTGTTCTGATTCAGCATGTTCTACAGACCTCTAGGTCATTTACATAAAAAAAAAAAAAACATACGCAATGCATCAGCTATTATTATTTTTCTTTGTTTTAGAAATGATTGAAATCGGGTAAAAAATGTCAAAACTTTAAATTTTAACGAAAATTAATGACAATGTATGAGAAATTCTGCCTGTCATAGTTAGACACAAGCTATAACAGTTAAGGGAGGGACATATCCACAAGGACCGATGATATGCTCAAAATTTTACATTCATTAACCTAAAAACTCCGTCGAAATCAGGGTGTATTTAAGCTACCAGTGAAAGCAAGTCTTATTATATACTGAGATCGTGGAAACCATACTAAACGTCTACTGATACAGCATTGTCAGAAACTTCTAGCAACCTTGACGAGATACACACACAAAAAAAAAAAAAACAAGAAACCAACGCGCATATGAGTCCAATTTTAAGATATATTTCTTTCTAAACTTTAAAACCCAACCGTGCATAGATCAACACATTTACTCTATATAAGACGACTGGAGAGTAACTGTAACCTAGTTGTTCTTAGTTAAAAAATCAAACTATTCCTACATATCCCTCTGTAAATTCTGGACTCCTATTGTGAATCTGCACTAGACAAGGGATCATTCACTTCCGTTTTGCCATTTCTGGCTCAATAGCTCTAGAGACTTTAAAGGACCCCACCGTATTTTCACAATTTTTTATTTTGCACCCCTTGGAAGATGGAGAGGTTCAGATCTGAACAAACTCGCGCTCACTTTATTCATGAGTCCTTCCAGGCAAGTTTGGGTGAAACTGATCTAGTGATTCTAGGGTAACGGAAAATTCAGAATAAATCTACGCTAGACATTCCTACATATCTCTGATCAGAGAAGCTCACCTGAGCTTTCAGTCCAGGTGAGGGGTGAGGAGGTGGGAGTAGGAGTACTGCCGTATTCACAAAATATAAGAAAAAAATTGGGATCCCAATCACAAGACGTGAGAGCGAAGATCTGGGAAAAAAGTCTCTTTCTGCTAAACCCTTGACGTCTTCAAAGGCGCGGAAGACGAAGAAAAGCAACCAATTAGAAATTCCAAGGACCTTGCCTTGTGGCTGAAAGAAAATAAGCCTCCTCCTTATGAATAGGTAATCGCGCCTTTAAAGACGCGATTCCAAAAATACAACTTCTCAAGAATTCGCTACCTTGTGAAACAAGTCTCAAGTACTTGGAAACACTCAAGGATAGTATACATATTTTGATCTACTGCACTGGAATTTTATAAATACCATAAAAACTTCATTCATTAAAGAAAGAGAAAATGTCACGACATACGGAAATGCATCTAAAAGATTCACCCCAAACAGTGACCATAGAACATAGAATTCATTTCATAGAACAAGAAATCTCAAATGACAACATTTTTCCTCCTGCGGGGCTCAACAGGGAAGTCCATCTTAAAGGTCATCTTAAAAACGTCTCAAGAGTCCTTTCAACAGTTCCTTCAAAAGAACTTTTTTTTTTATTATTTTTATCCCCTTTAGAACTCCAAAAATACCCTGAATTTATCCATCAATAAAGGTATGTACATAACGGTAACAAACTCAATACAAAGGGAACCAGTAAAAGGTCAGGTTTGTGTGTGTGTGTGTGTGTGTGTGTGTGTGTGTGTGTGTGTGTGCGTGTGTACGCGCCCCCGATGATAATGAGGGGTGAGTTCGACAAGTTAGATAACATTCAATTATACCAACAAATTCGATGGTTAATTAATGGTCTTTCCGAATATTCAGAAAGTTCAGAATGTAAGAAAATATACAAATTGTTGTGTTAACGTCGGGAAACTGGGAAAATGATTATGGCCAATCAAGTTCTCAAGACTCAAGTACCTTATACGCGAATTATGTGGCATTTCATAGAAATACTTAAACCCCTCTCAAACATTCTATGCTACGAACAGTAATAATTTACAACTTCAAACATTTATAAGAAAAATTTGAACCCACGTTTAGCTTATTATAAAGCGACGATGTGATAAGAGAGGATTTACTGTCTCCCTCCACATTAAAACCATTAATGATCTAAATAAGACCTTAGTTTTACCAGACCACTGAGCTGATTAACAGCTCTCCTAGGGCTGGCCCGAAGGATTAGACTTGTTTTTACGTGGCTAAGAACCAACTGGTTACCTAGCAACGGGACCTACAGCTTACTGTGGAATCCGAACCACATTATAGCGAGAAATGAATTTCTATCACCAGAAATAAATTCCTCTAATTCCTCATTAGCCGGCAGGAGAATCGAACTCGGGTCTAGCGAGTGCTAGCCGACAACTCTACCGACTCGCCCAACAAAGGAACTAAAGCTTGAGTAAAAACAAAGATGGGTGGGTGGTAGGCGCGTGGGTAGAATGTCCGCCCACACTGTTACCTATGCCTATATACTGTACTTTACTAAGAATTTCAGCTAAATGAAAAAAAAAAAAAGGTTTACAGAAAAAATAAGACAATACTTCCACACAGGATGACTTCGTCTTCTCTATACAAGCAAGGAGCGCAGAAACGCATCTTTGATACAACAGCCTCATCCATACTGTATACAGAATGGGAATGGGGTTTACTATGATGATACTGTTCTGGCTGCGGGGAGCAATTCTCACGTTTTCATGCCGAGGAGAAAAAGAAAGGGCGCGGCTAACCACAAATCAAACTCGGTTCCGAAATAAAAATTAATGTTGACTGGCTGCCTATCTCACAAGGATGACAAAACCACAAACCATCTCTCAAACAAGGGCAAGCTGAATTATTCAGGATGCAGACAGGATGGCAAAGTGTTTGATATTTCCACAAGATTCCTGGTGAGATCGGGAAGTTTGTCGTCACTCGAGAGCAAAGTCCAAGGAAATACCTGTAGAATTCGACAGTAGAAGCCTTAACGAGGCGGCTCAAGTGAATCTAGGTCGTTAAGAGAAAAAAAAAAATAAAGGTTCGATTTAATTTTAAACTGGTGGTAATAATGTGTTGTTTGTAAGTGTGTGAATATAGAATTGAATTGAATATAGAATTTAGGGCAAAGGCCAAGCGCTGGGACCTATAAGGTCATTCAGCGCTGAAACGGAAACTGACTATAAAAGGTTTGAAAGGTTAACAAGAGGTAAACCTCGCAGTTGCACTATGAATCAATTGTTAGGAGAGGGTGGAAGATGGAGGAAAGAGAATATGAAAGGAGGTACAGTATAAGGAACGAAAGGGGTTGCAGCTAGGGGCCGAAGGCACACTGCAAAGAACCTTAAGTAATGCCTGCAGTGCACCGCGTGAGTTGCACTGACATTTGTAAGTGTGTGTGGAAAGTTCCCCCAAGATGGGAACAGTACCCATAATGCTATAAAATATTTCTAACTTAAAAAAAAAGATTATAGACTGCAGTACAATATTTCAGGGGAAATCAAGTTTTGCTCATGGAGATAAACTCAAAAACAAATTCTTAAAACCCACTCACTGTACAACAGCAACGGCAGCAGCTTTCCTCTGAGCATGCGTACACAACTTACCTGTGGAAACAGAAAAACATAAACATAAGTAAAAAAAAAAAAAAAAAAAAATAAGTATATAGACAAATAAAAAAATCTAACATTTAATACCTCCCCCCCCTCAATGACCTTCATCAATATGAAAACATTTCCACTTCCTATCTTTATATCAGAAACATGTGAAATACTTCCTTGCCGTGCAGTTATCTCAAGCCGCTTTGCAATTGTCATCTCGAGGCAAGAATCCCTAGGATGGACGATGGGGGGGGGGCAGGGTACCAGGGGGTGAGAGGGTGAAGGAGGAGGGCTGAACAAAGGGGGTTGCAAAAGGCGTGATAAATACGCGTGTGGCGGTATCCTTTGAAACTCGTTACCACCACCTATTATATTCACACGCACTTTGACAAGGTAAACAGCCCCTGCATACATCACCAGCCAATACATAATGATATAATTACAAAATAACACACACGCCATTATTCTCAGCGCTCGCATTTTAACTTAAAAGGATAAAAGAAAAAAAAAATACATCCTAACGAACACACATTGTTTTTATAACGGTTTACATTAAAGGCATCCTGGATCAACTATAATTATACATTGCAATCGGTCTCGTCTGACAACGACGAAAACAATGAATAGCGTAATCTTAATAGTAACCGCTCCGCCAAGCAGAAATGGTTGGCTGCTCAAGTTTCATATAGATGGAGGTCAACACCATACGAGGAGTTGTTGACCCATACATGATTGGCTATTCCGACACGCCTACGCACATCCTTGTACCCACCACAACTAATCTTGCAGCACGAGTCCAAGGGGATGCACGGCCAACTATCAAAGACACATACTCCGGTAGATAAGAAGAAGAAGAAAAAAAGATATATAAACTAAACATCTCCGATTATCGTAGTTATCCAACTGCAAGTAGATCTCTTAAAAACTGCACTTTCAAAACTATCCATTCCTTAAATAACTTTCTGGCTACAAATGGCGACGAACACATCGTTATATTATTCATTTCCCCAGAGAGAGAGAGAGAGAGAGAGAGAGAGAGAGAGAGAGAGAGAGAGAGAGAGAGAGAGACGCTACTTCGTTTACCTTAACATGCAAAGACGACCTTAAAGTCCTTCTGGTAAGGAGAAGGAGCAGCAACATGCGCATCAGGGGGGAGGAGATACCTCATGAAGGGAGATGAGGAGGAGGAGGAGGAGGAGGAGGAGCCGGAGGAGGAGGAGGAGGAGAGCAGGAGCAGGGGTAGGAGGAGGAGAGGGAACGACGACGACGACGACGAGGGAGAAGGGAAGAACAAGCGAAATAAGGAGAAACAAAAACCCAGCTATTCTTCATTGACAATGGCCGTATCTCTTAGTCCCTCCCTATCCTACCTTTCGGCGATTTCAATGCTGGGGATGGGGGGTCACCGGTGTCAAGCAAGGCCCCAGTTTGGCCCTAACGGTCACCCACCGTAAGGGTGGACGCAAGTCCGTTTCGGGACTTCGCTGTTACGTCCCTGCAACCGCCGATGACCGATGAAGTGTTGCCAGAGGCTGCGTCTGAAACCCACGGCGCTGGACCGAATTATTCGCTCCAGAGCACGCAGTTATTTCTTTCAAAAATCCGATTTCGTCCCTTTCAAAGCTGTCAGCCACCTAACCCCTCCCCTAACTTAAACCGGAGGGATTGCTCCTTGGCAGTGATCAGCTTTAAAGGCTGTTGCCTGGATGGGACGATCATGCTTTCCATTAATAGAAGATAGAAAGACATTCACCCCTGAATTATCACCCAATACTCACCACGCTTCTACCTCACATGAAAACACAACTGGCCCTTTCTTACTAAATTCATTCAGGTTAACTAACCACAGAAAACGCCTTGCTTTGCTTAGATACGTTAACAGTCTGTGCTTCATGTTCCCTTCCGATGAAGACACCCAGGATATAAAATAATTCCACAATCATTCAGCAAGAGAATTAAAAGTTCTTTTCAACAATTACTGCTTTGGTCACGTACAATTTCCTTAAATCCCCACTAAAACAATATGGTTTTTCACAATTCAGAATAATACAAAAGAATCCTGGAGAATAAATTGAGCCATATAAACATTTTCACTAAAAAACTAAGACTTCAAACTAACTAAATGAGGTGCCAAGTTATCATTACTGCGTATTCGTAATTTTTCAGGATTCTATTTAAAACAGAGACTTACTTTCTTAGGCAAAACATCCAAAAGTAATGATTCTCAGTTTACAGAATAATATAGATACATGTAAGTCCTTTAAAAACATAACTGAAGGCCTGTTTTCCCCTCGCCAAGAGTAACAGGTTTCAAGTCAATTTTATATCATCAGAATAAAAAGAAATAGTTCATTTCTAAGAAATCGCGCGTTCTCTATGCAATTAACACTATTTAAACATCGTTAAGACGATCACGTTTATCATGTTAATGCACTATATATGTGTTCACAGGCTTGATGGAAATAAATATAATTTCTGGATACCAAGACTGAAAAAGCATGACAATTTACTGAAAAAGGAATGGAATGGAACATAGAATTTAGGCCAAAGGCCAAGCACTGGGACCTATGAGGACAGTAAGCGCCGAAAGGGAGATTGAAGAAAACCTCGCAGTTGCACTATGAAGCAATTGATAGGAGAGGATGGGAAGAAACATATAAGAAAGAGAATATGAAGGGAGGTACAGTCAAAGGAGTGAAAGGGGTTGCAGCTAGAGGCCGAGGGGGCACTGCAAAAAACCTTAAGTAATGCCTACAGTGCACCGCGTAAGGTGCACTGACGGCACTAACCCCCTCCCCCCACAGGATTACTGAAAAAGGGTCTTTATTAACTTCTATCAAAACCGATCTCTTGGACACACATCCGGCAACAATAAAAGGAATACTGGCATATGCACCCTACTTGTTTTGAAGCGGCAAACGAACTTTTCAATCGTGTCACAAAGACCTTCCGGGTAAATGTTTTTCCTACTTTCATTTTCATCTCTTCCTACGTTCGCCGTTTGTGGAAAAAAAAGAAAAAGATCCAGAACTCATTCACACACTCTCTCCAGTACCCAATTTCCTGAAAGTATTCTGGTATGAAGTTGACATCCCATGTCCCAATCCAGAATGGCTGAGACCCACCACATCGATCATCTACCAGGTACACAATTCACTTCTTAAGACAAAGGATGACTACTATGTTCTAATCGTATGTAAATATATAACACACACACATATATAATATATAAATATATACATATATGTATATATAATATATAAATGTGTACATGTTATGGATCATATATACATATATATATATATATATATATATATATATATATATATATATATATATATATATACATATATATATATACATACATACATACAGTATATAAAATAGGTCTGTCTATCTGTTACATCAAAGCTCGACTAATACAGATACCCAATCCTGACAAGCAATACCCTACATAGCACATTGCAGCAGCCAATTAATGAAGTCCATTTAGGTTTTGGACGAATACATTCCACATCAGCATGACCTATTTCTTCGCATCGCGGAAATCCGATATTGGCAGCAAGATTATTAAACAGTTCAATTCAAAAGCGAAAAACGGTGCTACCGTGTTTCGGCCCAAAGTCCAATTATGTGCGAACGCAGCCTCTTCTTCCCCTGCGCTTTTGTCAAAGGAAGTCAAAGCTTTCATTAAAGGAAAAAAAAAAAAAAAATCCCCTATCGGTAACTGGGCCGCAGCGTCGGACAGGCAGACAAGGCCTCCAACGACCAAGCTTCCGCGCCAGTCGCTCTCAACTGGCAATTTCGCGGTTTTGTCGTTCGGCGAAATCGACGCGTTTACGCCAATTTCTTGATTACGTGAGCTGGAAAAACTCTCGGTCGCCACAAATATACGGCGAGCGGCGCGTGAGACTGGCCCTGGGGTCATCATCACGGTGGTGCACATCACTAGACTGTGGGAAAATAGTATACCCCTGCCGTTCACTCAATGGCAACAGGTCACTGAAATGGCCTCGTCTGCAAAATCAATTGCCAGCTAACAGTTCTCACAAAGCCGAGGGAATGAGAAATGTTGACACAGATCAAACACTGGCTGGACTGCGCTTTCTCATAGACAACTTAAAATCTTTAATTCTCACTTATATGAAAAAGATTTTGCACACCTCGATGCAGCTGCGACTGACGTACAGTTAGTCCTTAAAATTGGACGGAAGCCCTTAACAGCAGGGTTCAACGTCTTGCAATGTCATACTAAGCAACTAAGTCGAGAAACGTATAATTGTGTCTCAACCTG
>JANJGK010000012.1:594832-604832 GCA_039081455.1 Macrobrachium rosenbergii
GAGTTCGAGGAGCGGGACAGCTACATAGGAAGATATCATGGGGATCATATGACAAACGAAAGAAGGCAATGCAGCTGGAGACAAGAGACTGAAAGGATTGCACGAAACCTGCTTAAATCAATTAGCCTTTACTCCTTCTGGAATTTTCATTTCTGAACTTCCAGATCTCCGTCTTACGGACGATGAGAGCACCTCTTTCTACCGGGAAACCCCGTAACATCCGCCAAGCCATCAAGTCTTTGGAGGCAACAATCTTTGTTGGATTATTCAGTTACATGACATCAATGTTATTCCCCAGAATTCGAAACGCTGCTTTTTTAGTTTTCTGTAAAAGAAAACTATTGAGAAGGATATTTGTCTGTCCGTCCGCACTTTTTCTATCTGCCCTCAGATCTTAAAAACTACTGAGGCTAGAGGGCTGCAAATTGTTATGTTGATCATCCACCCTCCAATCATCAAACACACCACATTACAACCCTGTAGCCTCAGTATTTTTATTTTATTTAAGGTTAAAGTTAGCCATGATCGTGCATCTGGCACCGCTCTAAGTGCCAACAATTCAGGCCACCACCGGGCCGTGGCTGAAAGTTTCATGGGCCGCGGCTGAGCGTTTCATGGGCCGTGTCTGAGAGTCTCATACAACATTTTTCACTTGTTTTTCCTTGACTCCACATGTCATATTGGTTTCTTTCGGAAACAAGACCTAAATAATTAGAATAACTTCTTGTATAGTCTTTGGAAAAAGTATAGGGCCCATATCTTCGCTCAAAATGTTCTACTGTTGCTGTAATTCTGTTCGTACGTTTAGGTTCTTTGGTCGTGTAAAAGTCGAGCAAAATCAGGAATGTGAAAGAGTAATAAAATTCAACTAGCATAAACAAACATAGTGGAAATTGGTAGTAACGCCTATCTTTCCCGATCTATGAAATTTTCAAAATCTCCCAATATTCATGACACTCTGCAGAGAACAGACATGGCGCGCACACAAAACGTAGCCGAATTCAACTAAATATAGAATTTAGGCCAAAGGCCAAGCACTGGGACCTATGAGGTCATTCAGCGCTGAAACGGAAATTGACAGTAAAAGGTTTGAAAGGTGTAACAGGAGGAAAACCTCGTAGTCGCACTATGAATCAGCTGTCAGGAGAGGGTTGAGGAAAGTAAGATGGAAGAAAGAGAATATGAAAGGAGGTGCGGTAAAAGGAAAGAAACGGGTTGCAGCTAGGGGCCGAAGGCACGCTGCAAAGAACCTCAAGTAACGCCCACAGTGGCCCGTACGAGGTGCACTGACGGCACTAACACCCCTACGGGGGCAAAACGCAGTTGGGAAAGGGTCCCCTTTGACTGTACTTCACCTTAAAAAGTGTCGATGCAACTGACACAAGAATAATTCAAAACACCATGACATAAATATTACTCTGAAAGTCCAACTGACTTCAGAAGTAGCCCGAGAAACAATATGTACCAGTAACAGTGAAGATATATACGGAAAAGAAACCTCTTGAATAAAAAAGAACAAAAACAGAAGAAAAGTGTTACAACACGAGATGGCGTAACGCGCGTTACGGCTCAGGTGGAACAGAATTCTCGAATGCGAACGGCCGTGGAGTGCAGCGGCTAAACCCAGAGAGATTGCAGGGGATGAAGAAAAAGGCGAAGAAGAAGAAGAGGAGGAGGAGAAGGCTGCCAAGGTCCGTGAAGTGAGGCTGGCAACACCATTCTTCGTCACCATGTCAACCGATCCCCGCCACCACAGGCCATGAAGGACGCCGCCATTCAACCACCACAGAGCTCCCTTCTTACCTTCAATCTTCCACAAACAACTGCTGCCAACAGAAGATTATCGTCGTCATCATCACCACCATTATTTATTATTATTATTATTATTATTATTATTTGTGGAATAAAAATCCACAATTATATAGTAAATATATTACTGCATCATCATCATCATCATCATTATTATTATTATTATTATTATTATTATTATTATTATTATTATTATTATTATTATTATTATGTGTAATAAAAATCCACAATTATATAGTAAATATATTACTGAATTATTATTATTATTATTATTATTATTATTATTATTATTATTATTATCATTATTATTATTACTATTATTTGTGTCATAAAAATCCACAATTATATAATAAATATATTACTACACAGTAAAGATATTACACAGTAATATATTTACTATATATAATTGTGGTTTTTATTACACATTGTTTTTTACGAAACTGTGAATCTCTTAGCATTATTATTATTATCATTATTATTATTATTATTTAATAACGCCACCCCGTTATATTTATTATTATTATTATTTGATGGGAGCAGGCCTTCTTTCAAGCAAGTCTTGTTGAAGAGAATAGCAAAATCTGTATACGGTCTTTTCAATTCTTCTTATTACTTTTTTCTCATCAGGGCTGATGCTTGCCATTCTCTTTTAACAAGACTTATTATTATTATTATTATTATTATTATTATTATTATTATTATTATTATTATTATTATCAATAATAACGCCACCGATATATTTACAAACTTTTATAGGGCACTCCTCAAGGGTCTGTTATCATTAGAAAGGTGAAAGCCTGAGCTCAGCAGAGTTAAAGAAGTTGGACAGCTAGGTAATAAAAACTTGAAGGGGACCGGATGGAAAGGAAGGCAAGCAAGAAATGCAACAGAGGCTGTCTAGTGTACTCAGCAAAAACGGCTGTAGCAGGTGGCCTCTGCATGTTCCTTGGTCAGTGTGAATCACCCCCCCTCCCCCACTCCGTCTCTCTCTCTCTCTCTCTCTCTCTCTCAACTATTCCCTTTTAGTCTTCAACAAAGTAAGTACCGTAAACTAAACTAAATAACACACGCCCTTACTACTGATCGATGAAAACCAGTGATTCTCAGACAATCAACTCCAAATATTTCTAGTAACCTAGTTAAAAAAGAGCTATAGCAATCTCTCTCTCTACTCTCTCTCGTCTCTCTCCTCTCTCTCTCCTCCCTCTCTCTCTCTCTCTCTCTCTCTCCAAGTATTCAGGCACGTCATAATAAAGGGTCGCAATGAAACGTACATCTATAAAAAGGAAAAAACGCGACAGTGATTTTGGACTTATCCGAACTGTTTATTTCTTTTCAGTCTTGTGGTAACCCAGCCCCCTTCAGAGTTGCATATTCTCATTACTTTTTTTCTCAGGAGGAGCTCTATAGCTTTGATCATGGTTAGGGTCCTTCCCTCTCTAATATCCTTCATGTCTGGGCAAGATTAAGGGCAGAAGTTGACAGTTCTACTCGCCTAAAAAAAAAAAAAAAAGAAGAAGAAAAAAAAAGGTCACTCTTCCTGCAGCAACTTCATGTCGATTACGTCCCTTAGCTATTATATAACTCCAAAATCTCTCTCTCTCTCTCTCTCTCTCTCTCTCTCTCTCTCTCTTGTAAGAGCTTCCTAAAATCCTTGAATACGTCTCAGATTCTGAAAGTTTAATTCTCGGCATGACATGTAATGCTGGATGTGACTGGAAACGCTACACTGCATTGCAGCTCAACATTGGCTTGCACAATCATACTGTCTATGGATCACACTCACTGCTTATTTTATTTCTTAATTCTTATTTAACTTCGCTGTTATTAGCAAAATTCCATCTTGAAGCAACACACTAACCCCCCCCCCCAACTCTCTCTCTATTTTATATATATATATATATATATATATATATATATATATATATATATATATATATATATATATATATATATATATATATATATATTACTATATATATATATATATTATAACGTCGATTCAGCCACAAAATAATGTCACTTCGCAAGTTAAAGTTACAGAAACTGAACAGCCTCGTCTCCTGTCGTTACTCATTGCATTGAAAACGGCTCTGATCACTGCAAAAGACTTGCAGATTGCAAACTGACATCAAATAACCACATGACAGTAATAATAATAATTATACTAATAACATGGTGATGACAACGGCCACTTGTTAAATTTTGCTTGAGAATTAAAAGCAATTTTTTGTTAAATATAATATAAACAAGTTGCTTTTCCCAAATGACTTCTGCGAATCAAGAATACAAACAAAATAAACCTTACTACAGGAAGAAGAAAAAAACATCAAACTATTATTAAAGTTCGGCTCTGTGAGCAGAGGCGGAATTTCTTTCCTATGCATCACTACGTAAATACATTTAGGAGTCACAAGTGAAAGTATGTTTGCAAGTGAAACGCGGGCGTGTTGGTGTTTTGAGAGTCGCAGCTTCCAATCTTCAGTTAGTCCTAATGATGCTTTCACTTCGCAATGACACAATTGGCTTCTTTTCACACCTCTGGGGCAATATCTTTCACGCATCCGAAGGCTTAATTAGCTTGAATAACAATTTCTACGCTTCAAAGCCAGCTTTTTTTTTCCACGAAGAAACCGAAGCAGCTCGGAACGAAAACACATGGGGATTATGCAATTAATCTCTCTCTCTCTCTCTCTCTCTCTCTCTCTCACAGAGGTAAAAAAAGGAAGAATGAGGGTCAGAGGAGCGGAGAGTGTTTTCCCCGCGAGAGAATCTGAAGTAAGCTGTGCTTAATTCCCGTCTGCCAAGGTCCACGTAATCTGTTTCAAGTCATTAGGGGTAGGTGAGCACCTGCAGCCAATCGTCACATGCCAATAGAAAATCATGAGGGAGACAGAAGACCGAACCACAGTAGTGAAAGGGGGAACAAGACTTTTCAGTGAGTGCTAGTAAGAACACTGGCGATGACAAAGCAAATGTAAACAAACAACAGTAAAATATCTAAGCAGTTAACAACACAATCATCCATCATTCCCGAAGATATTAGAATCACAGGCAACTGTTGCAGTCATGTCAACAGCTGCGCAGAATAAAATCCCTTTTAAAATGCACTTTATTTTATTACATAAAAACAACTTGTGTGATCAAATAAAATGCAACCGACATAACAGCATTGTACCTGAAAATTATAATTACAAAATATATATTATTTGGACATGCACGCTATACACTATCACGTGTGTATGGCCTGTATATGTATATTTATATCGCTTATCAATATATATTTTAATATATAATAACACCAACTTAGACATATATACACACACAACACACACACACACACACACACACACATATATATATATATATATATATATATATATATATATATATATATATATATATATATATATATATATATATACTATATATATAAATATATATATATATATATATATATTATTCAGACATGCTTGCATAATCTGTATATGCAAGCATGTCTGGATAGTATATATATATATATATATATATATATATATATATATATATATATATATATAATTATTCACACATGCTTGCATATACAGATATCTGTGAGCACACTCGCCACTGCCGAAAGTATATTTCCTACTATAAAATACAGCTGTTGTCAAATTTCATTGTCCAACACGTTGGAGAAACACCAAGAATCGAGCAACAGACGATTTCCCATTCTATGGCATAAGACAGAAATTCCTTTGCCACGGAGGTCGTCTGGAGGAAGAGGCCACAACGCCGTGATTACACACTCACAACCAGTAAATAAATATAATGACGAAATTACGGCAGAGGTTAATTCAACTGACGACACGGCTACGAAAGCCTGCAAATCCCTCCCCACCCCCACCCCGCCAAACCCATGGGGGGTGGGGGGGGGGGGAGTGCTGCAACATCATCATCATTATGACAGCCATCTTCACTGTCATTTGAATGAAATTTCCCGTTCGAAATACAGGTAAAGAATTTCTTGGTTAGAAAGTGCTTGCCGTCTCTTCAAACAATCATATCACATACAGAACTTGTCTTCAAGGGTGCGACTGATTTCCGAATCCCAAAGAAGCCTCAGAGATTAAAACTGCGAATCCCAAAGATGCCTCAATGATTAAAACTAAGTATAAAAAGTTGTCATCAGAAGATACCAGGGCAAGCTGGAATTCTATAATATACCTTAAAAAGTACAAGAAATTGATTGTATACATAAACATTAGCTTATAATAAAAACACTTTAAAAAACGCAGGATACTAGAAAGAAGGAATATCTCGAGAGATCTCACGTTGCACGCTATGCACTCCTCAGGGATGTAAAAAGTGCAGCCTCACTGTCAATGTACCACAGGAAATAACCATGACGACAAATTCTGTTCGAAAAGAACAATTTCCTTGAAAATCCAGATGAACAAGACGCTCCCTTAACAACCGTAATCAACATCAACACTTGTAACCCCATTCCCTAATATATTGCCACAGAAGGAAATTTGCTTTTCGATACACTTGATTCGTCTTGATTACTTCCACCATCCATTTTCGAAACACCTGTTTCCAAATTTCATCCTCGCTGTTATCATCATTTGCTGCTGTTATCAGTCTGATATACTTACCTGCACATCCCTACGTCCTCCAGTCCGTGCTTTTTCCCAAAAATACCAATTGACGGTAACGGATAATTTGCGGAGACACTACACTAAGTGTTAGAAAGCAACAAAAAGAAATTAGTAAAAAAATAATAAAAAGAAGTTCCTCAGAAAAAAGGGCAATATATCAGTCAATTCACGTCCTAGTTGATGTGTGCAACTGGGTTGAATGCTTTACATAAGGCTGCCACAAATTCGCTTTGAGAAAACGACTGACCACTGTCATCAGAACATACATGCCATTACTCCCCTCTGATACTTCGGACTGATCCCGTCGAATTTCAGACCTTCAACAAAGAAACTTGACTGTCATTTTGATGTGTGTGTGTCTGTGTGTGTGTGTGACTGTGAAACAGAAAGGCACGTCACAAAGGCCACAGAAGACGGCACCCACCGGTTATGAACTGACCTTAGGATCTTGTCAAGGACCACTATTGGCAACAATCCATTAACTTACATACCGTCCAAAGGCAGAATAATCCCATGTTGGATTAACGAGGTCCAACGCTATACTTAACTTTGGGATTGATGCCCGAGCTGACGAAGCTGGCAGGGGATTGACAGGATAGGAATTAACGCTTTTTTGGAGGGCTCTGAACACTTGAAGGGTGGGGCTGGGAGGGAGGGAGGGAAAGAGGGAGGAGGAGGCCGAATGAGGTGCAACGCCAGGGAGGAATTTTCCTGAAGTATCCTCAATCAAGGAGCTTCTAAAACGAAGACATTAAATCTATCTTTTACAGGTGGAAGCCAGTCTATTGTAAGATTAATTAAGGATGAGTTTCCAAATTGGCAGTCAAAAAGGTGAGCTTGCAAGTATATAAACTACTTAAGATTTCAAAAAATACACTTTTCGTACCATACAACATCAGTAAGGTATATGCAGTCAATTTCATATGCCTCCGCCTCCAAAACCTAATTCAAACCACAGAATGATGATCAAGAGTTTTTCAAACAAGAGGCGCCCAATCGATTTTCCTTCATTTTTAAATCCTTAATATCCATATAGGAACGACATTAAATTCAAGCTGAAAATTCTTTTTATACATCCATGCCATTATAGCTTTAGTTTAAGGGTTGACATAGATGAAAAGTAATGTGTCATAAACTTTACCTCCCTTATGTACTCTCTCTCTCTCTCTCTCTCTCTCTCTCTCTCTCTCTCTCTCTCTCTCTCCACTAACATCACGGCCTTCTTCGTTCACCTGGACTACAGGAGTGTCCAGGCAACTCTTGTCACACCCGCCTGGCCATATTCCCAAATTTATTCAGTGGAGCCCAGCAATCCCGGTATCATTTGGATCGGTATTGTTTCATTCCATCCACAGGCCTGGATTGGTTAACGGGTACAAGGTTGTCCATCCAGTCGCACTTCTCGGATGTAAAAAATACGATATAAAACTTCCCATCCGGTGCTTCCCTTTTTACAATACTAATTGTAAGAAGTTTCATTCCATGATGAGTTGTTTATCAATATGCTTCATTGTTTGGCGAAACAATCTTATAACAGGTTAGTCATAGAAATGTACAGAATAAAACAAGCTAGTCATAACTTTTGATATACAACTAAGCCTATATCAAACAATTACTTTTGACAGTTAACTTCTACTTAATAACACATGTGAGGACAATAAGAACATATATATATATTTACCTTTTAAAGAGACGACAATGAACGCAAAGTACTTGGAGTCGCACATTAGCCAAGACGGGGGGGGGAGGGAGATTAATAACCTACCAGATATTAGGAGCTGCCAAACAAACAACAACCCTTCAGACACAACCACCATCAGAGAAGACATTTATATTATTATTATTATTATTATTATTATTATTATTATTATTATTATTATTCACAAGGTGAACCCTATTCATATGGAACAAATCCACAGGGGTCCACTGACTTGAAATTAAGACTTCCAAAAAATATGGTGTTCATCAAAATACCAACTGAACAACAAACGCTAAGCAAAATCACCAACCCTAAAAATATTTAATCTCGGATATGCAAATGAATAAAAATCTGTTCAGTGCAGTTTACTATACTGCTAGCACAGGCGTCTTGGAACTAGTATAAACACATCCACAACAACAGAGAGAGAGAGAGAGAGAGAGAGAGAGAGAGAGAGAGAGAGAGAGAGAGAGAGAGAATCTGTCCGGGCATCTACTCGCATCCATCATTATTCGCATGAGCAAGGCCATCGCCAATTAACCTCAGATGACAACAACGAACTGGGAAATTTCACCGCAATACGCAGGAGCCAAACTTCCGTTCGGATTTCCAATTGCTTTTCAAACGGTGACGTAACGTATTGGAATGTTTGTGCAAAGCAATTCGCGAGCTGTGTTCGCCCCCATAAAAACCACGGGCAACGCTCAGCGGTCCTCTGTTCATTCAAAATATATTTACTGGCTACCGGTCAGCGATTTCATTTCAGATAAGCTCACTCTTATTTGCAGAGACAAACAGCTTTTCGACAGACAGTACTATACCACCTTCCAAATATTCATGGGTATACAAAAAATAACCATTAATAACCTCCTGCGTTTGATAGTTAATGGAACGCTGTCATTCAAACAAAAGAGATTATATAAAGGAGAGAGAGAGAGAGAGAGAGAGAGAGAGAGAGAGAGAGAGAGAGAGAGAGAGAGAGAGAGAGAATTTTCGCGGCCAATATGCAGCCTAAGGATATCTCAACTTGTCTTGCTACTGTCCTCCGGGCTTGGTGAGCCTTACGATACCAATCAGTTATTAGGTGGTGAGGCCGCGGTCCTCCCTCCCACGGCCTTACACCTTTACGACCAAGCCGCGAGAATGACGAGATTCCCTCCTTTGTCGTCGTAACGAGATATGTGGAGACTCCAATCGCCCTGCCAAAACTATTCACAAGTATGTACTGCGATCAATAGTATTAGACGGTAATTACTTAAGGCAATATGTTACTATATTATCAATTCATTCTCTCACTCTCTCTCTCTCTCTCACACACACAAACAAACACATTTGGCATTATCTTACATACACTATCTACTATAACTCTCTCTCTCTCTCTCTCTCACACACACACACATTTGGCATTATCATATACACCATCTACTATCTCTCTCTCTCTCTCTCTCTCTCTCTCTCTCTCTCTCTCTCTCACACATTTGGCATTATCTTATACACCATCTACTACCTCTCTCTCTCTCTCTCTCTCTCTCTCTCTCTCTCTCTCTCTCTCTCTCTCTCTCTCTCTCTCTCCAAGATAATCGCCGGGAATTTCCCCCCAGCTCTTACAATTTACACTATTAAAATCTGCGGAATAAATATATATATCTGCAGGTAGATCCGAGCACATAGGCCAAACCGGAAATATATTTTTTCCCGTAAATCACCACAGATCGGATTAAAGCCTTACTGATATTCAAAAGCAATATTAATCTTAATATACATATCCCCACTTTATCTCTTCCCTCATCCAAAAACTACGACCCACTGCTTGAAATTCCCCAATACCAGTTGGATGGCTCAAATGGATTAC
>JANJGK010000012.1:607332-622340 GCA_039081455.1 Macrobrachium rosenbergii
CAGTTGCACTTTGAAACAACTGTTGGAGAGGGTGGAAAGTGAGACGGAAGAAAGAGAATATGAACAGAGGTACAGTAAAAGAGGTTGTAGCTACGAGCTTTAAGTCATGCTTACAGTGCACCGCGTGAGATGCACTGACGGCGCTACTCCCCTACGAGAGAGAGAGAGAGAGAGAGAGAGAGAGAGAGAGAGAGAGAGAGAGAGAGAGAATGCTTATGAATAACTCTACGCCAGACTCAAAAGACTTTTCCCATCTCGTTAGGTGATAATTTCCGCTTCTCGTCTGCAGCAGCTGCTGAATTCAATAACCTATTCGCCTCGGGTGTAATCGCGACATTTTGCAACTGAAATGGGCTGATTAATCTTTGAAAATGTTCTGCCCGGAGAAGATTTTTTTTATTCTCTTTCAAATGAACTGTTTGCAATATGTTATCAAACCGGGCAATGCAGGCATTTTTTCCTTTGCAGTAAAATAACACGGGCAAGAAAAATAATGTTTTGAGAAAAATCCAAAACTTCTTGATTTTTCCACCTATAAAACATCATGAAATATTCATATTACTGACAGTAAATTACTACTCCTTCCGGTAATAAGCGCAATTCGTGTCGGCAGCCTGTTAAAACAAGGTTAAGCATTCAAATACATGTCACTGATTGTACCCTGCACCGTCGCCCCAACTGATCGCCAATTAAGATCCAAGGTGAAGCTAAATATGACTACAGGTAAAGTTGAACACCACCTTACCAAATAAAACGAAAACGGAATAACTGAGGTTCCTAGGTAGACAAAGAAACAGAGAACTATTGTAACACAGATCTTTGTCTTTCACAGTACAGCTGTTTGATTATACAAATATAAAATTTTGTTGTTATTGTTACATAGCGAAATCGTTCCACGTCTAACCTCTGTAAAGAATAAATCGGGCGTAAAAACGTTAATGAAGTCGCTGTAATTATGGCCAACCATACACAAACAAAACGAACACCATTTGGTCTCACAATTACCCTAAACGGGCAGACGGTACCAGGGTTATGTTCGACCGGAGCTTGCGAGTAACCGGATGAAGAACATTTCCACCTGGTAAAATCAGTCTTGTGAAAGACTCCACTTTCACCCATGAGGCAGCCTTGGAGAAGCAGCCCTCCTGTCTATTGGCAGATTCTGTCGATGAAATAAAGCGAAAGAGAGCTGGCAAAGAAGCGAGCAACAGCAAGTAAAAACAATCCACACAGCGGCCTTCATCTGACACCGGATGGGTTCAAGTACAGACCACTTAACTTTATTGAATGGCCTCCCTGCTGAAAGATTGGGCAGCTCATTGCATGAAATCGCAATCCCAATCACCGAAGCACTTAGTACACGCATTGCAATAGCTCCAATTAGCTCCGGATTTAGTAGTCCTTTTACGGGCTGCATTCAATAACAGCTTCCTGGAAAACACAAATGATTTCAACGGAAACCGGACTGGGAATATCTTATCTTACGGACCGTTTCGCAAAGGAGAGAATTAATTATGAGAGGTCCTCCCGTTTTCAATTACAGTAGACGACTGTATACATTTTGACAAGTGCTGGTCACACATCAATTACATATTCTCTCTCTCTCTCTCATAAACTATGACCCACCACATTCAACTAGCAACTCCATCATAATCGTTTTTAAATCCAACGCGCCCATACCATTCCTTCCCTCGCCCGTTCCGGGGACCGAACGCGAGACTGGCTGCTAGCTTGTGAGCCGTGCGCTACCACTTGCGCAATCCTCAGAGGGGGGAGACAGTCAGTGTTATTGTAAGTCATAACGAGTTGGTTGGAGCTGCAGTAGTCGAACTTCCCAGACCTCCAGCATCCTCCACTCTCTCTATCTCCACTTCCTCCGGAAGACGTTAAAGATCACGTAAGTATAAACTGCGAGAGAAAGGTCATCCAGGGTCAGAGGCAACTCATCCACTTTCAACGGGGCTCTCATGCAATTAAAAAAGTCTCGTACATATAAAACGGTGCCTTGACTTTCGTGTCCTCCGCTCAAATGGTTGAACTTTTGACACTTTGCACTTCTGTCAAACAGGAACTCTTCTCTTTTACACAGACTTGAAAGAAAATCATACTAAAAAAGATATACTTAGTTTTAATCTTGGGTTTTAAACTTCGAGTAATTCATTAAAAGACGTAAACTCCGCATACTTTGTAAAGATTTCCCTCAACATCCGTATCTGATCTGACATTCCGCTCATCAAGATATTGTTACTTCTTGACAGAAGAAACCTGTAATAGTGATTCTTGTGAAATATTGGTATCATTATACAACTTCTTTAAACTGGTCAAATTCTGCAGACTCTTAAGAAAAAATCAATTACGATGAACTTGTAAAACACGAGAAAACTTACTGATACCAGTCCTCTCATATTCTCAACAGTATGCGTATAAGAGAATAAAAAAAGTAAAAAATGCGCCGAATTTTCTTAGGTGCAATCGAGCTTTCTGTACAGCCGCTACAGCGTATAATCAAGGCCACCGAAAATAGATCTATCTTTCGGTGGTCTCGGCATAATGCTGTATGAGCCACGCCCCATGAAACTTTAACCACGGCCAGACCAGACGCACGATTATAGCTAACTTTAACCTTAAATAAAATAAAAACTACTAAGGCTACAGGGCTGCAATTTGGTATGTTTGATGATTGGAGGGTGGATCATCAACATAACAATTTGCAGCCGTCTAGCCTCAGTAGTTTTTAAGATCTGAGGGCGGACATAAAAAGTGCGGACGGACAGACAAAGCCGGCACAATAGTTTACTCTTACAGCAAACTAAAAAAAAAAAGTATTCCAAGGAGACAACTTTAAGAGATAAATTTCTTGAATCTAGGCCTCCAGTTCCGTGGAAAAAAGCGTTAATTACATTCCCTTCCCCTATTCATCTAGTGATATGCCTTAATGACACGTAATTACATCTCAGAGGTTTTAATTGCAATTTCCATCTCCTTAGAAATTATGGTCTTTTAATATCAGACCTACCACGTATTATTTTACGTGTTTTTTTTTTTTACATATCAGACCTACCACGTATTATTTTACGTGTTTTTTTTTTACATATCAGACCTACCACGTATTATTTTACGTGTTTTTTTTTTACAAGTTTCTCACTCGTTCTTAGGGAAGGCTGCCTTCAATGGAAGAAGGAAACACCAATGCTACGCAATAAATATTATGCTCAGCCAAAAAGCTGCTGTGACAGACAGACAGACAGACAGACGACCTTACAATATGCCCAAAAATAATCTTGAAAAATCTTATGCTACATCGGTCTTCCAAGAGCTTTATAAACAAAACGTTACCAGAATTCTGGAAGTTCTGGACAAATGGAAAACAACAACAATATGAATGCTTTTAACACCTGTTGCACCTTTAAGTACAATAAATATTCGGATTTACTTAACAGAAGCAAAAACAAAATTCCATTTAGGAAGTATCGCAAAAATCGCCTAAAAGTCTACTGAGATTAAAAATATAACTGATGATGTAAAAGTGGTACATTTATGCTGTTCCATACAGAAAATTTTTAACGATTTCTTCCAAGCCAAAAAAAGAAATCAGTAAATCACCGATGATGTCCTTTGGTAATGTTTCGCAACAGGGGTTAAATTATCGTAAAGGGAAAATGCAAGAGTAAAAAAATTAAGGCAGGAAAATAGAAAGAAAATCAAATGAATGCTGCACTTAGAACCAAATGGTAAAAATCTCAACCCGAAACTGTCAATCCCTTAAACTGAGCAGAACATGAGCAGCCAACGAAAACCTGAACCGTGATTGGCACCTGCCGAAGCAAACATGACAGACTTTTGACAACTGCCTCCCACCTCTATACGGCAACGCCTAAATTGTGAGAGACTGAATATATCTTAGGAGCAGTTTCTCCCCGGGAATTGGGTGAGGATTGCCTGGTCCTTCAGGCCTTCCTGTTTCTAAAATTATATGATGGCAAAATTCTGACAGAGTACCGAACACTCAAGAAGGTTTTTTTCTGATCACTCATTTTTTTTTTTGAACAACACTCGACAAACAGCCAAGCAACATTCATCGCATAGACCACCAACAGCAGCATACAGGAGAGAGAGAGAGAGAGAGAGAGAGAGAGATTCATAACTTAAAATAATTTTACCATAACTCAGGGTCGCAAGTAAGTGCATGGACAGGCTAACACTAATAAAAAATCGACTTTCACTTCTTTTGAACCAAAAGCCAAAACGCGCTTCGCGCTCTCTTGAAATCATCACCAGGCATCTCGACAACACCTTTCATTCCAGCAGAGCCCTCTCCTCTTATCTTTCTCCAGAAGGCCAAAAGACCTGATCAGCTACAAGATCAAACATACTACCTTGGGCTTCACCGCTGACTACCATGTCCTCCAAACCAAGAAAAACATGCTGCTCTCTCTCTCTCTCTCTCTCTCTCAGTTAAGTGTTTACACACACACACACACACACACACACACATATATATATATATATATATACATATATATATATGTGTGTGTGTGTGTGTGTATGTGTTTTATAATTCTAAACTTATTATGAACCTTCAAATACAAGAGTAGCTTGTCATAATGGAATAAATTTCAAACAAATAAGTACAGTAGTCTTTACAAGTTTAAAAAAAAAATATAAGACTTCTTAAAGAGAAAAAAAAATATGCTGTGCAAGAACACCAGAAATAAAAGGTTTAAAGTTCAGAGAGGGAGAGAGAGAGAGAGAGAGAGAGAGAGAGAGAGTCGAATGGATGAGGCTTAAATGGTTTTTCACACATTATACCACCCAATGAATGTAATCAAAGTTTAAATGGCAAATAGTTTCAAGAGAACAGGGCAAAAAAAGAAAAGAAAAAAAGGGGTGTGGGGTGGGGGGAAGGAGGTACGTAACCCTGCAGCCGTAACTTCCACTCCAAGAATTAACACAATAACATGATCCTTGAGAACATCATAAATTCAAACATCCTCGTTACACCACTATTCCACGTCCGTTCGAGATCTCATGACCTGGGGTGGAAAATAATTTTAAATAATTCTGAAGAATTTGAACGTCAATATTTTCCTCAACATTTCATAAAATGTATCTAGTGATCTGTCAACAAACACAAACACACACATACATAAATAAATATATATATATAAATATATATGAATATATGAATATATATATATATATATATAATTTTATATGTATAGCCTATATAAATAAATAAATATATATATATATATATATATATGTTTCTCTTTCCTTCGTGGATTTTGTCTTTATTTAAATATTTATCACGTTCCATATTTTTGTGATCCAGTTATACATACACACACACACGCACACACACTTACACACATTATATATATATAAAGCCGTTCCCATGACAAGGGGTGTCTCCAAAGAATATACAACAACGGTCTCCGTTACATTTGCATTTATTTGTTGAACCGTGTGTAAAACTGTGCTGAAACCTTCAACAACGTCAGCCACTTTATACATCTAGACAAAAGGATCATAAACATCACGTCGAACTCCCTACAAGCACACACTAACCCATTTATTTTGCATGCAGTTTAGTATTTCCTGGATATAGTGGGCTAAGTTTCCAGTACCTGTCCCATTTCATCTATTTAGCAAGTTCTAGGACTTCTTACTACTGACACTCCAAGATGCACTTTTCACCAACTTATCGTTAGTTTTTTTTCTCCTTTTGAATTCCAATTGCAATCAGCATCCACATAGGAGAGTTGGCTAAATAAACTCTTCAAACATTCCAACTCTGGCTTCAAATAGAGACCCCAAGTATAAGTCTTACCACCTCTTCTCTCGTCCTGCTATCAGCTATATTTACTCCCATATATCTAGACGAATCAACAGCCTCTATTCTCCCAGCTTCCACATTAACATTCACTGCTTCCTTTTCCTGGTTTCCGCTTACCCTCATAACCATTCTCTAGTTCGCATTTCCTCTAACTTTCTCTCTTGTTAATACTTTCACTAACATCTACGGTTCCTCTTCATTATCTGCAAACAGTATTGTACTATCTGCAAACATCAGCTGCACCACTTTCAAATCATTACCTTCGTAACTACTTCTCTCCCTCTTTAAGACTTCTCACAACATATCATCCACAGATATATTAAAACAGTCATGATGACAACAAACACTCGCTTCAGCCCCCGTTACTGCTACCGCGTGCATGTTACAGTGGGTCGAGTGAGAACGCTCGTGAGGCTTCTTAACTTTATTTTCATAAGGAGTTCCCAGAACGAGGTCTCTGCCAAAGGTTGCTTTCATTTAAATGACAGCAAAATATCAATCGCCAGTTACCTAAAGAAATGCCAATGTATGCTGTGTTGATGTATACTGTAACCATATTGTACATTCGTAATTTGTAAATAATGTAAGTTTAATCCTTTCAATAAAAAGCAAAAAAAAAAAAAATTACATATAACAACATTGCAAATAATACGTTTTAATTTTCAAAAGCGAAAAACATAAGCATTAACAGGGTTTCTAATTAAATCACACGTATTGCTACATAAAGAAACCAGTGATACTAACCACAATGTGTATGCGTCCACCTAAATACAGAACAGCATGGGAGCAATAACTGTCCAGGCCGCAGATATTACCACTTCTGAAGTAAAAGTCAGAAAGTAAGAAATGTGAAGTTTAAAACCAAATGTTAATGAAAAAGGTTTACAAAGCTGACTACACCTTTCGTCAAGTTGTTTATTTTTTTTACACAAGACAAGAGGGGGTAGCTTTTATATAAAAACATTAAATTTTTCCTACCAAGTAATCGAAGATAAAGAGTTTCAGTATGCTAGAAAAATTTATAATTACTTCCTATGCTCACTTTCCGGCCTTATTATGACACGTTACTGCTTAACCTGAACAACACTGCCCTAAAATGGAAAACTTCAGTATCTGCAAAATTTTCGAAATTGAGATATGCCACCTACTGGGCCCGTGAAACTCTAATCCACAAGTTACTGCAGTTTCAGAATGCTTCTTCACTGCTTTCCACGAGTATTTGGGGGGTCCCATTTGCAGTATCTGCAAAATCAGTAGTAAGGCAAGGGAGTATCTACCATTTTTCTCAGTGTCGTATTTTTGCAGATACTGCAGTCTTCTATATCAGGGCAGAACAGTGTATGCAACATTACATTTTTTCCGAAACTTCGTTTTCTTTGCCGTTTCAATTAACACTGATCATGCGGCTAAAGCTCTTCTTTTACACACCAGCCATTGGCGTGTCAACTCCCAGGGCTCAAAATCCTGAGATGTATGCTAGTATTGCACAGCCCAGGTTTTTTTTGCTATGCCCCTAAATTAGGTTAGGTTAGGTTAGGTTACGTTTAGGTTAGGTCAGGTTAGGTTTAATAAATGTCTCAATAATAATTTGGGTGAGGAAAACATAATGAAATTATTTTCAAGAAAATTCCATGGTTAGTTTTTAAGATAAGGCGTCCCGCTTTTTTTCAAGGAAAGGTGGCGGTACTCGGTTACATCTCGGGAAAATGCTCCCGGGACATGTAATCATACATCATCCAATGTTTTGCCTGCTACGAACTGAACCCCGCGACGCAAAATATACAATTTTCAAATAAGAGAGCGAACACTCCATTTCCTATTCATTGTTGCCTTTTACCAGCATACGCAAGTTAATAAAAAAATATGGCAAATAGCACTAACTGATGGCAGTCCTTAAAGAGAGAGAGAGAGAGAGAGAGAGAGAGAGAGAGCACTAACTTAAAGGATGGCAGTCTTTAGAGGGAGCACTAACTTAAAGGACTGCAGTCTTGAGAGGGAGCACTAACTTAAAGGACTGCAGTCTTGAGAGAGAGAAAGAGAGAGAGAGAGAGAGAGAGAGAGAGAGGGGGGGGGGGACTCATGTAGTGGGAGGAACCCAAAAAAAGCTGCAGGTCACAAACTGACCTGTCTGGCCTGTTGACACCAACAAGCACGACCCTCGCCTGGCTCTCTCATGCTTAACATGCCCACCCGACCTCGCAACTAACAGAAGAAATGAGCGCGCGGTTAATTCTTTTTTCGACTCGTGAAAATAAAATGACACTGCCTCCTATACATCATCATTACCGCCAAACCGCTCTTGAATGGGATGAATGAACGGAGAAAAAAGGGAAAAGGTTAAGAGGTTCACAAACATCTGAAAATGGAAGGCAACACATGGGAATGAATTGCACTCCCAAACAGACATTTACGCATTTTTTAGTTTCGAGAAACACGCACTCATTGTCACAGCTATTGAAAATGTGAAAGCTCATTTCATCACCGGTTTTCTTTTTACTTACTGAAATTCCCATTTTTTCTATTACTCTTTCTTACATATAGTTTCTCCCGCATAATGTGCAAATATGACACCGCTGATAACCAAGTCTGCTTACAGAGTTAATGTTGAACGATCACAACTAGTGGCCCAGAGAGAGAGAGAGAGAGAGAGAGAGAGAGCACTAACTTAGGAATGGTAGTCTTGAGAGAGAGAGAGAGAGAGAGAGAGAGAATCTTATAATCGGTTCCACCCTACCCAGGGACGAGCTATTACCTCGTCGAAACCCTCATCTATGCGGACTCACATACCACCAACTACAATTACTACTGAAGAAAGTGATGTTGGATCACACCTCGGAATTGAATACACGGTGCCAGATCGCGTTAGAATTACGCCCTGCATTAGTGTCGCTGAAATGACTCACGGCATTACATCTTGGCTCATCCGGTAGGGTATCCAGGAACGTGTCTAACTTAACGCTTTGAATAAGTACAAGGACTGATTTGTGTTGGTTGACATACAGTAAGACTGATGATTCTATAATAGAGGCCCATTAGTGCAAATGATGGTGTACGGACAATCGCGGTTAGGTTAAGACACCGAATAGGCTGACATAGAGAGCAACAAACTGCGGTAGCAAGCATCTGGGTCCATTTCTAAGAATGTGGTGGAATTGAAGGGCAAGAGTTTCCAGTTCTAGTGGATGTCTTGGTAGATTTGAAACCAAACCCTCTTTATTTTTGTCTATGTATTGAATTTGAAGGCTTCCATGCCAACGCATAGTTAGGCAGGCCGTGCTGATCATCAAACTTTTGTAGTGAAATTGCATGGTACGCCTTCCAGCCAATCTATTTGCACATAGCTGGGTGTGGGGCCAATGCCGGGAGCAATAATCTATGACTGGTCTAATCAAAAAGTCAGGCATAGCGTGCGCATGGTGTTGATCCTCTTTCTGAAAGAAAAAGTTCTTAGAATCCATGCAGAGAGAGAGAGAGAGAGAGAGAGAGAGAGAAATTTTGAAGGCTGGTAGGTGCTCACACGATGCAACATACCACGGTAGCGGGAATAACGGGGAGATTCCGATGGACATATACATACATGAATACATAAAGCAATGGAGGCTAATAGGCGTGCACTCTACCAGGTCCCGAGGGGCGTAAATCACCGGAGAACACACTCTTGACGCCCAGTATTCAAGCTTCACTGACCTGGAGCTTTAGGACGATCATAATTCAACTGCAAACAATCCTACTCGGGCCGCCTTCCACGCAAACCACTCTCCTCCCGGTCCCTTGCTGCTAATTAATTTAAGTAACGAAGAATCCTGACACAAGACGGGATGGTTATTGGTCAAGTAAATGAAACGAATATACGAATGGAAAATTACCATACGCAATATATCCCACCCTCTTTCTCGAGACTATAAAATGGTTTTTAAGAGATACACCATCGCTCTCCTCGACTACCGCTTTCTTTTTTGTTTCTTCAGCCTGGGTTGTATAAGCACACCGGCATGCTCCTCCCACTTGCCTTCTGCTAAGTGAAGAGGAAAATTTAACTTGAAACGACTCGATATGAACGGAGATGCGAAGCATTAAATGAACGGTGGGACGAGCACAAAACCAAAATTACAAAACACACCCCCCAAAAAATAACGTATTCATTCAGAGCATATGTCAGAATCTAAAATACACAATGACTGACTACACAAGGCTATTATTAGGCATAAAATACGGAAACATACCTCCTCACAAAGAAGAAAATCGTTAACTTAATGCACGGGGCCAACAAACTCTGAGGATAGGCATACAATGGTATGGGGGTCGGGGCCTATAGGAAGAGAAGCACAGAGGACAATAGGTAGTTTAATGAATGCTAGTCATCTGGCTTTAGATCTCTCTCTCTCTCTCTCTCTCTCTCTCTCCCCACAGGTATGCAGAACGGAGATGGGTATCGGTATCACACAGAACAATTCACCTGCTTAGAGTGTTAATGCCTTTAAAATGTGCTTTGGGAGATAGTTAAGTTTTTGATTCTCTTAAGAGAAAGAGAAAATTGTCGACGTAAGTACGCAGATATATTTCAAGATTTTGCTTCAGTTTACCACTCCTATTATTATTATTATTATTATTATTATTATTATTATTATTATTATTAATTTTTTTACAACAATAATAACACAAACAACAGTAGACAAAGTTATCTTTGCCAGGCATGCAATCCCGGAATTTCCCACTTCCGACGAAAACAATTACCGCCTATATAAGATATAAATGTATAATCCAGTAGGCTTATCTTACATTTTTGTACGAGAGTGCCTAAATAAAAGGCATTTAATAACGCCAATGTTCCGCCTTGGTGAATAAATACGCTCAAGAACATGAATATAAATAAAAAGGAATTTGCGTGAAACAGAAGAACACAAACGACAGGTCATCATTTTCAAGTGTTACAAAACGATCTGCAACGGGTCCTATTTTAGAACATAAGATTATGTCTCTCGACTCTACTAAACTTATTTACTGACATAGATATGTCCCTTGTTGTACACGAACAACATTCAATCTTCAAGCTTAGAATTTGAAAATATACCGCTACTTCATAAAAATCATGTTGACCAGAAACACAACCTAAAGCCGAGGCGTAAAAATGCCAATCTCCCGCCCAAGGTTTTCATTTCCAAGACTTGAATTCAACTTGGGGCTACATTACAGCCAGCGAGGACCCCCCAGAAGCTTTGCATTTCAGTAACCGTCAATAAACAAACAAGGCATCAATGCATAAGTCTTCAGGTGACAACAAGGAAGAAGCGAGGGAGTGACGTGCAGATTAAAGAGGTTCAGCACAGACTGCAAATGTCAAGCAAGGTTGATTAGTTTGACGTCCAGCAGGAGATAAAGTAAGGGACGATGCATGACACTGCCACAAGGCTTTTCGCATGTCAATAAGTTTAAGTTTTAATTCCCTCTCTGCTGGTAGACTGGTTGAGAAAGTTCCGCGGGAACGGGCGTTCACTTCGCGTGCCTTACTACGTCATCCGATTTGCTTAATTTTCTTCTGCTGTACACATGAAAGCAATCTATGTAATATCACTGCTGTACAGCTGCCAAAAATTCTCTGTTATTATTATTATTATTATTCAGAAGATGTAACCTATTCATATGGAACAAGCCCACCAAAGGGGCCATAGAACATTATGGTGTTCATTAGGAAGAAGTAAGAGGAGATAATTCAAGCTTCCAAAGAATATGTTGTTCATTAGGAAGAAGTAAGAGGAAATAAAGGGAAATACAGAAAGAAGAGATCCCACTCAAAGAAAAAAAAAATAATAATAAACTAACAAACGGATAAAAATGTATTGAAATGCAAGGAGAATAATATTAGGGTAGCAATGGGCATGAGTAACCATCTCCATGCAAGCTGAGTCCCCACACCAATAAAATATGAGCAGCGATTAAGCCAGCAGTGGGCAACTGTGAAAATAAATGAACGCCAACAATCCGCTTCAACAATAAAAGGAAAGATTGCAGCTTCGAATACTTCAGCACATAAGAAAAAGCCTGAAGAAACAATCAAAGCCAGAGCTGCGCTATTTGGCTCGAGACTGAACGAGAGAAATGCGCTCTTGTTAAACGTGGGATATCCGAGACCCAGAGGATTAAAAGTGAAACCAATTAATCGCGTTGGGTGAGACACCGAACTATGCAAAAGCTGCTGTTGTCGTTGCCGGCAACTGACGAATCCTAATTAGGAGGACACGCTAAGAAAATAGGATAACGGAGCAAACAAGCAAAAAACGTATAGTTGCGTTCTGCTAAAATAATACACAAAACGCAATGGAAAAACAAAGGTAGAAATCTTATCTTCATCTGAATGATGATGATGACGATAAAGTCCGGGAGTCATTTGCTGAGACAAAATAAGCAACAAGCACCCTGCGTTAAAGAGCCACAGGGATTATTGCGCATAATTAAGCAGGGCCACAAAGAAAACATTCCTGGCAATCCAGTCTCTTTTGCGTCCAATCGACTCCTCCAATGAAGATACTTGGTTCTAAATGTGAAGTAAGTTATCTAAAGGATTCTTTCTACCATTCCAACCGCGAACATTTATGTCATTATGGTCAGCGAGCACCGTCTGCATATAAGGTTGTAAAATGAAATATAAAAACAAAGAACAGTTGTTCAGAAAGTCATGTTTTAAAGACTATTACCCATCCCGCCAGGAGGCCAACGAACAGCGATGTCTCTTAAAACACAACATGGAAATCGGCCATGAAAACAACGCTGAGCTTATACTAAATGTTAATAAAAGGGGGGGGGGGATACCCGACGGAGTAGAGAAGGCATTTACGTCACACAACTTATCTTGCAGACCGCAACCAAAACATGAGTACTCCGTCCTAATTGTTATGATAGGATAAAGGCACCAAGCAAAACGGCTAGAAGTAAGCCACAAGAATGCCCGAGATGCTGGGAAGATTTCCAAGCACGTTACTCCAGGTAGATCAAGCGGGTCACGTACACTCTTCTACACCCTACTGGTAACTTCATGGTATCCTTTGCACTGCTACACTAACACACCCACAAATATACCCTATCCAACTTCCTCTTTTCTCATCGAGCTCTTCTTGACGTCTTCCATATCACAAAATGCTTTCATCTCCCAACGTTTTCATTTTAACACAGAGAAAATATAAAAAAAATAGGCAAAAAAATAGATAAAGTGGTATGTATACCTCAAATGCAATCAAGATAAAAATCAAACAGGTGTGTTCATTCTTACCCTACAATTTAAACTTTCTATTGCATAAATGAAAAATGGGCAATGTACACACACATCCAACTAGCCTTTACGAACAGTAAACATTATAACGTCCAAACTTAATTTTAAAATACGCTGCGACTTCAAGCATCCCCATCAGTTTGACCCTGAGAGCATTTTATGAATCATCTGACAACGAACGTTAATAAGAAAACTCAGGCTGCTATAAACTAAAAATTTATTTCAGTATTCATCCTATATTGTTTAAAATGGGAACAAACTGCATCAAAAACAAAATTCTTTAAAACAAGTTTTTGAGACCAAGGTATATTATAATTCGAAAAACAAATAAATATTTAGAAACTGCATGCCATGTTTTCTTCTAATTCTACAATCACGGTAAACAAACCTCTTGAACGAAGCTTTTCTACATAGGGAAAAGACAGACTGAAAAAAAATTTAGTAACTCAAAAAAGAAAAAAATAAATAAAATAAATAAAAAAATAAAGTAAAATATATCACCGTCCAAACGCCTGCCTTGTGATTTTCGATGCACAGCAAACAGAGGAGACCAGTTGGAGGAGAAATTTGTTCTTTACCAAAATGTATGACGTTGCAACTCCCTTGTACAATAAGAGGCTGCCTCCCAAAATTTGCTGTAAGCATTCCGAGGCGAATTCAGTGTTATCACCTTACGGACGCAATTTCATACAACACATACTTACGCAGGAAGTGTCAGGAAGCGATCAAATAAAACTTCGCAGTCGGAGAAAGCTGAAAGGAAAAAGGGGAGGATACGAGTGAAGAACATCACACGGACTGTGACGGCGTAGATAAGAAGCCCCGATAGTCAAAAATGGTAGGGTGAAACGTCCCGAGATTAAAGTCGGTACGGCTTGGCCAACACTTGTCGGCTGCAGATGAGTTATGACCAACAGCGCCTTCTCTTCTCGGCTTACTACCGAGAGAGAGATCCAGAAAGGCCAAACTCTCTGGCCATAAACTTCATTTCTTTCTCTCTCTCTCTATCTCTCTCTCTCTCTCTCTCTCTCTCAGCGGCCAAAGCAAAAAGCAATTGCACGCCGTTCCATCTTTCGTAATTCAGTAGACAATTAATTGCATGTTCAGGATTTACCGTTTGTTTCCTTAAGAATGGCTGAAGCTTTAGTCAGGAATTACCGACTCCCGTCCTGAATGCTACTCTGCCCTAAACTGGAAGACTGCAGTATCTGCAAAAATACAAAACTGAGAAAAATGGCAGATACTCCCTTGCCTACTCTTGATTTTGTAGACACTGCAAATGGGACCCCTTAAATACTCGTGGAAGGCATTGAAGAATCATTCTGAAACTGCAGTAAGTTGTGTATTAGTGTTTCACAAGTCCAATAGGTGACATATCTCAATTTCGAAAATTTTCCAGATACTGCAGTTTTCCATTTCAGGGCAGTACTAACCTCAAAGCTTGCAGATAACCGCCACAATTATTTCTGCAAACTGCTTACCACTTTGAGTTATACGGTTATCTTGTACGTATTCGCCGGAAATGAATAATTAAGACATCTATGAAGATTTGAATAACTGATAAATACAACTGCCCTTACCAGGATACAAACCTGGGCAAAAGCACTTAAATTAATTCCCTTCGGTGCAGGTTATAGCGAATTCGAGATTAAACGATATTTCGTGGCTTAATATTTGTAGTTCACAATAAGTCACATGTGCACTAGTGACAATATAATATGTATATACATATATATATATATATGTATTATATGTATTATATATATACATATACATACATACATACATACATACATACACACACATTATATATATATATATATATATATATTGTGGTCAGGTCGGCAACGCAATCTAGTTGTGATTATGGAACCCGGGTTCGTTTCCCACTACCGAACATCATAATTT
>JANJGK010000012.1:622440-639940 GCA_039081455.1 Macrobrachium rosenbergii
GAATACACGGTGCCAGATCGCGTTAGAATTACGCCCTGCATTAGTGTCGCTGAAATGACTCACGGCATTACATCTTGGCTCATCCGGTAGGGTATCCAGGAACGTGTCTAACTTAACGCTTTGAATAAGTACAAGGACTGATTTGTGTTGGTTGACATACAGTAAGACTGATGATTCTATAATAGAGGCCCATTAGTGCAAATGATGGTGTACGGACAATCGCGGTTAGGTTAAGACACCGAATAGGCTGACATAGAGAGCAACAAACTGCGGTAGCAAGCATCTGGGTCCATTTCTAAGAATGTGGTGGAATTGAAGGGCAAGAGTTTCCAGTTCTAGTGGATGTCTTGGTAGATTTGAAACCAAACCCTCTTTATTTTTTGTCTATGTATTGAATTTGAAGGCTTCCATGCCAACGCATAGTTAGGCAGGCCGTGCTGATCATCAAACTTTTGTAGTGAAATTGCATGGTACGCCTTCCAGCCAATCTATTTGCACATAGCTGGGTGTGGGGCCAATGCCGGGAGCAATAATCTATGACTGGTCTAATCAAAAAGTCAGGCATAGCGTGCGCATGGTGTTGATCCTCTTTCTGAAAGAAAAAGTTCTTAGAATCCATGCAGAGAGAGAGAGAGAGAGAGAGAGAGAGAGAGAGAGAGAGAGAGAGAGAGAGAGAGAGAGAGAGAGAGAAATTTTGAAGGCTGGTAGGTGCTCACACGATGCAACATACCACGGTAGCGGGAATAACGGGGAGATTCCGATGGACATATACATACATGAATACATAAAGCAATGGAGGCTAATAGGCGTGCACTCTACCAGGTCCCGAGGGGCGTAAATCACCGGAGAACACACTCTTGACGCCCAGTATTCAAGCTTCACTGACCTGGAGCTTTAGGACGATCATAATTCAACTGCAAACAATCCTACTCGGGCCGCCTTCCACGCAAACCACTCTCCTCCCGGTCCCTTGCTGCTAATTAATTTAAGTAACGAAGAATCCTGACACAAGACGGGATGGTTATTGGTCAAGTAAATGAAACGAATATATACGAATGGAAAATTACCATACGCAATATATCCCACCCTCTTTCTCGAGACTATAAAATGGTTTTTAAGAGATACACCATCGCTCTCCTCGACTACCGCTTTCTTTTTTGTTTCTTCAGCCTGGGTTGTATAAGCACACCGGCATGCTCCTCCCACTTGCCTTCTGCTAAGTGAAGAGGAAAATTTAACTTGAAACGACTCGATATGAACGGAGATGCGAAGCATTAAATGAACGGTGGGACGAGCACAAAACCAAAATTACAAAACACACCCCCCAAAAAATAACGTATTCATTCAGAGCATATGTCAGAATCTCATATGTCAGAATCTAAAATACACAATGACTGACTACACAAGGCTATTATTAGGCATAAAATACGGAAACATACCTCCTCACAAAGAAGAAAATCGTTAACTTAATGCACGGGGCCAACAAACTCTGAGGATAGGCATACAATGGTATGGGGGTCGGGGCCTATAGGAAGAGAAGCACAGAGGACAATAGGTAGTTTAATGAATGCTAGTCATCTGGCTTTAGATCTCTCTCTCTCTCTCTCTCTCTCTCTCTCTCTCTCTCTCTCTCTCTCTCTCTCTCTCTCTCCCCACAGGTATGCAGAACGGAGATGGGTATCGGTATCACACAGAACAATTCACCTGCTTAGAGTGTTAATGCCTTTAAAATGTGCTTTGGGAGATAGTTAAGTTTTTGATTCTCTTAAGAGAAAGAGAAAATTGTCGACGTAAGTACGCAGATATATTTCAAGATTTTGCTTCAGTTTACCACTCCTATTATTATTATTATTATTATTATTATTATTATTATTATTATTATTAATTTTTTTACAACAATAATAACACAAACAACAGTAGACAAAGTTATCTTTGCCAGGCATGCAATCCCGGAATTTCCCACTTCCGACGAAAACAATTACCGCCTATATAAGATATAAATGTATAATCCAGTAGGCTTATCTTACATTTTTGTACGAGAGTGCCTAAATAAAAGGCATTTAATAACGCCAATGTTCCGCCTTGGTGAATAAATACGCTCAAGAACATGAATATAAATAAAAAGGAATTTGCGTGAAACAGAAGAACACAAACGACAGGTCATCATTTTCAAGTGTTACAAAACGATCTGCAACGGGTCCTATTTTAGAACATAAGATTATGTCTCTCGACTCTACTAAACTTATTTACTGACATAGATATGTCCCTTGTTGTACACGAACAACATTCAATCTTCAAGCTTAGAATTTGAAAATATACCGCTACTTCATAAAAATCATGTTGACCAGAAACACAACCTAAAGCCGAGGCGTAAAAATGCCAATCTCCCGCCCAAGGTTTTCATTTCCAAGACTTGAATTCAACTTGGGGCTACATTACAGCCAGCGAGGACCCCCCAGAAGCTTTGCATTTCAGTAACCGTCAATAAACAAACAAGGCATCAATGCATAAGTCTTCAGGTGACAACAAGGAAGAAGCGAGGGAGTGACGTGCAGATTAAAGAGGTTCAGCACAGACTGCAAATGTCAAGCAAGGTTGATTAGTTTGACGTCCAGCAGGAGATAAAGTAAGGGACGATGCATGACACTGCCACAAGGCTTTTCGCATGTCAATAAGTTTAAGTTTTAATTCCTCTCTGCTGGTAGACTGGTTGAGAAAGTTCCGCGGGAACGGGCGTTCACTTCGCGTGCCTTACTACGTCATCCGATTTGCTTAATTTTCTTCTGCTGTACACATGAAAGCAATCTATGTAATATCACTGCTGTACAGCTGCCAAAATTCTCTGTTATTATTATTATTATTATTCAGAAGATGTAACCTATTCATATGGAACAAGCCCACCAAAGGGGCCATAGAACATTATGGTGTTCATTAGGAAGAAGTAAGAGGAGATAATTCAAGCTTCCAAAGAATATGTTGTTCATTAGGAAGAAGTAAGAGGAAATAAAGGGAAATACAGAAAGAAGAGATCCCACTCAAAGAAAAAAAAATAATAATAAACTAACAAACGGATAAAAATGTATTGAAATGCAAGGAGAATAATATTAGGGTAGCAATGGGCATGAGTAACCATCTCCATGCAAGCTGAGTCCCCACACCAATAAAATATGAGCAGCGATTAAGCCAGCAGTGGGCAACTGTGAAAATAAATGAACGCCAACAATCCGCTTCAACAATAAAAGGAAAGATTGCAGCTTCGAATACTTCAGCACATAAGAAAAAGCCTGAAGAAACAATCAAAGCCAGAGCTGCGCTATTTGGCTCGAGACTGAACGAGAGAAATGCGCTCTTGTTAAACGTGGGATATCCGAGACCCAGAGGATTAAAAGTGAAACCAATTAATCGCGTTGGGTGAGACACCGAACTATGCAAAAGCTGCTGTTGTCGTTGCCGGCAACTGACGAATCCTAATTAGGAGGACACGCTAAGAAAATAGGATAACGGAGCAAACAAGCAAAAAACGTATAGTTGCGTTCTGCTAAAATAATACACAAAACGCAATGGAAAAACAAAGGTAGAAATCTTATCTTCATCTGAATGATGATGATGACGATAAAGTCCGGGAGTCATTTGCTGAGACAAAATAAGCAACAAGCACCCTGCGTTAAAGAGCCACAGGGATTATTGCGCATAATTAAGCAGGGCCACAAAGAAAACATTCCTGGCAATCCAGTCTCTTTTGCGTCCAATCGACTCCTCCAATGAAGATACTTGGTTCTAAATGTGAAGTAAGTTATCTAAAGGATTCTTTCTACCATTCCAACCGCGAACATTTATGTCATTATGGTCAGCGAGCACCGTCTGCATATAAGGTTGTAAAATGAAATATAAAAACAAAGAACAGTTGTTCAGAAAGTCATGTTTTAAAGACTATTACCCATCCCGCCAGGAGGCCAACGAACAGCGATGTCTCTTAAAACACAACATGGAAATCGGCCATGAAAACAACGCTGAGCTTATACTAAATGTTAATAAAAGGGGGGGGGGGATACCCGACGGAGTAGAGAAGGCATTTACGTCACACAACTTATCTTGCAGACCGCAACCAAAACATGAGTACTCCGTCCTAATTGTTATGATAGGATAAAGGCACCAAGCAAAACGGCTAGAAGTAAGCCACAAGAATGCCCGAGATGCTGGGAAGATTTCCAAGCACGTTACTCCAGGTAGATCAAGCGGGTCACGTACACTCTTCTACACCCTACTGGTAACTTCATGGTATCCTTTGCACTGCTACACTAACACACCCACAAATATACCCTATCCAACTTCCTCTTTTCTCATCGAGCTCTTCTTGACGTCTTCCATATCACAAAATGCTTTCATCTCCCAACGTTTTCATTTTAACACAGAGAAAATATAAAAAAAATAGGCAAAAAAATAGATAAAGTGGTATGTATACCTCAAATGCAATCAAGATAAAAATCAAACAGGTGTGTTCATTCTTACCCTACAATTTAAACTTTCTATTGCATAAATGAAAAATGGGCAATGTACACACACATCCAACTAGCCTTTACGAACAGTAAACATTATAACGTCCAAACTTAATTTTAAAATACGCTGCGACTTCAAGCATCCCCATCAGTTTGACCCTGAGAGCATTTTATGAATCATCTGACAACGAACGTTAATAAGAAAACTCAGGCTGCTATAAACTAAAAATTTATTTCAGTATTCATCCTATATTGTTTAAAATGGGAACAAACTGCATCAAAAACAAAATTCTTTAAAACAAGTTTTTGAGACCAAGGTATATTATAATTCGAAAAACAAATAAATATTTAGAAACTGCATGCCATGTTTTCTTCTAATTCTACAATCACGGTAAACAAACCTCTTGAACGAAGCTTTTCTACATAGGGAAAAGACAGACTGAAAAAAAATTTAGTAACTCAAAAAAGAAAAAATAAATAAAATAAATAAAAAAATAAAGTAAAATATATCACCGTCCAAACGCCTGCCTTGTGATTTTCGATGCACAGCAAACAGAGGAGACCAGTTGGAGGAGAAATTTGTTCTTTACCAAAATGTATGACGTTGCAACTCCCTTGTACAATAAGAGGCTGCCTCCCAAAATTTGCTGTAAGCATTCCGAGGCGAATTCAGTGTTATCACCTTACGGACGCAATTTCATACAACACATACTTACGCAGGAAGTGTCAGGAAGCGATCAAATAAAACTTCGCAGTCGGAGAAAGCTGAAAGGAAAAAGGGGAGGATACGAGTGAAGAACATCACACGGACTGTGACGGCGTAGATAAGAAGCCCCGATAGTCAAAAATGGTAGGGTGAAACGTCCCGAGATTAAAGTCGGTACGGCTTGGCCAACACTTGTCGGCTGCAGATGAGTTATGACCAACAGCGCCTTCTCTTCTCGGCTTACTACCGAGAGAGAGATCCAGAAAGGCCAAACTCTCTGGCCATAAACTTCATTTCTTTCTCTCTCTCTCTATCTCTCTCTCTCTCTCTCTCTCTCTCTCTCTCTCTCTCTCTCTCTCTCTCTCTCTCTCTCTCTCAGCGGCCAAAGCAAAAAGCAATTGCACGCCGTTCCATCTTTCGTAATTCAGTAGACAATTAATTGCATGTTCAGGATTTACCGTTTGTTTCCTTAAGAATGGCTGAAGCTTTAGTCAGGAATTACCGACTCCCGTCCTGAATGCTACTCTGCCCTAAACTGGAAGACTGCAGTATCTGCAAAAATACAAAACTGAGAAAAATGGCAGATACTCCCTTGCCTACTCTTGATTTTGTAGACACTGCAAATGGGACCCCTTAAATACTCGTGGAAGGCATTGAAGAATCATTCTGAAACTGCAGTAAGTTGTGTATTAGTGTTTCACAAGTCCAATAGGTGACATATCTCAATTTCGAAAATTTTCCAGATACTGCAGTTTTCCATTTCAGGGCAGTACTAACCTCAAAGCTTGCAGATAACCGCCACAATTATTTCTGCAAACTGCTTACCACTTTGAGTTATACGGTTATCTTGTACGTATTCGCCGGAAATGAATAATTAAGACATCTATGAAGATTTGAATAACTGATAAATACAACTGCCCTTACCAGGATACAAACCTGGGCAAAAGCACTTAAATTAATTCCCTTCGGTGCAGGTTATAGCGAATTCGAGATTAAACGATATTTCGTGGCTTAATATTTGTAGTTCACAATAAGTCACATGTGCACTAGTGACAATATAATATGTATATACATATATATATATATATGTATTATATGTATTATATATATACATATACATACATACATACATACATACATACACACACATTATATATATATATATATATATATATATATATATATATATATATATATATATATATATATATATATATTGTGGTCAGGTCGGCAACGCAATCTAGTTGTGATTATGGAACCCGGGTTCGTTTCCCACTACCGAACATCATAATTTCTTCATATTTCTTGCACTTGGATCTTAAGGCTTTGTAGTGACAAGCGTATCCAAAAAAAAAAAAAAAGGGGGGGGCGAAGAATTCGAGAAGTTAAGAGGGCATTGTAGGTATTACAATTACACACAATATTTATATATATACATATATTATATATATACAATACATATATGTATATACATATATATAAATATAATATATATATTTATATTTATTTCTGTTCCACACGTGATTGTGTGTTGATGATTTCTATCTTATTCACTCAGAAGGGATAATTCGAATGAAATGTTGTCTATTGGGTCATTGCTGAGTCGGGAAGTTGGGGAAAACTCGCTGGTATGCAAGCAGTTAGCTTGCCCAGGTAATTCCTTGGGTGCAGTTGCTCTCAGGTTCCAACTTCTTTTAGACTTGTATGGCCCAGTGGGTAACGCCCTTGCTTTCCACCTGAGAGACCTGGGTTCGATCCCGACGTGAGTCAGAAATTTATTTCTGTTCCACACGTGATTGTGTGTTGATGATTTCTATCTTATTCACTCAGAAGGGATAATTCGAATGAAATGTTGTCTATTGGGTCATTGCTGAGTCGGGAAGTTGGGGAAAACTCGCTGGTATGCAAGCAGTTAGCTTGCCCAGGTAATTCCTTGGGTGCAGTTGCTCTCAGGTTCCAACTTCTTTTAGACTTGTATGGCCCAGTGGGTAACGCCCTTGCTTTCCACCTGAGAGACCTGGGTTCGATCCCGACGTGAGTCAGAAATTTATTTATATATATATATATATATATATATATATATATATATATATATATATATATATATATATATATATATATATATATATATATATATATACGCTGAAGTATTCCCGGTATACCATAAGTTTAGTGAATAATCATGTACAATAATCTCTTACGTTACAATAAGTTACCACTGCCAAAACCGATTATCATTGCTCGTAATGCCTTTGCCTTTATCGCTATTATCTGTTATAATACACGATGACAGCTTAAAATGTTTAAACATCAGATAGTGTCACACTGCTGAGCTCCATTGTATTAATCGCATATTGCTCTCCAACTGCTCCCCAACCACCGCTGGATAACTATTTCTTAAATAAAGATGGTAAATGAAAGTTCTTTAAAAAATTATCTACATTATTAACATTTGTTGTCAGCTGACATGGCGTACACACATACATATATAAATATATATTAAATATCTATATATACATATATTATATATATATATATATATATATTATATATATATATTGTAAATTTAGTAACACGACCTCATTTAAACTGGATGGTATCTAGCGGAGATACAATCTCCGCTAGATGCCATCCAGTTTCAATGAGGTTCTGTTATTAGTTGTATTAATGCACAGAACAATTGTGTAAGTGATAAAGTTCATATATATACATATATATATTACACACACACACACACATATATATATATATATATATATATATATATATATATATATATATATATATATAATGTATATGTGTAAATACATTATAGTATTTACCTATATTTATGGCTTAATATTTGTATGCATAATATATATATTCATTAGCTTACATGTCTTTATTTTTGTATTTACGTAAGAATGTGTGTATACAACTTTCATCACGGGAAATAAAATCTTGTCATCAATAACAATGTAAAATCACTTTTATAACAAAATATCAACGGGGTCGCAACATTGTGAAAGGCGATATATTTCATTTTATCAGACATAACTAAATAAACTTTCTGACAAAATAATGCGCATTTAGTGCTCGCAAGTGAACGATCAAATACCAGTGACTGGTCCCTTGATAATTTAATAAAAAGAAACGGTGTAACGTCCCTAAAAACCACTCAGAATCTCCATTAACACGACTAGCAACTGGTAATGAATCTGACCAAATTCTTCAAGAAATATTCGACGGGGACTGAAAAGAAAATTAAAAAATATTAGTAATATTCGTTGATGCCCATAGAATTCCCTTGACTAATCCGGTACTTGAGTTAATCCAGTCCAGGTGTTCCTCATCGGAAGATCACCCTCAAATGCCATGACCTTTGTATTCGTATAGAGATTTTTTGCTCCTTAAATCTTTGTTTTGTTTTTGTAATCTTTTCTATTGTAAGTAGTTTGGTTGAAAATGCCTTATGTTGAAGGTGAAAGATCTTACACTCAGTTGTTTAATTTCATTCTTGGTCCTGTTCTCTGCTTATATATATATATATATATATATATATATATATATATATATATATATATATATATATATATATATATATATATATATATATATAACCCGGCTAGGATTAGAACCTAAGCCTTCCGTATGGTTACAATCGTAAACACTTTAATATGATTGCAATATTAAACTCTTTACTTTGAATATTCGGCCATCAAGAAATAAGTTACTCCCAAGGTATAATGCATTCGATATTAAATGACCTTTGTGGCTTAATATATAAAAATACAAATAAAGTCGTGTGTGTATGTAACAAAAATTGACATACATATATATACCTACATATATATAATAAATGTATACATATATACATATATATATAGGGAGAAAAATGGTATACATAATTAACTGTAAGATAAAATATATGGTATGGAATTTCTCTGACTGCTTTTCGTTGAAAGAAAATTGCAACGGTAACTTTCATATACCAAATACGGAATGAGAAACTTTCAGAACCATACGAAATCAATGCAAATAATGAAGAAAACGAAAAACTAGACGACACAGCAAACTTTTAAAAGTCGAACCGGAGAACGGAGTTCCACACCAGTCCAGTACCAGAAGTTTTATCTAATAATAGCGTCTTCAGTAATATATTAAAAGCCAACATTCGATTCAGGGAGACTCAAAAGTGAGTTCTCTAGCATTTAAGCTTTCTGAAAGCTTGACATTGAAATGCTGAATTATTCAAAGGAAATGGACGCTGTCTGTCAAGCAGCACATCTCAAATTTCGGAGACGCCTGTCTTCTGAAATAATTAACGAAACGGCCATGAGGCAAATACTTCGAAAGCGTTTTCGTAGAACGAAGTGGATTCTGTGGCCATTAAACTACAGAACCAGTCTTCCACCATAGAGAATAGCAAGTATTTCCGCGTTATTGAAAGTACAGAATAGCAAGAAATTCCGCTCCACTGAAAGAAATCAGAAGAAAACAGTGTGATCATCAGATATTTTGTTCTAACGAAATGCATGCTTTATACTTGAGAGAGAGAGAGAGAGAGAGAGAGAGAGAGAGAGAGAGAGAGAGAGAGAGAGAGAGAGAGAGCTCACTTTTCACCAAAAGTAAAATATACTTCAACATTCTGAATTTCTTTTCTTACTCACAATTCAAGGTGCGCAAACGACAGCAACCACACAGCGATTACTTACCTGAAAGAAAAAAGGAAGAGAAATATTATCATCATAGTCATATGTTTAAACAAAATACATTAAATCAATACCGTGCATAAATATATTTACCGTAAATTAAAGAAATTAGAGATCACAGCACGCACACCAGCCGATGAGGAACTGGCAGTGTCCCTCATCAAATGTCAACATAGCCCAAAAGTGCGCCTCCAACCTAAAATCTTTTTGTATAATCTACGACACAACGCTGACAAAGGACAAAATGGAGGATGGCTGGGTTTATTCAATAAGAAAATGGAGTGTAGAGAAAGAATGGAGGAGGAGGGGGGCTTTGAGAGAGAGAGAGAGAGAGAGAGAGAGAGAGAGAGAGAGAGAGAGAGAGAGAGAGAGAGAGAGAGAGAGAGATGCTGTTAGGATGGGCCGGACGAAATTATACAAAAGAAGAATATTTCTTACGGAAAAAATCATTTGCAGTAGCGATTGCCCAAAAGGTCCCCCCTTCGCCTTTTAAAACACCGGACTGTTTTCATCAAATGGGACCTCCCGACATGAGACACATCCCCAGTCAAAACTGATTTGGTTCAGCATAGCTGCTAAAGGAAGGAGAGGAATGGCTAAACGATACAATCCTAAATTAATGATTCCTATGAATTTATCATCATATTCAGACATGGGTCGAGTGATGAAAAGAAACGGGGGGAAGGGAGGACAAGAGGCGAGGAATAATAGAGAGGAAGGGCGAGGAATGAAGAAGTTGTGAGGGCCGGGAGAGTGTTCCTAGGGGAGTGCTGCTGGGGGAAGGGTGACCTGAGAGGGAGGCGGACGTATACGGTTTCAAGTGTGATGGGGAGGGGGGGTAGGGGAGATGAAGGGGGAGGGGGGGAATTTGACACCCTCGATCCCAGCAGTCGTCAACCTCCTGTACCTCCAGCGACTAATTAACGCCAGTGGAGTGATGAAGTGAATGAAGGAGTGAAGAAAAAGAAGAAAAAGACTAAGAGGAGGAGGAGGAGGAGGAGGAAGAGGAGGAGGAGGAGGAGGAGGAGGAGGAAAAGCCCAGTGGCAACCGTCTGGGTCCCCAGATCAGTAGCTGCTAATTTTCGTCTCACCCGCCATTTTAGAAAAAAAAAAAAATCCTCATGATTCCAAATTGAGCCCTTGTTTTAGGCCTAGGCTGATTACATGTTATGAGACACCACAGGTGATCATTCAATCCGTGCTACCCCACATACACCTCACTGGCAGCGTACACCTTCACACCTCCACGAAATCACACCACCTACAAACACTCCAATTGGCAAAAATTGATTGTTAATAATATGAACAAGATAGCTGCAACAATTCCGCCTAGAATTAGTCAGATCATCAAATGTAAATTTACGCTAAAATCTGTAGACTTTGTGGCCATATTTCTCGAAGGCGAATTACGCGCTATTAATCCATTTTTTACATCGCTCAATGTCATTAATTATATACATTACCAATACCTACAGCATATCAGCTTAAGGTAATACCCTGGACACAGTAATGTACTATGCAGGTTTTTATTGCAGTAAAACTGGCGACTAAAATATATTATATTACGAAGCATAAATAAACGCTGCCATTATAATAACTGTACATTCCTCAATCTTCTAATTCAGTATTAGACACAAACGCATAAAAGGCCTGAAAAATTCATCACTAAACATTTTGAACATTCGTACTTTTGCAAGTAGTGAAATATCTTATATATAACGGACATATAAATTCATATAATATATACTAATATATATACATACATACATACATAGTATATATATATATATATATATATATATATATATATATATATATATATATATATATATATATATATATATTGTACACACAAAATAAATTTACACATCTTTAATCCAGCTCGAAATAGCGAGGAAATTATTTCAATATTCTCCAAAATATATTCTCATCCATCTACAAAATTCTAATTCTCACTAAACAGCACTAACGACCGACTATATATATATATATATATATATATATATATATATATATATAGATATTTATAATTTCAGTTATAACAAACCACTAAAATCTAGCTCCAATAAAACGAAACAAAACACATTTCAACTTCGGTACAATAAAAACTTCAAAAACCTAACTTCTTCAACATAAAAAATAAAAGCTCATTATCTATGAACTGCAGCAGCCCGATGCACCAAGCATATTGCAATTTGTACAAACCTGCATAACAATTAGCGCATTGAAAACACCTCCACGTGAAACTAAGTAAAAACAATTTCCAGCACAAGCATATATAATTGCATCGCTGATCTTGTGATGGCCATCATCCAATTTCAAACTGATGACGGAATTCTGTATTAACCATGTATTCTGAGAAAATGATATCGCAAGACCCTGTGTATTGCAATGCGTTATTGTAAAGCAAAATAAGAGGACTAAAAAGGAAAATTACAAACAAAACAAATAAATACATAAATAAACAATAATAATGATGATGATGATTATATTAATAATAATAATAATAATAATAATAATAATAATAATAATAATAATAACAATAATAATAATAATTATTGTTGTTGTATTTGATAAACGAGAATGGGATTAATGAAGAAAATATAACCTTCATAAAAATAATATTAATATAGAAATAGGAGCCAATATAATAATAATAATAATAATAATAATAATAAAATTAATATTATTACATAACGGGATGGGATTAATCAAGCAAATATAACCTTCATCAAAAAATATAGAAATAGTAGCCAATATAATAATAATAATAATAATAATAATAATAATAATAATAATAATAATAATAATAATAAGAAGAAGAAGAAGAAGAAGAAGAAGAAGAAGAAGAAGAAGAAGAAGAAGAAGAAGAAGAAGAAGAAGAAGAAGAAGAAGATAAACGAGAATGTACTAATGAAGCAAATATAACCTTCAACAAAAAATATAAAAATAGTAGCCAATATAATAATAATAATAATAATAATAATAATAATAATAATAATAATAATAATAATAAATATTAAATAAACGAGAATGTACTAATTTGGCAAATATAAGTCATCAAAAAATAATAAAAATAATAATAATAATAATAATAAATGGTAGCCAAATTCACAGGACACTAAAAACAGTTCCAATATAACTAAGTACCTAACACCGTTAAAAAAAACAGCTGTCGCTCAATAAAACGACTTAAATCATCAAAACTAAATTTGACAAAAATTTCTACACACACATGATATCCAAATATTTCATTTTCTAAAAGGTTTCGACATATATACAGTGCTTTTTTGGATGGTTTGACAAAGAAGCGATAAAAAAGTTGTCGCTTCATAAAATCACAAACGCACTATTATTATTCTTCTAAATATTGAAAAAAAAAAATTATTTTCTACTGCTAAATATATTTCCTATTCTTGCACCCAGAAGAAACCAGAACATAAGGGACGGAGACTCTCAATGGAGAGAAAAAAAGTCACCAGCTAATTCCACTCGGCAATCCTTTCCTCCCAACACTAAGTCCGGACACTTTTCAAGATCAATTAAGACCCACGAGGGCCAAAGTGAAGTGATCAGTCCTATCGTCCGTGGCACCAGAGGCCGGTCGAGGCGGCTGAGGCTGCTTCAACTAATGAGGTTCAGGCTACGAATTCTCAAAAGAAACCGCTAATCTTGCTTAACTCGGCGGCTGAGCTTTGTTTTACCTTCTGCTTCCTTTTTCTTTTGCGAGGAGGGAGACATGAGAGACTCTGTTAAGATTTCCGTACTGTGTGAACAGGGATTATGCCTTTATCAAATGCTAATTCGTAGGACTGAACTGAATTGAGCTGAATATAGAATTTAGGCCAAAAGCCAAGCACTGGGACCTATGAGGTGATTCAGCGCTGAAGCGGAAATTGACAGTAAAAGGTTTGAAAGGTTTAACAGGAGGAAAACCTCGAAGTTGCACTATGAATCAACTGTTAAGTGTGGAAAGTAACATGGAAGAAAAAGAACATGAACGGAGGTACAGTAAAAGGAACAAAAGGGGTTGCAACTAGGGGCCGCAGGGACGTTGCAAAGAACCTCAAGTAATGCCTACAGCGCACCACATGAGGTGCACTGACGGTACTAATTCATAGGCACTGTACCATACTTTTCCACATTCTTTAATTTTAGCTTCCTTGCTTGCTAGGCACTAATCTGCATCCTTTCAGCTGTTAATTAGTTATATTTATGAACTGATCTTGATATGCTGACATACATTATTAGTAAATCAGTTATTTTTCTTGTCTAATATTTACTTTTTGTTGAAATTACCCAAATAAGGGCATCGCCATTGGTGCAAACTTCCGCGTCAATTAAACTGACTTCTGAATTATTCCGTAAGAACTATTGCAAGCTGTTAATGGTAATAAACAATCGTAGCAACAGCACCACCAATGAGCCACACACTCACACACACTCGCATGCGCGTGCTGAAGCCTATTTGCAGTAGTTTCGGCAGCGACTGTTGCGGAGTAATTTAGTCATTATGCGAGTATTGTACCGTAATAACACACAAACCTTGCGTCACGGCCCAAAGAACGCCGACACGCACCGCCAAAACTTACACAAAAGCAGAGCACAATGGGCACATGTCCACTACTCTGGTCTACTTCCCTTGCAGAGTTTCATACACATTCAACAAATTCTCCTCCTCTCTCTCTCTCTTCTCTCTCTCTCTCTCTCTCTCACACACACAAACAACAAACATTTGACATTTGAGGAGGGGAAACCTGGTTGCAAGTAAGCACAGTAGAACAGATTTTGCTTACTCTTCCTGTGCTCGCATCCGGTAGCAACCAAAGGGCAGTTTACATCCGCAAACACATGGAACTGATACAAGTGAACAAAAGGGTGCCCGAAACATAACATGCATATATATATATATATATATATATATATATATATATATATATATATATATATATATATATATATATATATATATATATATATATCAAATATATGGGAGCCCATAAAAACCCCAAAATGTGGAAATTAAAGGCTATATTTCAGAGACCGAACTGTCTCTCTCCTCAGGCAAATATATATTGAAATTTTATATACAGATAAAAAAACATCTTAGGAACAGATATAAAGACTTTACGAAAATCCCATTGTATTTATGCAATATATAAATATATATATTTATATAAATATATTAATTGATTGATTGATTGACTGATTTATATATTTATTAGAGGGTAGTGCCCAGATGCTTATATATATATATAATATATATATATCATATATATATATATATATATATATATATATATATATATATATACATATACATACGTACAGTATATTATATATATATACATACATGCAGAAATGTAATGAAATGTCTATAGCAAAAAGGAAAAATAAACACTACTTCTACCTCTATGTAAAAGCAAGTGCCACTCGAGTTTGATCTCCAGCCTGAGTTTTCTTCAAAAGAACTACAAGGAATGCACGGCGATAGCCGCAACGCCCCTCTCTATCAGTGCTTGCTTGCTTGACTGACGTCCGAATCGCCTTGCCAATAGCACAACGATGACGAAAACACCACCACCACCGCCACCGCCGCCGCCGCCATCACCATCACCATCTCTTCGCGAGAGGCAGCAAAACCTTTTTGAGGCTCCTGGCTGGGGGGGTTTATCGCCAAGACTCCGTCTCACACGTGTTAACAAACACAACGAGGATCTCTGTTGCTGGTAAAACGAACGCTCTTGTAAGAACACGCAATAAAGAGAAAGCAGAGGGAACGTCATGAGGTGGCTCTTGAAGAGGAGATGTTGGTGTCTCTGACTCACTAACAGATGCACTCACAAAGGCCGTTTGGTCTTTCTCTGCACTTCCCTTCATTATCAGCGTTCTGGCCGCATAGCCAACATCCAACGTTCATTTGCAACTTTTCATTCGATTCTACGACAATTTCGAAGGGGGATGTTTGTGAATGCTATAAACGCAAGCAAAGGCAACACACATTTTCGGAAGATGTTTGCCTATGTTAACAAAATATATGTATGCAAGTATATACATATACACGGTCTAACAAAGCCAACATCGCACCCCCCCAAAAAAAAACCTGCTAAGAACAGGCAGGATAATAAATATATAAATATGTAAATCAATCAACTAATAAATATATAAATATGTAAATCAATCAATCAATCAATCAATATATATACATATATATATATATATATATATATATATATATATATATATATATATATATATATATATATTATACTGTGTATATGTAAATGTATATATATATAAATTATTAACTAAATGTAATGGTATTTTCCTAAGGTCTTTATATCTATCCCCAAGATTTTTTATTTGTATTTAAAATTTTAATTTTATCTAAAATTAATCAGATCTGTATATAAAATTTCAATTTTATCCAAAATTAATCAGATCTAACTTTCTTAACGAAATTTTCTTAAAAGCAAAATAAGTCTCATTAATTAATGTATTTTTAATATCCGTACTTCATTCTTGAGTAATGAATATCACCATCATTCATCATTTTCCCGTTTCCTGCGTCCGCTCCGTAAATATAGACACTGAGTCCACTCCAGTATTCATTCAAGTTTTTGGAACAGCCTTATTTACATTAATAGACAAGTTACCATTTTTGCCTTGAGCTGAGATCAACCTTGTGACAATTATTATTATTATTATTATTATTATTATTATTATTATTATTATTATTATTATTATTATTATTATTATTATCAAAATAGTTTAACCAGACCACTGAGCTGATTAAGAGCTTTAGTGATCATTTTGACTTAAGCATACACTTTATTTTTCGGGTTGAAACATACGAAAAGTAAAGTATTTGATAACCGACTTTGCTAACGGAATTTACACGAGGTATTTCACACCTGAAAAGGAAATAAGTAGTCCTGAGAGACAATTATAACCTTACAATGTCAATTCATTGCATTCGAATTCATCTCTCAATGATTGATTTTCAGGGAATCAGTTCTCAAGCTGTGGCCTAAACAATGGTGATACTGGCATTTAATGTCAATCTGCACTTCCCGTTTAAATAATATATATTTATATGACGGAACAACCAACATTCATACCTCATTTCTCTCTCTCTCTCTCTCTCTCTCTCTCTCTCTCTCGTCCAGTTCGAACATCGAAAATGGTTTGTCCAGTTGTGAGCTAGACGCGCTACTAGCACGCTAAAGGCCCCAGAAAGAGAGAGAGAGAGAGAGAGAGAGTGCATTCACAGCAAGTACATGTTGCACTTCATGTTGATAACAACAAAACTAGCGAAGGAGCCTTCAGTTATGAGTTTATAATCATAAATTCTAATGTCACTTTAAAAATTCTTGCACACAAAAATAACAATGAACATGACTCCATTGTTGACAGTCTTTAAATTTCATCATCCAAATTTTTACGCGGTTTCCTAAAACCTAAGAGAAACAATTAAAATATTCAATTATAAGGCATAAATAAAGCGAGGGCTTATTTTCTGCAATTACTCCCATACTGACTATTTATTGCCATACAAATCTTGGGGTACTATACTAAACTATATTATACCTATTAAATACAGTTAC
>JANJGK010000012.1:644420-651920 GCA_039081455.1 Macrobrachium rosenbergii
ATCACCATACCAATTTGCAGCACTCTAGCCTCAGTAGTTTTTAAGATCTGAATGTTGTCCTAGCAACCGGACTTCACACCACTTACGGTTAATAGCTTCTTCATTACACGCTCATTAGACAGGAAAAACCAGAGCTAATGTCTTGCATCGTGAAGCGCAACGATTCCATTATAATAATCGAATGTGAGAATTTATTACACGAATTCTATTTATGTCAAGCGTTATACATAACTTACCATTATAGTTACCACAGCATAATGGTGGGATATCATTATTCTTAATATATGCACACCAAAATAACTTTTTTTGATACAATACGAAGTTGGGACCAACTTTTCGCTATTCAGAACGTAACACTCGCTTTGCTATATTACATTAAAAAGAGAGAGAGAGAGAGAGATGAGAGAGAGAGAGAGAGAGAGAGAGAGAGAGAGAGAGAAAATCCCATCAACTTACGGTTCGCTGCCACCACATTTAGATGTGTGACAAGGATAAATGGCTGTGCTATACGAGTTAAAAGCGTGGGATGTAATTTTTATCGGGCGAATTCCGTCTTCAAACAGATCATCGTACTTGGAATAGATGAATGCCTGAAGCAAAGCGAGAAAAAAAAAAAAAAAAACTGAACACAAACTACATGACGTCCTTTCGTAAAATATAAACTACCAATAAATTTAAAGCATAAAAAATTTGTAGCATTACATGAAACTGGACCCTTTGGTCACTTAAGTACAATTTTAGCGAAACGCGAATCGCAAAAAACTGAAGCCCCTTCAGGGATAATAAAAAACGCGGATAATACACAGTACTTTATTACGTGAATTAACGGTGCACTGCGCATGTGCAAAAATTTTAAACAAGGAAGTCGGTGGTTGCCCAAGCACAGCAAAGGGTTGGTCTAGAATGTGCCGGGGAGGAACATTCATGTGGTAAGGTCAATTTGGGGGTTGCGTGACGTTGCTCCAGCCATTCCTAGAAAAGGCATTCAACATCAAGAGAGCCAATCATAAAAGGAACCCCCATTCCTTCCACCAACCCCGCCCCCCAAACCATTCCCCATAGTCTAGCCTATCTCTGAAGCAGCATCAGCATCAAACGCACTTCCATTACAACCTCCATCTATAAAAGTTCGTATAGACAGATCATGTGCTCCGCATTCGAGAACCCAGAAGCCCTCCCCAAAAGCCGTCATTTCATTTCATTTCATTTCATTTTTTTCTTTTCCAGGCTGATCGGCGCCCGACAGAACGACGGGAACGAAATCCCCCTTTCCGCAAGCTGGGTATTCACAAAACTACCAACGGTGCTTGCCCCGAGAGATCCTGTTTCTTGAATGGCGTCTGCGGGTGTGATAAGTCTTCCACGTTCATCTTTCTTCGTATCGAGGAAAAATCGAGCGGAATAGCTAGAAATCTAAAAATAAATTTCTTTGTGAATATTGTCTCTTCAATGCAGATGAAATGCCCTTTCATAAAGCAAAGGGAAAATTCTATCAAGACACGCCGTGGAATTTAATATCAATATGACTATGAAAAATGAAAGGCTTCATGTATCATTAATAGATACATGAAAACATGAATAATACAAACAACATTGACTACTGTAAAGATTTTGATTTACATAAAATATACCCAAGCATCAGGAAGCCGCTAAAATCAGAAAAAGTGGAGAGCCCTTTTAACACAATACATGCAAAGTGACGATCAATATAAATATAATGGTTCAAAGCCAGAAACTTTAATTATCCACAGGGCAGGGCGTGGGTGTAGTAACAGGCATAATTAGCACAAAAAAGGTGAATACTTTCATAAAATTCATAAATCAAGTACATATTTTCATCGTATTATGAAGAAAGCATCGTCTCATTAACCAGAACCTTGCAATGCCTTGCATCGGAACAAAAGATACATCTTGCCGCGTCTAGTCTTTCAGGGCAAATGACTATTGTACGTAACACACAACACAGTTATACTTTGTAAAGGAGTTGGGGGTTCAACATGGTGGGTGGTATAAATCCGTATGGGTCGGACACCCGAAGAAATAAATTGGTCACACATCGAGAAATAATTTGTATAAATAGCAATGAACACAGGACTGAATGCATGCCTATATACAAACACACACGCAGAGAGAGAGAGAGAGAGAGAGAGAGAGAGAGAGAGAGAGAGAGAGAGAGAGAGAGAGAGAGACAATAGTGTACATCATTCATCGCAATTAAAGTAATAATCACATTAACACTCGCCTTTAACTACGCTGCTAAAGGCCGTTCAGGAGACATTTATAGCCATAATCACCGACTTGATGAACCCGCCTCACTGGAAGATCCGGTACTTAAAAAAAAAGTTACCTTATACGAAACTTTTCTAAGGGGCACAAGGAATACCCTCAGTACGAGAGATAATACGCTTGGTCACAAAGGCAATTGTATTATATTTCAAAGAACAACAAAAGCATCGTCCCTTATATACAAAATGCATCCGCGGATCTCGTATTCACAATGCACGCAACAATGGCTGGGGGCAAAAAAATCTTTTAACACAAGAGCCCAGCCACTTTGATTACCTTAGGACGAAAGTCATCCTGCTTTGCTGTATGTACACATCAGCATCTTGCTTACCAACGAGAGTGCATATAGTGTGCATTGTCATATTATATAAAGGAAATTAACTAGCTTAAGTAAGCACAGAAAATTTTCTGATAAATAAAAGCACATACACATAATTTTACTTTAAATAAGCTTTCTCTCTCTCTCTCTCTCACATACTTTTTTACTTTTTTATCTATCATATATATACGATATATAAAGAAGAGAGAGAGAGAGAGAGAGAGAGAGAGAGAGAGAGAGAGAGAGAGAGAGAGAGAGAGAGAGAGAGAGAGAGTGAGAGAGAGAGAAATTATTTTTACATGCGTTTATTTGTCAGAATTTTCTATGCTTACTTAGCCAGTTAATTTCCATTATATGACAATGCACACTAATATACGTATACACACACATATATAAAAACACATACACAAACACATGTTTGTATGGTGCTTTGGTTAAATAGATTACAGGTGTAGAATAAATTTGGATGGAAGAAACAATCGGAGCACAGTCAGCAATTGTCATCATACACACGAGAGAGAGAGAGAGAGAGAGAGAGAGAGAGAGAGAGAGAGAGAGGAGAGAGAGAGAGAGAGAGAGAGAGAGAGAGAGAGTCTTCACCTGGAGATCGGTTCCACCCCTCCAGGGGCCGGAGGATTACATCGTCGAGGCTCTCCCTTGTGTGGACTTAAGATATTATTTGTTGCAGCTAGTGAAGCAATGTTGTACCTCACTTCGGAATTGAGGAAAAGGTGCCAGATCGGGTTGGAAATACATCCGGGTGGCAATGCATCTTGGTTCCTCCGATTGTATGCCAAGGAACTTACTTACATAAATGGAATGGAATTGAATATAGAATTTAGGGCCAAAGGCCAAGCACTGGGACCTAAGAAGGTCATTCAGCGCTGGAAAGGAAATTGGGAGTAGGTAGGTTTGAAAGGTGTAACAGGAGGAAAACCTCGCGGTTGCACTATGAAAATAACTGTTAGGAGAGGGTGGATAGCAAGATGGAAGAAAGATATGAATGGCGGTACAGTAACAGGAATGAAAGAAGTTGCAGCTAGGGGGCCGATGGGACGCTGCAAAGAACCTTTAGCAATGCCCACAGTGCACCACGTGAGGTGCACTGACGACACTAACCCCCCTACGGAAACTTACCTAAATGATTCTTAATTATGTGTGCTGGTTGATGTAACGGTCGAGGTGAAGCGACACGGACAATATGTTGAAGTTATTTGCTATGAGAAGGATTAATATCACGAGCATTTAATACCAGTTCTAGGAATTTTTTTTGATACCAGTTCTAGGAATTTTTTGATACAGTTCTAGGAATTTTTTGATACCAATTCTAGGAATTTTTGATACCAGTTCTAGGAATTTTTTGATACCAATTCTAGGAATTTGGTGGAACTGAAGGGTAGAAGTTGCCTGGCTTTCGGGTATTTGGAACCAAGCACCTTGTGATTTTTTAGATGCCTAAGATTTTATCGAGTTCACGTCTGTGATGGATGCAACCGGTTTCATCGCCTCCAGCCGATGCAGTAAGAAAGGGTCATGCAAATTTTCTTTCTTTTGTGTGTGTGTGAATTTACCTATCACCCTCTGTAGACGAACTGCTTGTCCATAACTGGTCTGACCACCGGCATCCACATTGTTCCTGAAAATGTTTTCGATGTCCATACCGACTGGCTACGATAATTTCATATGGTTCGGGCAATACAAATTTTGACTACGAGGAGACCACGTTAGGTCATCGCAGACGATGACTCCTAGGTTTTGCATTTCTTAACTCGAAGTGTTTGAGCAATTCACAGTTTTCTTGTGAGTCCGATGTGACTTTAGCAAAGAATCGTCAGAGAATTAGGATATGAGCTTTGCAGGTTACCTGTATCACTGATCATGATAATAAGAATAAAAGGGCCGAGAACTATTCTGTGTGGGACAAGTGCTATTGCATGGGCTGGTTCAGGTATTGGTCCGTTAGCTGGTTCTTGAAACATTCGATCTGAGAGCAAAATGTGTAGGCTATGCTGGATCTTGGCGGTAGTCTTGACCTGAAGGCATAGACAGCACGAAGTCATCATAATCAATATTATTATTATATCTGAAGGAGTTTTCTTTTTAAATAATATTTAGAAGAAGACATTAAACTTACCTATACACTACAAGGTGGTGACCTCGAATAAAACCCTGTCGAAGGGAGTAACCTTAGGTCGTTCTGATATGTATAACTTCTGTAAATGGGATACAAGAGACTACATATATTAACTACATATCTTTTAACAGACGAAAAGCTTCATTATGGAAGCGAAGGCTTTCGTAGAAGGTGGAAGTGGCAATACCCAATTTAATATTTATATGGCTGCTGCCATAACCTGGACAAGGCACGCACAAAACAAGTGGAAATTCTCGTCAACCGCAACTCCTACAACGACCTAATATTAATCAGACGTCTGTTTTGCATCACCATACCCGTCTTCATCCTCTGTATGGGTTCAATGCCGAGCACCCAGACGCAGTGTATGATGAACTTTTATCCCCATTAACCTGACAAACAGGAAACCTAACAAAACAACTTCTGTCCTTTTACGCGAACGGCCGAAGCAGTTCAAAGGGGCTGAAGGGACCATCTCGCTCAGCCATTCATTGGAAACGCGTCTTCTAATCCTAGTCATCCTCCACCCACCCCCAAATCCCTCCCACCACCCAACAGCCATCCCCTTTAAATGACCTCTCCACTGTCTTTACCCTTGGATGTACACCTCTCCCTCCCCATCCCTAACCCATCCGCAGGGTATGTCGACCCCTACCCCCTCACCCCCAAAAATCGTACCGGGTTCCTTGGGTTCCTCTTTTCCCCCATGAGGTCCGAAGGATGCGCCCACCTGTGGTTAGGAAAGACATCGCAAACAAGGGACAAACATCAATAGGCCAATCACCAAGAGTGGAAAAGGTACGCCAAAAGAACTCTTAATTTCCTAGGCGACTTCGTCTCAGTCGCTATGGGCGAAGGGGTTACGTTCGCTCCCATGGTAAATAAGTATATTAACTAATACTAACTATCTTGCTGACATATACAGTGAGGGGCAACTCATGTGAAAATTATATTTCTTCTAAAATATATATTACAGTATGATAAACCTGCATGACAAGCTAATTCTTATGTAGATACATAATGACAGTGCCAACGGCCGCAAGAAAATGCAGTAACTCCAATTGCAAAGAGTGCATCGCTATCGGCTCCTAATAATAATGATGGTACTCGTTATGCGTTCAACATTTTCTGTTATTTACCGGTATTTCCATTCGTGGATACAAGAATATCCCTTCACAGCCATTGTAAGTATGAAGGAAAGAAAAAAAAAAGGAGCTTTACAAAAGAAAGGAGTACTTTAGCCAATGAGGAATCTCTTTCATTTCCTTTCTTTGAGAATCGATGAGAACAATTTTCTTAATGCGGTGCCTCAAGGAACGCTCATAACAATACCAAGCCAGCCTACTTTTGTTTAACATCTTGGCGACTCGGTTAATAGGCCTTAAGCATTCCTGTGCTTGCTGGCTTATAATATCCAAGATCATATCAGTTCAAAATTAAGAGTAATATAAAAAAGAGAAATCATACAAGTAATATGCTTTCACCTTTAAGACCAGCTCACAAACACTTCGAATTCTTTCTCAAACTCGTGAGCAATATACCTTCACCGCCTGGCTATTGTGCTCTTTCCCTACCTGTTAGGGGGAGGGTTTTTGCCTTCCCCAAGGCAATTTCTCCTAGACCTATTCACTCCAAGAGTCTGAACTGAGACAAACACTTCCAAAAGCTTGCAAACAAGTAGTACCAGATAGGAACCCGCTACCGACCAGAGGTTAAGAGTTCTAAACCTACAATTAACTTTTCAACTGTTGGACTAACTTTGATACATTAATCTTACTTTAATCTAATAATAATTTGCAATAAAATTACTCTTTTCCGCAAAATATAACCAAAGTAATTCACCTATTCTTGTTTTATATCAATTCATATTCACTTAAGCATCGAATACTCCACAGACCATTATAAAGTCAATCTGAGGGCTTGAGTATTTTGTTTTAAAGAAACATATAATGTAATCACACATGCAAAAGGGGGCGAAGAAAAACTAGGAAAAAACTGATAAATAGAACTGGTTCACAGAAGTTAGCAGGTGCATTTCGATTAACCACGCCTCACAAATGGGTACCTTGTTAGCCAGCGAACAATTAAATGTTTCCAATTCCTACATGCGTTTTGCTTACACGTGTCAATGACCCCATATAAAATGAATACTCTACTCAGAATATTCAAAATCACAATGTTATACCTTTAGATGTAGTTCAGTATAGGCAATGGTTATTAAAGGAAATCCACCTTTAAAGCCCACATAGTATATTACAGTTCGACGGATAATACCGAATAGGCTGAATGCGATTTTATGAACCTCGCAACACATTACACAAACTAACAGTTCACTCCAAGGAAAATGACTGGAATTTCTAAGCATGACGGCAGGACGCACGACGAATCTTAAAGACGCCATTTATATTTTGGTCACTGTCAAGACAAAGAGTATAATTACCTATGTGACAATTACACCCATCAACAATTAATACACAAAACACACACATTACGGCTTTTGGCTTCATCTTTGGCTTCGACATGCCGGTTTTCCCGGAGAGAGAGAGAGAGAGAGAGAGAGAGAGAGAGAGAGAGGAGAGAGAGAGAGAGAGAGGAGAGAAGAGAGAGAGAGAGAGAGAGGAGCCATATTGCTATCTAATGATGCCCCTTGGGATTCTTTTCTAACCCCTTCCATATTAATCTTTTGATCAAAAACATCCTATGGATGAGGTTCTTTTCTAAACCTTTCCATATTTACTCTTTTGATCAAAAACATTCTATG
>JANJGK010000012.1:659420-686920 GCA_039081455.1 Macrobrachium rosenbergii
ATTGAAGAATCATTCTGAAACTGCAGTAACTTGTGTATGAGTGTTTCACGAGGTGTTTCAATAGGTGGCATATCTCAATTTCGAAAATTTTGCAGACACTGCAGTTTTCCATTTTAGGGCAGAAATTACGCACACATGGGGTTCCATAGTATATTTTCTGTATGGAATTCTTAAGGTCCATAAAATTAAGCTGTTGTAAGAGTTCCATCGCGTCTGCAACGAGCACTTACAACTTGAGCCCATCGGAGCTCTCAGTTCCTGCAGACTGTTGTAGAAGAGTTTGTAGGCGGCGAAGCTGAGAGTGAATGCTGGTTAGAGGCAGATTACACGAAAAAATAGTGAAGGTTAATAAAAATATGTAGGTCAAGAAAGTATGGGAGATACGTCGAAGAATGAATTGGTTAACTCAATAAAAATGATTTAGGAATAAACTTTTCAGACGTTCACGTTTACAGAGTAAATGATCAAATTCAGGCCATAAATAAAAAGTAAATATTTACAGTAACTTATAATGTACTATGTATTTCTGGGGGCAATGGTTAACATTGTTCTATCTCGATATTTACAGAAAGGATCGCTGCAACAAGGACCAACGGCCATTTCTAAAAATTATCTACGGAAAAACACCTTAATTCATTAACTATAACGCTTAAATATGTGGCGATAAGTTGTAAAAGAAGTACGACTGTTCTAAAATGATAAGGAATGAAAGTCCAAAATCCATTTTGCCGATAAATGTTTTCTTCAAATTACCACCAAAACCAATAAGATTTCCTATTACTCGCTCGTTATTCAGCATTCGATACGGGGCTTTTTATAATGAGTTCTGGAAACTGAAATTTCCCATTAATAGATGGAACTACCATTAATTGAACAACAAAAACCAAGATATTACATCTTTACCTCACTCCGGCCATTTCCACTACAAATGGGACGAACATTTGTCAGGAACACTTACCTGAAAAGGGAAAGAAAAAACGCTATAAATATACTCCAATCAACCATTATTATTATTATATTATTATTATTATTGGAGAAGCAAATTCACAGTTATGTATATGTACATATATTTAATTAAGGATAAACCTATACTGATTTATCTTTAAATAAACGTACATATACATAACTGTGGGTTTGCTTCTCCATTCTAAGACTCATGCTACTATGAGCATTTTTTAATTATTATTATTATTATTATTATTATTATTATTATTATTATTATTATTATCATTATTATTATTATTATTATTATTATTATTATTATTATTATTCAAAAGATGAACCCTATTCATATGGAGCAAGCCCACAGGGACCATTGACTTGAAATTCAAGCTTCCAAAGAATATGGTGTTCATAACTCATGCTTTGATGCGGAAAAATCATTCTTAAATACCATCCAGCGAACCAAAAATTACTTGCAATCGTAAAGATGCTCCAAATTGTCCGCCACCCCCCACCCGACCCCCCCCCCAAAAAAAAAAAAAAACAGTACTGCTAGTACTACTATCATTTACATGCCAAAAAATTATAGAGACTCTTATGGGAAACCTGAAAAATGCACATCTTCCTAAAAAGAATTTAGGCAGAATAGAACATCCTTTCAATATAAAATGAAAATGGATCCGTACAAAGAGACGAACGCTGAAAATGAGAACAAGTAGGAGATAAACCAATAAACAAACAAGCATATTCAACAAATATTGACATTAATAATACACAGCAGCTCAGAACGTCAGAAGAATTACGGAGAACTGGGCAAGCCACTGTAAAGTTGAATTATAGCCTCTCCTAAATTTTTATGAACCTCCAATACTATAACACAACCGAGGAGGCTATTTCACAGTTTTCCATTAAGAGAATGAAAGATTCTGGCACTGACAAGTACTGGCCCAACAAAATAGGATGTTCTCTTAGATAATTCTCAGTACTGGGCGGTAGACTGGATATCTATCACAATAAGTAATTATAATAATCCCAAAGCCCTCTTGATTTCTTCACACTTTTTGAAACGCTTGTCACTACAAACGTATCTAAAAGGTGGTTATTATAATTATATATGTATCTGCTAATATGTGACAAGTAGATTCTGTACTATATGTATGTATGTAGCCTATGGGTGTGTGTATATATATATATATATATATATATATATATATATATATATATATATATATATATATATATATATATATATATATATGAAAATAAGAAGGCCCATAAAACACTATTTAAACGTTGAAACCATATATTTCGGGCACTTGTTTCTGTGCCCCTGTTCACTGGTAGAATATGGACAGGTGGAAAGTTACAATGGTATATATACAAAAACCATTGTAACTTTCCACCTGTCCATATTCTACCAGTGAACAGGGGCACAGAAACAAGTGCCCGAAATATATGGTTTCAACGTTTAAATAGTGTTTTATGGGCCTTCTTATTTTCATATTACACTGTAGTATTACAGGAAAAGACATTCATATATATATATATATAAAATAATTTATATATGAGTACTCGTATAACCACATTTTCAACATATAACAGATAAATTGTGAATAACCCCCTATGCTGAAAACTTAACAATATTATCGCTTCGTACGCCAGTCCACTGTACAAACTGCGTCACGTCTACCCTAGCAATTCCCCGATAACTGCATCCATACAATATATATATATATATATATATATATATATATATATATATATATATATATATACATATATATACATATATATACATATATATATATATATATATATATATATATATATATATATATATATATATATATATATATATACGCACGCGCGCACACACCAGTGATGATGATAATACTCGCTACTGATCCACCCAGCAACACCATATGCTAATCATACAGAAACCGCGGTTAGGGTTATCACACGAGCACCAGCAGTCGTGGGCGTAGATGTAGAGAAAAACTGACGAAAAACCCAATGATGAATTAGGTCAGTGCCTTGCGCCGAGCCGGTAAAGTAATGCAGACAAAGCGACATAATCGATAGCAGGAAGTCCCCGAAAAGTGAAAATGCGCGGAGGGGAAAAAATAATGACTTCAAAACGCTACCTCACCATTTTACTCGAAATGCATCTTAAAATGCGAGAAAATATGGCATGACTGGGACGTAATTGAGGCTGGATAAGAGAGCCCCAAGGGAATATGAATAAAAGATAGAAAACCAAACACGAAGATTGGGGGAACCGGAGAGGGAAGGATGCCGAATGCAAACACGCCCAGCAAGTAAGTAGACACACACACACACACACGGCCCTCCCTCCATCTCCACCGCCGCCGCAGCTTCCGACGGCGCTGGTACAGGGATGGACGCCATACGCGTATACACATCGTCATGACGGCGGCGGATGACGCTCCAGACTCCAACGAAGGGGACGCCGAAGGGACACTTTTCGATGACTTCCTCCTCCGAGGAGAGCGGGGAAGGAAGGAAGGAGCCGTGAATAATGATCGTAATGCAGATGATGGCGGCACATCAGCGCAGCGCCATCACCGATGCCGGGGACAAACACCCAAAGATGGAATTTCATTTTCTGCCTCCTGTAATTACAGAAAGCCTCTGAAGGAAATGCCAAGATATAAGAAACTTTTCAAGAGGAAAAATGACAAAAGAGACAAAAGCCGCTAAAGAAATCGGGGCCCAAATTGCGCGCAGTGGAAAATGCACAGAATGCAAGTAGGTGGAAAAAAAAAAATACCCAGCGAATGCAGAGCCGTGGAAAGCAGTGGGTGGGTGGATGGGACGGCCGGGTACAGTAGATGAGGAAGGAGAGAGAGAGAGAGAGAGAGAGAGAGAGAGAGAGAGAGAGAGAGAGAAAGGATGTGGGGGTTGGGTAGGCAGGACTGAGGCTGTGCCTAAGGTAGTACCCATGCAGTATGCACACGATCGATGGAGAAAGAAGTGAAGTAGGCGGTTCAGGAGGTACGCAAGCAGAGGAAAGTGGAGGTAGATGCCAGATGGAAGGAATGGGGGGAGAGAGAGAGAGAGAGAGAGAGAGAGAGAGAGAGAGAGAGAGAGAGAGAGAGACTCTCTCCTCAGGGCGTTTTAAAGAGTTGGGGACGACTACAGTGAAAAGAAAAAAAAATGCTTGTGCGCTCGAGAGATGAACACATAAAACTACCAGTACAGAACTACATTAGAAAACCGGGTAAATAAACGTTAGACGAAATGAAAGTGAGATAAAAATGCAAAATTAATTTGCTGAACACACACCACCGCATACCGGAGCTCATGCATAAATTCTTGGATGCAAAAAAAAAAAAAAAAAAAAAAAAAAAATTAAGCAGTGGAAGCAATCAAAACTTCATAAAAAGGTGGTTTACTTACAGCGATTAGAACTTGATCTTAATTATTCAGAAGCAAACTAAAGTTGACACGGTTTAAAAGTAAATCAATATATATATATATATATATATATATATATATATATATATATATATATATATATATATATATATATATATATATATATATATATATATATATATATATATATATATATATAAAGTTATCTGAAACTTCCAACGACCTAATAAGGGCATCGGCGACTGGTGAGAATCATAAAATATTCCGTCCCCGTAGCAATGAATCTGAACACCCAACGTGGCAACACCATTAATTCTCAGAAGTAAGCGCGATATTACAATGCCAAGGGTGAAATACGAAGATGAAGAAAAAAAAAGGATCTTTCCTAGATACTGACCCCAACTAAGTTCGGGGCTCGTTATCTAGAAAAAATGATCTTTCCTAAATAGTGACCCCCATCAAAGTCCGGGGTCGTTATCTAGAAGAAAAAAAAAAAATGATCTTTCCAGATAGTGACCCCCAACAAAGTCCGGGGGTCGTTACCAAAGAAGAAAAAAAAATTCTCTCTCCAGATAGTGACCCTCAACAAAGTTCGGGAGTCGTTGTCTATAACTAATATTACTTGGGGATCACTATCTTTATGATACTTACAATCCTTTGTTTATGTTTCTACGGTAATCCCCAACGGGCTTGTACTAAACACGCCGCAAAGGTGGATACATACCGGATTAAAACCCTTGGGGGTCACTACCTAGGAAAGATCCGAAAAAATCTCTCACAAATTCCTAACCCTGTAGCAGATATACACCGACTCAAACGTCCAAAAGAATAAAAAAAATTAGCATCTAATTGCTTCGGGCAATTCTTGCTGTTCCGGACTCTTCTGTAATCAAACATTGCAGACTCTTCTGTCATCAAACATGAAAAATAAGTAAGGTACAGGACTTCTCCGAGCCAGCTTTCTACTGCATCAGTACCCAAAAGATTCTGATTTCGCATATCCGCTAACTCGCCGCTCAAGATTGATATTCTTTCCAAAATGTTAAAAATTTATTTCATGCAATAGACCACTAAGGAAATATATAAAAAAAATTGATCCCTACATCATTTAGCGTTCTCTACTGAATATTCCATTAAGGCCCCATGTTCCTCTGAAACAAACAGGGTACCCCTCATAAAAAGAAAGAACTCTTCAACGCCTATAATTCTAGAAGCGTTTTTCAAACATTCAAAGCGCAGGATCAGTCCCCTCACCGTAAATGTATGCAAAACAATTATCGGTAAATGTTTATATTATACAGAAATCTGAATGCAAACCATACGACAACTAATGTAAAATGTACCTCACCCACAAAGCTGAGTGAACGCTAAACTCTGTATGCATGTATGTATGTGTATAAATATATATGTATAAATAAATATATATATATATATATATATATATATATATATATATATATATATATATATATATATATATATATATATATATATATTCATTGACAGGACCTCATTGAAACTGGATGTATCTAGGGGAGATATTTATTTAATAAAAGTTACAAGCTTTCCAGAACTAACTGATACTTGACAATGAGTACTGTTGGTCCTGAGAAGTTTGTAACTTTTATTGAATAAATATCACCGCTAGATATATATATATATATATATATATATATATATATATATATATATATATATATATATATATATATATATATATATATCAGAAAAAAATGCAAGTTATCAGTCTTCCAGAACTCACAAGGTACACAAATCCGTACAACATAGAAAAATTACTACGTGCAAATCACGAATAAACCAAAACAATGCAAATCACACGAACAAATCAATATGCGCATATTATGCACAATCCACATTTATTTCTCCATCAGATTAATACAATTATACTAGACAAAGAACAAGAATCTATAAAATCCATTTGCCGCGAACGCAGCAAGGACATTCTCTCCAAACCACATTACTGGAATTGTTTTAATTCTGCGATAGACCGATTTCACCGAAACACTCGCTTACATTTACACACAAACACACACACTTTCCTAAATGCAGGTTACTACAAAGAAAAAATAAATTCCAAACGCCGTCAGCTTCAGAAATGACATTTACATAATAAATACGTGACCTTTTACAGGCCGTTTGTAAACCCGACAACAGTAATTGGAATCCATATTACAAGAGACAGGCACACCTGAACATCATCGCCTTTTGTTTTTTTGTTTTTTTGCTTTTTTTTTTTGTTCCGCAAGACTGAAAAAGAAACCGAACTGGAGGAGCCTAGAATAAATAATTTCACGTCCTTTCCAATCAAATTATTTTCTCTAGTACCGAAGTCAAAAGAGAAAAAAAGTCGATACCTGGAGAATTTAATTTCAGTGTTTTCGCTACAAACACTTTTATAGATTCTGTCGTAGTCGTCTAGATTTTCTTTATCGTCACATACTGGGTTTTTCTTTTTCTTTCACTCCGTCAATTACCCCTGCAAGCATAATTCACAAAGTGAAACAGAGAGCTGACCAGTGCTGATCTCCGAAAATAAGAACAAAAGAATATTTCGACGTGTGTATTGTTAAATGTGTCAAACGAAAAACTTACGTTAGAAACGTCCGCAATAAGAAAAAGCGGAAAAAAAAGAGAGAATTATTTCGCTTGGTGGCAGTTCGGTGGAACTTGGCAGATCAGCGCACGAGCTTGTGTGCAAAGAATGATGATTGGGGACGTTGGTACGGAGGAGGTAGGGTATCGGGTGGATATCGTCGGGCAGGTGGGAGCCAAGAGTCTATACAAGTCACTCCGCATGTGGAGGAGGAGGAGGAGGAGGAGGAGGAGGAGGAGGAGGAGGAGGAGGAGGGCCCCAAAACCAGACTTATCCTTTCAAATCCCTCTTCCTCCAAGGCTCTTTCATGTCCAGTTTTAACTTATTTTTTTTTTTTTGGTAGGACGGTGTCTTAATAATGATTCTTAAATACAGTTTCGAGCCGAGAGACAAGGCGTGAAATACATATGAGTCCCAACTGGACATGGAAATGAGGCAATGAATAATGCACATCTACTGTGGCATAGCTGGTGATGTCGTGTGCCTTAACACCTCAGCATCTTGGATGGAACCGTACTTCAGCACTTCAGGCCTGATGTTTAAACTGTAATTTAATACACACACATATATATATAAATATATATATATATATATATATATATATATATATATATATATATATATATATATATATATATCGGTGTGCGCGTGTGTGTCTGTCATCGCTTCTGAACCAGGCGACGGTTCGAATCCTGTCTAGGACAATGTTCTAATCATTGACAATTTCTCTTGAGTGTTATTCCCAAGATTTAGTGAACTGGATGTTAAACGATGTTTGCACGCGTGTAATTATATATATATATATATATATATATATATATATATATATATATATATATATATATATATATATACTGTATATAGTGTGTGCTTTAGTAAATAAGACTTCTATGTCTGTGTGGGTAAACAGGGTCTTTAAAAGAAATGCTAACTTCACAATTTGAACCAACAAGCTACACCAATAAAATAGTATAAAATGACTTTAGGTGGAAAAGAAAAACTGTTGTGAAATATCTGAAGGCAATAAAAACAGAAGACGTACAACAGGATATTTATATGTTCTTTTCTTCTCCTGTAACCGAAATGCCGTGATCTCGAGATAATGTCATCTCAAGTTCGAAATTATAGGTTGAAAAACACAGGTGAGATCAAGTGAGTCCTTTCAGTTTGTCCATCGGCTACGCTTGGGAAGACCCTCTTATTTAGAAATAGAAATATATATATATATATATATATATATATATATATATATATATATATATATATATATATATATATATATATATATATATATATATATAATATAACTATAAAAATATATATATATTTATTAATATATATGTATATATACATATAAATATATATATAAATATATAAATTATTATCTTTTAAACATTTTTTTCCCGCATCAAATACATAAAGTGGAAAATAACCCCCAACGTAAATAATGACCATCAAATCTTTTTCTTTATGCTTTTCAAGTTGCAACCCTGCATTCTCCAACTCAGCTCAGATTCATAAGGTACATACTCTACCAATCATCGCTATCAAGCCTGCCAACAACCATATAATCTTTTTAGCATCTTCATCAATTCAGACTTCGAATAACTCCGTGTAGCTCCGGCATTCAAGTTGTTGAGCAGCGCTGAGTGCACAGTAATCTTGGAAGCAATTACCGATTCAGCAATGTGAAAAAAAAAAAAGTTTTAAATATCATTCTCGTTCCCTCACAGACCATAAAAACCAATCCTTCCTACGCATTAAGGATTGCCAAACCCAACTGCTTTGCAGGTGTAAGTATGCAACGGTTTAAAGGTTGGACTTCCAAACAAACAAAAGCTCTTGAGAAATAAATAATGTTTTTGGTATAGTCCATCCCTTGGTATTCCCCTACTCCAAATAGACGTTATATCTTTCCATCAGATGCCTTATATTGTGTCTGCCAAAAAAGGTCCATCTGACAAACTGGTCAGGTGGACGAGTACTGCAGAGAAACCGCAAGGTCATCTCATATGTCGTCTCCGTCGATGGACGGAAGGCATAGAGAGAATTGCCACTTCTCAAAAGGGGCGAATTGAGATGAGACAAGGTACCTTCACAGGGAATGATATAGCTATTTTTTTTTTCATACCATGTAGTTCATATTCCAAAGACTCGGCATGGTACGTATACTCTCTCTCTCTCTCTCTCTCTCTCTCTCTCTCTCTCTCTCTCTCTCTCTCTCTCTCTCTCTCTCTCTCTCTGTGTTACTGTAGACCAAAAAAATGAGGCCCAAGCAACTAAGCAAAGTAGAATCCTTGTCTGTAAAGTAAGGCCATTTAATGACAAGATGGCAGCAAGATAGCAAAATACCAACAGTAAGAAGAAATAAAAAAAATAATTATAATGGTGAGACTTTAATAAAAGACTCTATTAAAAGTAACGATGAGGCTTATAACAAAACTGCTCATAATTAACAAACGAGATTGTAATACTGATATAAAAGCTGGCAAATTACGTGAACACAGTAATAAAAAATAGTACATCCGATCTTCTTTAAAACAATATATATATATATATATATATATATATATATATATATATATATATATATATATATATATATATATATATATATTGGATAATAACAATTTCAAAAGTGAAGCGCAAAGGCAAAATAAGTGCCTACATAATGAAGTGAAAACTTTAGGAAAAAAAAAAAAGTGTTCACAAGTTATGAAGGATACTGCAACACGGTCCAGATATCTCCTACACCAGTCTTTCACGTCACAGATCTTAACACACATGACGTTCAGAATTAGCTACGGAGTTGAAACTAATTGTAATTGCATTGAACATTTCTGAGGCACAAAGCTGTAGCATCGGGTGTTTGCCAAGGGTCTCAGAATGGCATTACGAAAAGCAGTAAAACGTCTTATGTCCTCTTGGATTAAGTTCGACCATAGGGGGGCAGCCATAAAAGTTGAAGCAGAACTAACAGAAAAGTGTCCGTGTCGCGGTGGCGGAAACCGTATCGTATTGCCATCACATTGCAACTTGCAGCACAGTTTCTACGTCTCCTACTTTTAAGGGCTGCCTGATACTGGAATTCGTTTATAGATTTCATTCACGAGTCCATGGGAAAATAGGAGCATTTAATATTTTCTTACATGTAACTAACAACATGTACTGATAGCCTTAAGTGTTAGCTCGCTACCTCAGCAAATACAGTTTAAAATTCTGGTTATTTCAATTAATTTTCAAATTTGGATTAATGGTTTTCGTTTACTTTTCACACGACGAGGACGCTGAGGAATATAACAGAACTGATTTGAATTGAATATAGAATTTAGACCAAAGGCCAAGCACTGGGACCTATGAGGTCATTCAGCGCTGAAACGGAAATTAACAGCAAAACGGTTTGAAAGGTGTAATAGGAGGAAAACCTCAAAGCAGTTGCACTATGAACCGACTGTTAGAATAGGGTGGAAAGTAAGATGGAAGAAAGAGAACACGAAAGGAGGTACAGTAAAAGGAATGAAAGGGGTTGCAGCTAGGGGCCGAAGGCGCTGGTTAGTTTGGAAATGAAAACTGGTTGCCGGATGTTTTATAAACAGGGAAAGACAAACGACAATAAAGGTAATTTAATTGCTATTTGCCTCAATTCCCTAGATCCTCTGCTTCTTTTTGGTTTGTTTTGATAAACAGAATTATATTTCACACAAAACTGTTGAATAAAAAAAGCGCCATAAAAATGAATGATGACGAAATTTTGCATTCGTACAGCACGGCTGCAACGCCAGGGCGATATAATAGTTAGCCACTTTCTTCGCAGCATCTTTTAAATCCACTCGAATATAGCAGTCGGTGACATGAAACTATGTTGCTTCTCTGGGGGAATCCTGAACGTTTATTCAATTCAAGGTAAACCTGAAGAGATGAAGCTCACAGGCTCGCAATAACTTCCAAAGACCCCAACATTATTCCTTGCCGTTTGCAACAGTCTTGCAATAACAGGAAATTTAGCGATTCGATCTCTCCGTAAGTGTGACCAGTTACGAACGTTTCATTTTCTGGACACGGCACCTAAATTACTATTATCTACTTTAGCGTAAGTTTATAATGGATTCTAGACTTTTGTACCTGTTTGAAAAAAGGCAAAGTTAGCAAAATAGTTACAATCGCGCCTCCGGTAAAAAAAAATATATATACAAAAAAAGTGCTTTTCTAGAACTCGCCGCTGAAGGAACAAGTGCCCCTCTAGAACGAGAGATGCCGGGGAAGGGGGTGAGGGCATGACCCACGAGGAGGAGGAGGAGGAGGAGGAGGAGGAGGAGGAGGAGGAGGAGGAGGAGGAGGAGGCTGTGGTGGTGATGATGATGATGAAGCGAATGAAGCAGACCCAAAAAGGAGACACACAAGGGCGAGGACGCGTCTAGTGCCAATGGACGAAGGAAGAAGCTAATGATTGCATGTGATGATGGTGAGGATAATGGTGAGGATAATGGGAGGAAAAAGAGAGGGGGCGCGAGGATAAAACAGGCGGGGGACAAAGAACATTTCACGAAAAAGAGAAGACGCCGATGCTACACGAACAAGGGGGCTGTCAAGTGTTTAAGAACCTTAATGATGGGTTGAGAGGGGGGAAGAAAAAAGACCAACGACAATATTACGGAAACATTTGGAAGGCGACGCGACCAACCTCCGCTATTCAAATACACGGGGAAAAATTAAACCCATCCTCATTTTTTTTCTCTCTCTCTCTCATGACGACCTCATGTTGTTATTGACAGAGCTGGCTTTATGCCAGCACGGGCTCTTACTCATAGAGCAGCCCGTAAAGTCCTTACCAAAGTATAATTAATCGTCGTGAAACAGCTCATTCTCTTACGTAGTAGTAGTAGTAAATATCGAAAGCACAAACACAAATGACCCCACTGTCTTTGAAATAACATGTTAAAAATATGCACGGTCTATTTCTAACCAAGGTTTATCATCCGAGAAGAGTAATTAAGTAAACGAATACCAACAAAAATGAAGGTACCGGTAAAGTCTTCAACCTTAGGGTCGAACTGAACTGTTCCTATGCTCGAACTAAAATACCATGATTCGGCATGCTTATACAGAGGCCAAGAGTCTTCAGTAAGGGTTCTGGAGCCTAGCATGAAGCAAAGTGTCATTTTCTAAAACTAGGGCAATGGTGAGCGAGACTGGTCAGTGCTGGACAACATCAAGTATAAACGGAGAGTCTACGTCCCGTTGGAAAAAGTTAAGTATATCTTAGTTTAACCAGACCACTGAGCTGATTAACAGCTCTCCTAGGGCTGGCCCGAAGGATTAGATTTATTTTACGTGGCTAAGAACCAATTGGTTACCTAGCAACGGGACCTAAAGCTTATTGTGGAAACCGAACCACATTACAGCGAGAAATGAATTTCTATCACCAGACATAAATTCCTCTAATTCTTCATTGGCCGGTCGGAGATTCGAACCCGCGGCCAGCAGAGTGCTAGCTGAGAACGGAACCCACTCGCCCAACGAGAGTCTTGTGACAAACACGAAAGGCTGAATTTATACACACTGAGTCTTTTACTGATAGGACCTCATAGAAACTGGATGGTATCTAGTGGAGATATTTATTCAACTAAAGTTACTAGCTTTCCAGGACTAACAGTCCTCATTGTCAAGTATCAACTGATACTGGTCAATGAGGACAGTTAGTCCTGGAAAGTTTGTAATTTTTTAGAACAAATAAATAACTCCGCTAGATACCATCCAGTTTCAATGAGGTCCTGTCAGTAAGTGCATTAATGCACAGATAGCCTAATTGTGTAAGTGATAAATTTAATTTATACACCGAGTCTCTATAACTGGAATACTTGTTTTTTTTTACCGATCTAAAGAAATAGATCTATACATAAATACAAATACACCGGCAAAATTAAGTTCTCGTAATTACTGTGACAATAATACTTGCCATATAACTTTATAAAAATGGAAGCTTACGTTTAGTGGCTTTAAATAGTGCAATAGCAATTGACACTCTTCTCTGCCCGATACATTACGCGTACCTATATAACAGTAAGAGCAGAATAAACAATTTCAGCAACTTTTTTATTTTTGCTGAATAATGATAACCGAACACGATTACTGATGGATATACAAACTCAAAAGGAGTCTTCCTGGTTTTGTGAAAAAATAATTTCGTGATTAATATCATTCAGAAACTTTACATTCGGTACTACAGTATGGCTTAAAATAATTGATAGGTATCATAAATTATATATACACACATATAATATATATATATATATATATATATATATATATATATATATATATATATATATATATATATATATGTATGTACGTTTGTGTGTTCGTGTCGGATTACAAATGCACATACCGAATACGAAATACATGATACCAGTGAAAATGAGTATTCGAGGCTTCCTGCTGACGCAACTTATCTTAAAAACCGCGTTATGTTACGACAGGAAAGGAAAAGCGTCTTTGGAGACTTAATCCTTCCAATTTTTCTCCTCTCGCTAATGGCTAATGTAAGATACTTCTGTATTCTCTGCATTGCGCGTAGGGTCGGTATATAAAAAACGCTTAAAAAATGCAAGAAATCCCGCGAGATGGAAAGGCAATTCACAGCGACACGAAAAAAGTGGCTTCGCCAGCTCTTCCAACATCCCCTTACCATATCCAAGTGCGGGTGTTGTGCGTGCTGGATGGGAGGGGGAGGGGGAGGAGGAGGCGGAGGTGAAGGTGGAGGAGAAGGGGGAGGGAGCGCTAGCAACGAGGAGGACAATAATTGGGTGCGTGGGGATAGTAGGTTCCGCTACGACCACGAAGCACATCTTTACAATAGGACATGTTTGGAGGGAATTCACAAGGGTTAGGTAGGAGAAGGTGAAAGGAGGAAGAGGCGGAGGGGGAGGGGGAGGGGGGGAGGGAGGAGGAAGAGGTTCAAACAAAAACACAAGAGAAAGAATGAGGGTGAGGAATAGGAGGTTGGGCGACGACGGAGAAGGGGGTGGAGAGGAGAGAATGAAGAAGGGGTTACAGTCGAGAGAGAAGAGAAAGGGGAGGAAAAGAGAGGGTTACGAGCGTTGCAGGGGAGGCCCTCGAGAGCCTAGGTCTATTGACACCCCGATTTGGTAGATGAAGTGCCACTTGTCCGAAGCAGAAAGACACCTTCCTATAAGGGTCAGTTTTCGGACCATTCTTATTCTATTCTTTTGATACAGGATCAGACAATGGGCCTTCAGTTGCCTCCTCTTCATTCGTGGGAAGGTCGAAAATGCATAGCAGCTCCTATAATGCCATATGAAGCGATGCCATGTTATACATCATAAAACACACACACATATATATATTATATATGTGTGTATATATTGTAATAACCACAACGTCCTCTGAACTTATCTACTGTAGTTCTTCACACCTTTTGGACACACTTGTCACTACAAAGCCTGAGATCCAGAACTTCCTCTTAACTTATGTAGTTCTTCACACTTTTTGGACACACTTGTCACTACAAAGCCTGAGATCCAGAACTTCCTCTTAACTTATCTAGTTCTTCACACTTTTTGGACACACTTGTCACTACAAAGTCTGAGATCCAGAACGTCCTCTTAACTTATCTAGTTCTTCACACTTTTTGGACACACTAGTCACTACAAAGCCTGAGATCCAGAACGTCCTCTTAACTCATCTAGTTCTTCACACTTTTTGGAAACACTTGTCACTACAAAGCCTGAGATCCAGAACATCCTCTTAACTCATCTAGTTCTTCACACGTTTTGGAAACACTTGTCACTACAAAGCCTGAGATCCAGAATGTTCTCTTAACTTATCTAGTTCTTCACACTTTTTGGACACACTTGTCACTACAAGGCCTGAGATTCAGAAGCCAGATTATGAAGAAATTCTGACGTCCGCAGCAGATTTCGATTCCACATCCAGAGATCACGTTATCGACCTAACCACGAGATAAAACCTGGGGTTATGGAAATGGATCTTTGTCATGGAAATGTATTTGTCAATCTCGCACTGATATGTAAACTTGTCAATTCATAACCGGAATAGTTTTAGCTGCCCTGTCTATTTTATTGAGGATAAATTACAAAATCAAAATAATATCTTTTCTTATTCTGTTAGGCTACTTGCTTTCCCTGAGTCTTACCAGCACCTAATTTAACTTGTGCTGATAATGATTTCGACACTTCAGCGAACGGGCGTAGGTATCTACTGGGCAGCCCAGTCGGAGTCCGGAAAAGTAGAAGCTAAGAACCCTTGATCTAAGCGATGCAAGCAACATGGGCCATCAACAGAGAAATAAGCCAGATCAATGTTTCTTATAAGCAACTATGACCGGCGGTCCTATCATCCTAAATCTTCTCTGACATGATACTTTCTGAAAAGAAAAAGAAAAAAAAAGAAAAATTCCTTCCATGTTCACATCCACGCTATAACCGTGAATCAAGATCTAACGATCTGTTAGGTCTTCAAGATTATAAAAAGACGAAAAGTTCACGAAGAGGGCCATCAACACGGTGGCTGTCAAGGAATGCAGCTACATGGGCGGTGCTCGCCGTCTACGTGAGGAAGCGGCACCGATGACGCGGAGATATTTCGTCCGAAATTCACGGAACGCAAGTGGAAAAACAATAGGGGAAGGGGGGTAAATGGCTGTGTCAAGAGAGCCTCAAAGGGTAGGCCTATCGTGGGGGCTGTTGTAAAGACAACAGCGACAGACATTACAAGGAGGAGGCTAATGAAGGTGAAGATAAGTGGGGGGGGGTGAAGGGGGGGATAAAAAGAAAAGGCAAATATTCGTTTTAAAGCTGTTAAGGAAAGCAAACTTTACTTAACTGAACAATATTATTTTAGATATGAACAGTCTTCAGTATATTCTGTTAATATTCGTCGTACATGATAACTACTTAAAGCAATAACGCTGCTTCTGACTTCGGGATTGAATACAATGTGTCAGCGAGTTAGAGCTGCGCCCTGTAATATAGTCGCTGAAATGATCGGTGGCACTGCGCCTTGGCCCTCCAGGAGCTTGTCCAACTTAATGCTTCAATAGGTGGACGAGCTGATTAGTGATGGTTGAGATACACTGAGAGATTATTCCATTAGAAGCAATGAATGCAAATGACGATGTGCAAGCAATCTCGGTTGGGCTATGATACAGAGTAAGCTGAGATCGAGAGCATTAATATACTGACGCAAGTTTTACGATTGCGGTGGAACTGAAAGGCGAAATTTCCGGTTTAAAAGAGTATTGGTAGATTTAAAACCGAACGACCTTTAGTTCTGCAAATGTATTGAAATATTAAGCTTTAATGCCTGCGCTGGATGCAGTCTAATTTCAACGCCTTCAGTCTAGCACTACAGAAAAGTTGGTTCAAATTACCAATTTTTTTTTTCTTTTGGTGAAACTGCGAAATATGCCCTCCAGCCTATTTCGTGATAATCGGGTGCGAGAACAAAAGCAACGATCAAAGATTGGTGTGCTCTATCACCTATAGCGTGAGTGAACAATGAGTTCATATCTCTTTCTGACAAAGTTCTTAGCAGCCATGATGACTGTTAATGACTTTGCTGTCATTCAGTCGATACGGGCAGACCATGTTAAACTTTGCTGTCATTCAGTCGATACGGGCAGACCATGTTAAGTCGTCGGAATGACTTCCATATCACTTTACTTGATGCCCTATCATACTGGCAATTCCATCCTGGTCAAGGTAATGATAAACATTTCTTGATTTCTTACCCTAGTATATGATTGTGATCGAATTTGTCCCTGATGAAAGCTAAATTATCTTGCTCGTTTTGAAACTTAAGTTTTCACGTGAGTTTGGTAATACCCAGACAACGGAATCGTCGGCAAATAATGATATAAATAATTTTTGTATGTTGTTATCAGTATCGCTAATCATGATAATGAGAACAATTCCTTGTGAGACAGCCGATATGACACCGGCTGGTTTACATATGCCTCCACTGGCTGGTACATGAAGCGTTCAATTTCAAGGGAAACTATATAGCAAGGCTCTTACAGGTCCACCTATAACAAATTTACTGCCTCGTAAAACTGTATCGACATTTAGCTTTCTAGTACAGTCGGTCAGAGCAAGAGGATTACTTTAACCTCTTAAGGGCAAACCATGCCTTCTTCTATCAAGTGAATGACAATATATCATGAAAATACAGACGTGGACGCCAACTCCAAAACCTAGAGTTCCTCAACGGCGCCCCCAGTAGAAAACCAATCCAGCATCTTGCCCCTTGGAAAGAGAGGAAGCATTGAGTGCCCACAGACACCATGAATGCACATTAGCAGCGCCGTGCGAGAGGTAAAGTTTCGAGATGAAAAGAAACGACGGAAAGTCAACTCATTAACGCACACCTGCAGCAGTAATAGAGGCGAGAGGGGAGGAAAGGTAAAAAGGCGCCATGTATCAAGGTGGGGGGAGGGGGGGGATACACAAAAGTGGGGAGGAGGACTCCGGAGGAGCAGAAAGCACTGCGATGTAATTACTCATACTCGCCGTGTAAACAAGAAACATAAAAAGGAAGGATGCAATGCGCAATGCACATTATAGCCCTTCGAGCAGCAGACGAAGAAAAAAAAAATAATTGCTTTCTCCATGAAGTCCAAAGTTACCTTGTTAACCTAATTTTGAGAATGGAAGGACAAATAAGGGGAAAATGAGTCTCGCAACACAGAAATCCGTACGAGGTTCCAAGCTTTTTCATGAACAGCTGGAATTATATCAAGATCCAACTTCTATACGACTGCGTAAAAACCTACGCAGAAAGCTTTCTTTGTTTTAAACTGTTGGGAATACAAATATCCTAATTAATTAAAGACAATCCTCAATATTCTGGTGGTGTACCATAACATTGCACACTGTCCATTTCTATGCCATAGGTAGTTTTATCCCATTTGTGTAAAACTTGAGCAGTTTCATTGTTGAAATGAGAACGTCAGACTACAGGCACTTTGTAGCACTATGTGCCATTAACCTATTATCCCAGGCATTACTGTATTTGTAATTGAATTTGTAATTTGTTTTTAACCTTCTTTCATTCATTTTCGCATATGAGATTCTACATTATGAAGATTTCTTTTCTTCCTCACTACTGGCCTCATAACAATAACAATTAAAGGATTAAAAACTATTGGCCTTATAACAATAACAATAGGATGAAAAAAAAATAAGGAATACTATCAGTAATACATCACTTCCACTACTTCCCACACAAAGTAGAGAGAGAGAGAGAGAGAGAGAGAGAGAGAGAGAGAGAGAGAGAGAGAGAGAGAATAGTGTCGTATTAACAGTATTTCACCTTAAATTTGCTCCCGATGTCGGATCCAAAACCCAAAGAGGAATCAGTGCACAAACCAAGTCAAGAAGCTGCTATTCACTTTGATCAAACTCTCCTCTCCCGTTCCACACCACGAAACTTTCAGTAAATCAAGTGTTTCAGCAGTAAATGATTAACGTCAAAAATGTAACTACGAAGATTTTGGGATGTAACACAACCTGCCATAAGATCAACTGTTATTCTGATACTGAAAAATAGAAGCAAATGTGAAAACAACTGCAGTTATCCGCCGGAAAAATTTTCTGTAAAAGTTGCTGAAATGTCAGAAATAAACTATGCACTAAAGCAACCTCGAGAGCTATTACATTCAATATAAAAAGGACAGAAAGGATTATTTCAAGGAAATGGCAAGGCTAAAACCTAAAATAGTTTAAAATGGAACTGGTTAGATAAAGCACGATGGCGGTTCAGAGTTTTTTTTTTTTACGAAACACACTGAAGAGAAACCTTTCGAGACGTAAATAAACTATGCAAAGAGAAAAGCAAAGTTCATCACAAGATGGCCAGAAAAATCAGCGAGCCACCGTCTACTGCCTCCTCCCAATACAATTAAATGAATAATACATATACAGAATTCTGTTATTTATGGGGGATGCAAATAGAATTAGCCAAAGAAAACGTTACTGAACTAACCCTTTAGAATTTGTACGCAGTCTCTCTCTCTCTCTCTCTCTCTCTCTCTCTCTCTCTCTCTCTCTCTCTCTCTCTCTATAAATTTGCAGTTCCAGATGAAGCCACAACCAATATCACAAAAGACTGTGCTGTCCTTCAACACACTTAGGCTACATGCATTCACACAAACCCTGAAGCATTCTGCGATAAGAGTATCTATAAATGACACTGTTCTCCTTGAACGACAACGCATCAGCGTCCTCACATTAGACGAGAAGGACCGGGTGAAAGGGATCCGATACAGGAGAATTAAAAGAGTCCAGAGGACGAAAGAAGGGACGATAATTTATCAATCACCGAAGGCCCAGATAGCTTAGTCAATAACGCCAGACAGTTTTATTCATCTTCTCTTCTAAGGCTAGGCTTCGCCAACTGACTGGGGAAAACTGAGGACGATGTGAGGGGGAAAAAAGAAAAGTGAGAGAGAGAGAGAGAGAGAGAGAGAGAGAGAGAGAGAGAGAGAGAGAGAGAGAGAGAGAGAGACCCTACAAGCCGTGTAGAAGCAGGATAAAGCGTTAACACCACAGCATTCCCATTTTACTGACATATACAAATACAGGTTTAATAAGTACGTTACATACATACATGCACGCACACACTCTCCGAATCACAAGCAGCTAAATGAAAGGTCCGAGTGAACACGGGAATGGGGGAGGACTTATCAAATGCGATTACTGATAGAGTGAAGGGGACTAATCCCATTCAAGATTGGACGTCCAACCATGAGCGAAGCCCGACTTCAAAGAACCTTTCGGTAATTAGCATTTAAAACAGGGATGTTGACACAAAAATATGCCGGCGGAGGTTAGAACACAAGTCAACAAAGGGAGGGCGATGGTACAAGCAGGAGCTAACGACATAATTCAGCTTATTAATTTGCCTCGCAGGCAGGCAAGCAGGCAGGCAGGCAGGCAAGCAGTCCATACAGAGCAGATATTGAATGAAAGACGAGAAGCGAAGGAAAGGGTTTTCCAAGTTATAATTATAAAAAAAAAAAACTTCCATTCAGATCCAGGAAAACTTACGAACATGCTGAAAACATACAGTTAAAGGGAACCACAACGATTCTGAATTTGAATTAAAAAAAAAATTCTTCCATTCAAATCCCGGAAAACTTACGAACATACTGAAAACATAGAGTTAAAGGGAACCACAACGATTCTGAATTTGAATTAAAACAAAAAATCTTCCATTCAGATCCAGGAAAACTTCCGAACATACTGAAAGCATAAGTTAAAGGGAACCACAACGATTCTGAGTTTGAATTAAAAAAAAAAATCTTCCATTCAGATCCAGGAAAACTTACGAACATACTGAAAATATAAACAGTTAAAGGGAACTACAACGATTCTGAATTTGAATTAAAAAAAAAAATTCTTCCATTCAGATCCAGGAAAACTTGCGAACATACTGAAAACATGATGAGTTAAAGGAAACCACAACGATTCTGAATTTGAATTAAAAAAAAAAAAAAAAATCTTCCATTCAGATCCAGGAAAACTTACGAACATACTGAAAATATAAACAGTTAAAGGGAACCACATCGATTCTGAATTTGAATTAAAAAAAAAATTCTTCCATTCAGATCCAGGAAAACTTACGAACATACTGAAAATATAAACAGTTAAAGGGAACTACAACGATTCTGAATTTGAATTAAAAAAAAAATTCTTCCATTCAGATCCAGGAAAACTTGCGAACATACTGAAAACATGATGAGTTAAAGGAAACCACAACGATTCTGAATTTGAATTAAAAAAAAAAAAAAAATCTTCCATTCAGATCCAGGAAAACTTACGAACATACTGAAAATATAAACAGTTAAAGGGAACCACATCGATTCTGAATTTGAATTAAAAAAAAAATTCTTCCATTCAGATCCAGGAAAACTTAAAACTGAACGCGTACAGGGTTAACAGGAACCACAAACACAATTCTGAATTTGAAAGACAAATTTGAGAAACTGATACACAAGGGATAACGAGAAAATTTATACTGATCCGTGAAATGTAATATTTCATGAAATTCACAAAAATATTTAAACTATTTGTGCTTACCGTGCAGCCATTCCATGAATACAGTATCTATATATATATACGCTAAATGCAGTACAAACTTCACATTATACAGAAAACAAGTAAAAAAATTCTTCGGTGCACTCGAGTTTTCTGTCCGGTGGTGGCCTCAGCCACGGCCCATAAAACTCTTAGCCGCGGCCCATGAAACTCTTAGCCACGGTCCGGTGGTGGCATATGTTGTTGGTACCAATAGCGCTGCCAGATGCACGATTATGGCTAACTTTAACCTTAAATAAAATAAAAACTACTGAGGCTAGAGGGCTGCGACTTGGTATGTTTGATGACTGGAGGCTGGATGATCAACATAACAATTTGTAGCCCTCTAGCCTCAGTAGTTCTTCAGATATGAGGGCGTATAGAAAAAGTGCGGACAGAAAAAAGTGCGGACAGAAAAAAGTGCGGACAGAAAAAAGTGCAGAGAAAAAAGTGCAGACAAAATAAAGTGCAGGCGGACAGACACAGCCGGCACAATAGTTTTCTTTTACAGAAAACTAACTAAAAGCAATTTTGTTAAGAACATCAAAAGCCACAACGGACACGAGACGAAAGTACAAATTTCGCTCTGAGCCAGACCCGGTGTTGACTGGCCCTACACAAGCGGAAGCATTGCTAACAAAAGATAATAAACGTGAGTTTTTAATTGGTTCGCGAACATGATCCCTTCCAGCTGCGAAGGGCATTATCAGCAATTCATCACGGCTCATCTCCCTCACCAACACGTAAACACACTTTTCGTAACGATCCGCTAAGCATACCGCAGCGAATTGCACCCCCCCCTCCCCCTCCTCAAAACCCCACCTCTCCCATCTACTTAAAAACATAGCCATAACTTTCCTGAAACAATAAACATTATTCTTGTCGGAATTAATGCCGCTTCATCATCAAAAGTCGTAGGATTTTGAATTTCGTTAACATCATATTTCAAAATGTAAACAAAATAAATGCGATTTTTTTAAAAAATTAGCATTGTAAAATAAATAAAAGGACAAACAAAACTAAGGCATCAGAAGGCACTTTTCTTGTCGTAATTAATGCCGCTTCATCATCCAATGTCATAGGATTTTGAATTTCGTTAACATTCTATTTCAAAATGCAAACAAAACAAACGCGAATTTTTAAAAAAATAGCATTGTAAAATAAATAAATAAATAAATAAATAAATAAATAGCATAACTAAGGCACCAGAAGACAAAATATCTCTAGAATGACAGTTCCTCTCTTCAGAAACGAAATTCGGAATACCCAGACGTAAAAGTTGTTACGTAACGCGAAGCAATCTGCAAAGAGTTGAAATACTACCGCCTGCTACAATGGCACATTCCGTCGGAATTCCGGTCGCTCGCGCAAATCAAGATAAGCTTCAGAAACGCAAAACACATTTCGATTAAATAACACACCGTCTTTCCATCAAACAAAGACGAATCCACGGGAAAAACCCGGTACCAGAATAGATAACGATCGCATAAGAATGACAAAACGCCCTGCGTTGGCAGGGCATGGGACAGAGGGTATATGATGGCAGAGATGAAAGTGAGGAGAAAGGCCCCCTGAGTAAAAGCAGATGGGTTAATGTCGAGAGGGGTGCCACACACGCGCGCGGGCGGTGCCTTGGGAAAAGCGTCAGTTTGTTTATTATTGGATCACAGCTAGCTACCCACTGCACGTCTCCGTGGCTTCTTATCGTCCTTGTCCCCGGGATAAAGGAACAGATAATAGTATCCTTAATTGAATACTTGATAACAAACCGTCAAGCAAACGAGCCACATAATAAACCCAATTTGTGAATGAAAGCAAATAATGCTTTGAGTTTTTATCAAGTGTAAGAGATTGAATTCATTTGATAACAAACTCTCAAGCAAAGGAGCCACATAATAAACACAATTTGTGAATGAAAGCAAATAATGCTTTGAGTTTTTATCAAGTGTAAGAGATTGAATTCATTTGACAACAAACTCTCAAGCAAAGGAGCCACATAATAAACCCAATTTGTGTATGAAAGCAAATAATGATTTGAGTTTTTATCAAGTGTAAGAGATTGAACTCATTTGATAAAAAACTCTCAAGCAAAGGAGCCACATAATAAACCCAATTTGTGTATGAAAGCAAATAATGATTTGAGTTTTTACCAAGTGTAAGAGATTGAACTCATTTGATAACAAACCGTCAAGCAAACGAGGCAAATAATAAACCCAATTCGTGTCTGAAAGCAAATAATGATTTGAGTTTTTATCAAGTGTAAGAAATTGAATTCATTTCATTAATGCCCAGATACCTGTCTTATATATGGCACGTTTAAATCAACTGAGGTGTTATCGTGTGAGAGAATGAATTCATCTGATTAAAATCCACAAAACCTTCCTTACATATGGGAACGTTTAAATCAACTTTAAAAAGTTCCCTCAAATAACATATCCGTAACTTTTAAGAACTTCTTAAAAAAAAAAACTTTAAACGGCTATAATTACTTTATAACTATTTACTGAATCACAGACCCGAAAAAAAGTTTAAAAAAAAATCTCTTTTTTGCAGGTAATTTCTCCCCTCCGCGTCTAAGGGCCATTACCATTTCTCCCCTTCTTTCCGTCTAAAAGCCTCTGAGCAGTAATGGGCAACACCGAGGCTTAATAGCGCACTAATAATTACAACAGCTATAATTCCGTCACATCTGATCACTCTAAAACACCGTCGGTATGGCACACGCTCTCACAACTATTCAACGGCAAAGTCACAAAAAGAGCAATTGTTACCAAGTAAAAGTTACGGGGAATCACACTGTCTGGGCAGCAGTCTAACATTTTATACACACACACACACACACACACACACACATATATATATATATATATATATATATATATATATACATATATATATTTATATTTATATATATACATATTTATATATCTACATATATAATATATATATATATATATATATATATATATATATATACATATATATATTTATATTTATATATATACATATTTATATATCTATATATATATATATATATATATATATATATATATATATATATATATATATATATATATATATATATATATATACAGTACATAATGTGTGTGTGTGTGTTTGTGGGGGCCTTGGGAATTAAAAGCAAGAGCTACCAATGAAACAATTATTGGGAAGGAGGGAACGCATAATACAACTAGGACACTTAAAGCAATATAAAGACATTAATGTACGCATGGTAAAACTTCTTAGGATTTCCTCTACGAAAAAAATAAAATAATAATAATAATAATAATAATAATAATAATAATAATAATAATAATAATAATAATAATAATAATAATAATAATAATAAAACTGAATCAGTGGTTAAAAAAAGGCAGGGCTTATTTTCACGACATGACTGAGTGAAATATATTATGTAATTTCGGTTTTACCTGAAAATGTAAAAAAAAAAAAATTTTTGCCATTCACATCATTTCTATGAACAGGGAGGCTCAGAAAAAATTTTTTTTTCGCATCCTTTGTACATCTACAAAGCAACAAACAACAATGGATCCTTGACATTTCCCGAATGTTCCGTACTTCTCTCGTCCTTTTCAAGTGAGTAGGCTAATGTATATAGAGGTATTCAATCTGACTTACTCCATCATATTTACTAGAGAGTAAATGTCAAATCAATGGTATATCATTATTGGGGAAGGTTACATTAATACGACAATGCAAACGGCGTGATGAAAAGTGGATACTCTACGCTTAAGCAATGATAATTATTCTATATAATAATTAGTCTGTTTCTCTCATGAACATTTTACCTAATTCCTATCTCGTAAAGAAAAGACATTCTGAACCTACTACTCAGTGTTACAAAATTTTATCTAAAAAAAAAAAAAAATGGCAGATAAATTTTAGCCTAGTTCCATCATTAACATTCTGGGCATCTGCAGAAGGGTTGTCCTAATGCAAATGAATAAAACTCCAAAGTCGTTAAACAAAAGGAGTTAACTGTTTTAACGGATTGAAAAAATAATGACTGACGACCCCTATGAAAAGCGAACTGACGCGCCATTGAAACGTAACAAAACCCTGTTTGTTCATCTTCATTTGAGCTCCTTCATCGACGCTTTCCGGAAATAATAGAATGCGCTGTGTACGTGGACGCCGAATTTAAGAGAAAAATGGGGAGATCATTTTCATAACACTTTCAGTACGGTTATGCCTAACACGCAGAATGCATTTTGATGCAGTTCTTGAACAAAATACGAAGGAAAATGTCTAGCGAAAAAAATGTAGAAGTACGCCAAGGAAAACAGTAGCATTGGGAGATAAAGAGAGTAAAAGTAAAAACGAAAAATAAGGGTGAAAAACGCCATTCCAATCTAGCTGGAAGCAGGTAAGCGCTTTCGTCGGTCTGAGTTAAAACAAGGGAGAATGTTTGTGCTAGGCAAACGGCTTTTTTTCGGTAATATGAGACTTTGAAAAACTTACATGGAAAAAGAGTCTCAAAGTGCAGTAGGAAAATGGGGAGGGAGGGAGGGAGGGAGGGAGATAGAGAGGGGTGGAGGGGGGGAATAGGAGAGGGTGGTGGATGAAGAAATGGGGAAGGGATTAGGATGAAGGTCGGTGGAACATTTCACATCTACTCCTCGTCCGGACGTGCGTTAAGTTTGCCGACCGTGAGCAAATGCTTTTAAAAAAGATGTTGACGTGCTTGCAGGTGCTGATGAATAATAAAGCAAGCAGGAGGGGCCGAAGCGTAAATGGGTGCAGAAATCTGATAAAAATGGTTGATCCTCATCAAACGCAGGTCGGCGTAAACTTTTAGCTTGCTCGTGTAAATGACTCTGGACTCATTACGGCCGCATAAAAATTTCAGAGGCCCACCCCCAGCGTCTGATGAGATTCCATTACAAACACCGGCAATTAACTTCATTCCGGCGACTCTCTTCTAATGTCAAACGAAATAAATACACAAATGCACTTTATTCCGTCCTCGGAATTAAATTTCACTTCTTCTCACTTTTATTTTTTTCTCTCGAAAGCTTCGCATAAAGGACCTTGAGGATGTTTAATCATAGCAAGTATTTTTTTTTTTAAATCTAAATTAAGGTTAAAAATTAACGTATATTCTCGCTACCTATCTCGTTCCATTCATAAATGTCTGCCTACATGTAAGTGCGAATGAATGCATACAAAAGACAACGTCTGTGTGTATACATACATACATACATATACGTATATATATATATATATATATATATATATATATATATATATATATATATATATATATATATATATATATATATATATATATATATATATATATATATATATATATATAAAACTGAACATCGACGTTCCAAAACCAAGCAGCAATTCGAATCCCATTGGTGAATGAGAACTTAACAATTATAATTCCCACTGGGTGTTATTCCCGAGGTATACTGAAATGGATATTAAACAATATTAGTGGTGAAATATCTGAGTGTGTGAATTTGTGAGTGTGCATATATATATATATATATATATATATATATATATATATATATATATATATATATATATATATATATATATATATATAATGGTTAAATGGGATACAAGAGGTGCTAGAACGAACGGACCTTAATTATATAATGAAAAAAGTTATAAAGAGTGACCAAGATATAAAATAAAAGATGCGTGGTGGGTTTTGTACGAGCCGATGCACCGGCGATGAATCTTTGTTACAGATACATAACGCCTCAGCAATCTCTCTCTCTCTCCTCTCTCTCTCTCTCTCTCTCTCTCTCTCTCTCTCGAGAGAGAGAGAGAGAGAGAGAGAGAGAGAGAGAGAGAGAGAGAGAGAGAGAGAGAGAGAGAGAGACAAATCCTCCCATCCACAGACCAAATCAACCATTCGGTAGAGCATTTGCTGAAACCCTTAGAAATCAGAGAGAGAGAGAGAGAGAGAGAGAGAGAGAGAGAGAGAGAGAGAGAGAGAGAGAGAGTACGTATTTTGCTACAGCTATTCTTTTATCAAATTTAGCGAATCAATCCCAAAGGCTAGAGGGCTTCTGGCTGACGTGAGATCTGATTAAGGATTGGGGTAGTCTTTGCTTTGTGATTAGGGTGGCCTTACAGTGGTCGGGCAAAACGGATTTCTTGAGAGAGAGAGAGAGAGAGAGAGAGAGAGAGAGAGAGAGAGAGGAGAGAGAGAGAGAGAGAGAGAGAGAGAGAGAGAGAGAGAGAATCCCTCTAGTATTAAAAAGGACAAAAACAATGATTGACAATGTTCATAGTTTGATTTGCTTTTGCAATTACTCTTGTAACCTTTGAATCGGGGTAAAATAACACAAACAAACATATCACCTGGACGCAGCGCTCATCTAATGACGCATATGAATCTACAGTCCGGGAATATATCATGTCTGTAAAACTTGCTGATTTCA
>JANJGK010000012.1:691920-694420 GCA_039081455.1 Macrobrachium rosenbergii
CCAAGCCAAGCAACAGCCACAGCAGCATCTGTGGGTACCTTCCCGAAGAGAGAAGAAGGCTGCTGCTGCTGCTGCTGCTGCTGCTGCTGCTGTGGCTGTGGCTGCTGCCACTGGCGCCGTTTCCTCCTCATCCTCGAGGTGCTCCTCCTCCTCCTCCTCCTCCTCCTCCACTCGAAACGTGATTGAGAGCATTGAATCAATCAGACCGACTATTATTCTCTACAATAGTCGAGGTGCTGACTCTTGTTATGGTACCTGGCGAGACCATGCGATAATCCACCATCCAGGCCTAACTAATCCCTCTTTTTACCGCCAGGCCAACGCGGGATCATGTCGAGGAGTGGTCACTGGTGGCCCAGGCGTCCGAATCCCTATCCGTAAGCACACGCAAACCACATCAGCCCTTCCAGACTTCGAGTAACGAGTGAGAAAGCCGAACGTTAAATCTTTCTCGAATTAACTCCAATTCGATTAGCCTGGGCAAAGACGCTCGGGAGGAACGAAGTCAACGTACAACCTAAAGAAGGTGTTGTAGGACAAGAAATGCGGATGCAACCGATCCAGGACAGGTTTGGCCGAGGAGGTAGTACAAAAACACCCTTCGCTCTCGCACCTTCCCCCGCACAACCCAATCCTCCAACCACTCCATCCCACCCGTCCTTCTCCTCACAGCCTCACACACTCCCTCCCGTCTCCCCCCCCCACCCCATAAGCCGACTGCTGCTTCTGGTGCTGTTGTTGCTACTCTTCCACCATCTTCCCCCCCATCCTCCTCCCCCTCCCCCAACTCCAATGTCGCCTCCTCCTGCTCCTCTACTCACTTCGGTTTCACTTTAATTTCAGTGATGTATGAAGATCCCAAGCACCCAGTCTCATTCCTAAACTAAATCGCATTTCCTGGTTTTTCTTTCGATATCAAATCATTCGATTACACATAACTGCATCACGCCACCATGTGATGAGATACAAATCGTACCCTAAAATAGTTGCTGGAAAATCCTAAACTTGTGATATGCAATTCAAGGGTTTACTTGTGTCTTTATTATTCTGAATAATTTTAAGGTCTCTAAGGCTTTACTTGTGTCATTACTCTTAATTTTAAGGCCTCTCTCTCTCTCTCTCTCTCTCTCTCTCTCTCTCTCTCTCTCTCTCTCTCTCTCTTTCACAAGCAAACGCTGCAGTAGTTACGAGGTGACAGAAAGGAATTCATTACAAATCAAAAAGACTTTGGAATATTTATGCTGGTTTTCTTTAAGGCAAGCGTACCCATGACGGTGGCTTTCGAATAACTATGATCATTCTTATATGGGCAGAATTTTCATACCTCTGAATCTCAAGACTCGTGTCTTTACTGTACGGAATCTCGTCTGAATGTGTGGCACACAAATGATGATGCATCAAGTTTTTCTACTTAAAGGTTAAAAGAGGCTCCCATTTTCCTTTTCATAAGGATGTCGTAAAAAGCGTTACTGCTGTGAATATCTATCTATCTATCTATCTATCTATCTATCTATCTATCTATCTATCTATCTATCTATATATATATATATATATATATATATATATATATATATATATATATATATAAATAAAGTTGACAGATATATGGATAGATACTCATTCGCCATAGCATTACGGAATTTTGTCACTTACACAAGTGAATTTTATATTTTCATAAATACTGAGCCCAAAATATCACTTAATTTCGAATGCACTTAGCTTTGCAATAACCCACACCAAAGGGAAAATAGTGCATCTGCCGCGACCAGGATTCGAACTTGTGTCTTCTGGTTGAGTTACAGTTATAATCAGCTGGCTTAACCAATCGGCTATCGAGAGAGAGAGAGAGAGAGAGAGAGAGAGAGAGAGAGAGAGAGAGAGAGAGAGAGAGACTTCGACTCTGTTCTACATATTCCTGCCGAATTCAGGTTGTGTACTAGTCTCGACTCTATTCTACATATTCTTGTCGAATTCAGAAATCGATAGCTCTTAGCTGAACTTGTAACACTTAGCAACTAATGGAGTTTTGTCATATACATAAGGCACTTTTTAAGCTTACAGATATTAAGCCAAAGATATCTCTTAATATCGACTTCACTATACCTTTGAAATAACTTTCATGCAAGTTGAATTACAACTGACGAGTGCTCTGCCCCCGTCGGGATTCCAAATAAACTTAAAACATCTACCGATAGCCAAAAGGATTAGTCTACTGTCGATCGCTGTACCTAAGCTAAAAAAGGCACAGGTCTGAATCCTAGGCGGGGCAAATGCACTTATCAATTACAGTTCCTTAAAGGTAAGCTATTCCCAAAGCAACATTACTTTGTAAGTGATATTTGTGGATTTTTAACCGAGTATAAAAAAGTCACTTGTGCCTGACTGACAAGCTTTATTGTTAATAAAAGTTTGTCAATATATGCATCTACCTTCATTCATACACTCTGCAAAGTTACGTCGTCCATGTACTTCTCAATTCTTTCGTTTTACCTTTCCTGTC
>JANJGK010000012.1:699420-714420 GCA_039081455.1 Macrobrachium rosenbergii
GTGCATACCAGACGATAAAGTAAGCAAATTCCGTCCCACTGAGTTACAACAAACAAAATATGAAAAAGTTACTTCGAAATGCACATTAAATTCTTGTTTGATTTCTGCCTGTCCTTCAGGTAAAATCATTTTTACCAATGCACATATAACATACTCCCTCTTGACATTTTCAAAAATATTTTTCGGGCTATAAATGTCAAACTCATAATGCGACAGCGCTCTTCATTTTATAGACCAATGGCATCATATTTACTTAAAATAACAAGAAATAGTTTCAAACTTTCAAGACAAACAAACTCCGAAATAAATACCTCCTTGCGTTAGGATTGATCAAGCTTAATATGATTCATCATCCCATGAATTGGATTAGAAACAGCCACCATTACCTAAGTGGAAATACATACATACATACATACATACATACATACATATATATATATATATATATATATATATATATATATATATATATATATAATATATATATTATATATATCTATATACGCATTAGTAAACAATAATTCTGACAAGTTAGACTATTTTACACTAATTCAATAAAGCGTGCCGACAAAATATAATTTAATTATCGACTTTAGTATGAACACAATAATAACCGAATTATCAAGCGAAACCAAATACACTGTTAATTTAATTTATATATTTTTTATCAATAATATAATCAATCTGCGAATTCAGATAAATACTGACCACTGCATATATGGAAGCGGCCACTGACTGGGACAGCAAGACGAAATAACAAATGACCTATATTATTACAAAAACCATATCCTTATGACAGTCAGCAGACGTATTTATAAATAAAACTGAATAGAGAAAATATTTAAATTAAAAGTAAGAAAAAAATGAAAAAGCCAATATGCTACATAATTCACGTACCAACTCACAGGGGACACAAACACCGCCACCTCACAAACCAACAAACGCAGCCCGTCACACAAGGAGGGACTATCAGCAGAGACAAACATGTGGCACAACGCCGTGTTCTTTCGCAGAAAAGCAACATGTTCATCTCTCGGCTGTTATTTTGTTGCATGATTAAAATCCTGCTTGCAAGTCGGAGCACTGTTCATTCATCATACAAACAGTAACGCTGTTGCTACATAGCTGAGGCACTTTATCTCTCAGCTGCCCCGCACAATGACACGCTTCATCGGGACCACAACAACTCTCCACCCCAGGCCAAAAGTGACTCCTGGCGGATCACATTTCAATTCTAGAAATAAGCTGCCAGGGAGCAAATAGCCTTGGTGCCCTCTTGCCTTGAAAGGAAACTGCAACACGCATCATGAAGGAGAACACTGTCCTCTAGATCATGTCTGCATCTACAAGGAACTTCGGGTCACAACGACACTCCTGCTTAAAAATTAAATTGGCTAGAACTGACTGTTTTGTTCATGTAAACATTATGAACTGTTATTTTGTTTTAAATCAGTCTCCTAAGAGAGAATCTAAAACAAAATAATCAATCAAAAATAACAAAAGAGAAATAGGTCATAATGATCGAAAATATAGACTGTTTTGTTCATATAAACATTAGGAGCTGTTACTTTTTAAAAATCAGTCTGCTAAGAGAGAATTTAAAACATAATCAATCAAAAATGACGAAAAAGAAAAAGGTCATATTGATCGAAAATATAAAGCTATATAAAGTACCTCGGGTTATATCAAAGCTATGCGAGCAGTGTATAAAGCTTCGCAAAGAATGTTTTCTCTAAAAATAACTATAACAACAGCCATGACACTTAACTAAAAATATTCACTGGTATGCTATAACAAACATTCCTCTAATTTTATGCAAACAAGAAAAACCTTTACAGGCCTATTAAAGAGGTAACAGCAAAAGTCAGTGCCATTAATGCATCCTATTCATCAGCATGTCCAATGGCTGTTCATACGTGACTAATAAACGGCTCTTCTTTAAACTTAACAGTAAAATTTATAGTAAACTTTCCGAGTTTTATATGAAAGTTATAAACCCCGTTCACCTGTAAACGGTCATTCAAACATGCTTACTCTACATGATGCAAATTTATTTGCAAAAAGTGACAACAGGCAGTAACTGACACTGACGCTGCGTCGAACGGTCAAGCATGGCACTGGTATTGGCAGGTAGGCAGGCAGGCAGGCAGCCTTCATCTCAGCTAATTCAAAGAGAAATGCGCAGTCACACGTTTAGCTAACCTCAAAATTAAGCATCGTGGCTTGAGTGACGGGTTCGCTAGTCAGCCAACACTGGAAGACTCCCTTCCACGATGGTGGTCATAATGCACTGCATTTCTGGATTCCTCACGTCGCAAATTGTCGCGCCGTACGGCCTCCATCCAAGAGACGTCCTCCTCCTCCTCCTATCCCCCAGCAACTATAGGGAGACGCTCCCACGCTCATCACAGTGTATGGCCCCGAAAGAACGAGGAACAAGGGACTTGACCCGGGAGCCCTAATATAGAAAAGAGAACCTGCCCAGGCTTTAAGTCCAGACCTAACAATTAGCTCAGGTAGAAGGCTCCGAGCAGCAGGAGAAACCGAGGGTGGAAGGGAAGGAGAGAGAGAGAGAGAGAGAGAGAGAGAGAGAGAGAGAGAGAGAGAGAGAGAGAGAGAGAGAGAGAGAGAGAGAGAGAGAACTTTACAAGGTACAGCGTAGAAGGAAGTTCCGATGGGACGATGGGACTCGTAAATTGATTCGATGGCCTGCGTTCTCCCTGGAGCTAACAGCGTGAAAGAGGAGTTGGAGAAGAAATCCTTTAATCTCCGCATACTTTCACGGAGGTTTCAAAGGGGGAAAAATGATGATAAATTAAAAGGATAACCGGAGAGGCCACGGGAGACCACACCCATTCTCAGTCATCGCTCACTCAAATGGGTTGTTAGGCGAAACATTAAATGAAAGAAAAAAAAAAGGATGATTTGGTATCCAAATTCTTTTGCATCGACAGAAATTGAGTTGTAGGTGACCGTGAAAATGTTTCGGTATTACATTGTACAAAATTATAAAAAATAAAAAATCGTAAAGGATGCTGGCCTTCGAAAATACTACCGGGGACCCCCTAACCCCCAAATTGATAATTTTAAAATACATAAAGAAGAACCCATCAACTCTCTAAACCAAGAAATCCTATAAACAAAACTGCCATTACATGACCACAAATCTGAACAAAAAATACGCATAAAAGGGGCATTCTGAACAACAGGTATTAGGAAGAGTAATCCGACACCACAATTCTGTTTTCTTATTAAAAGAATAAAGGGTCAAAACAGCCACACATACACACACAGCCCATTTATCACAGTCTCCCATCGTCAGGTAAAGGAAGAAGACTACAGCAGAAATTCAATTTAGGATTAGGCTAAGGTTAACAACATCAGAGATGCCGTCACAGGCTGCCCAGTGAACCTCGCTTTTGACCCTGTAGCATTTAATAGGAATTCCCTGGCCAGGGAAAGTATTGGAATATGCGTAACCTCATCAAGAGTTTGATGATGTTGGTGTTAGGTTGCCAGATTGTAAATACAGAAGAGCTCGAGTTCACGTTTTTTATTTTTTTTCAAGAAGTAAACTGAACAGATGGTCAAGTGAAGACGCCAAACATTTAATTGTTCAGAGCCACTTAGTGTAATGCAGTGGGCAACTGGATTGGTCATATTAAAGTACTACTGTGATTAGCAGGCAAAAGTAATATGGGCGGCAATGCCTCAGTACAGGACTTAGTACACAAGAGCTCGAGTTCAGTTTTTTAATTTTTTTCAAGAAATAAACTGAACAGAAGGTGGTCAAGGACGACGCCAAACATTAAATTGTTCAGAGCCACTTATCGTAATACAGTGAGCAACTGGGTTGGTCACATTACAGTACTACTGTGATTACCAAGCAAAAGTAATATGAGCTGCAATGCTTCAGTACAGGACTTAGTACAGAAGAGATCGAGTTCAGTTTTTCTATTTTTTTTTTAAGCAGTAAACTGAACAAAAGATGGTCAAGGACGACGCCAAACATTAAACTGTTCAGAGCCACTTAGTGTAATACAGTGAGCAACTGGATTGGTCACATTAAAGTACTACTGTGATTACCAGGCAAAAGTAATATGAGCGGCAATGCTTCAGTACAGGACGTAAGTAACCGAAGTCCATTTTTACAGCAAAACGCACACTGCATCCCAACAATACCTGGAGCAGAATAACAATACCATAAAAGCAATTTCATCCCACTCGGCTATAATGAGAGTTAATTATCAATTCTTAATCCTACTTATGAATCTCTGTAATTGCAACGTGCGTGAGACGCTGCCTTGATTAAAAAGGAAGACACTGAGAACCACGCTTGGTAAAAAGGGCCACGCAAGAAGAAAATCATAACAAAAGTTTAGTCTCTCTCTCTCTCTTTCTCTCTCCACCCTGCGGAAATGACGCGATCACGGCTGACAAGCTCCAGAACGAGGGTAATGCAATGCCTATGATTACCCGAATGAACCAGCATCCAAGGTCATGCCCGGTCTCGACCGCACTCGTCAACACCAGTAACTATGAACCAACGGAAACTGTCCGAAGAAATGCCACAAATCAGTACAGGGAAGGGTAAGGTTAAGTAAGACGGCCAATTATTAATGTAATTTGGTATTTCTAAGAGACACGTGAATCTTTTTCTGGTGGGGAGAGGGGAGGGGAGGGCTACCAAAGCTTGCTGTAAATACCGAGAGACCCAAGAACCCCACATAAATGGCGTGCGTGTCATGATCTGACCGCACTGTAAAAGGGCGTCTTGACGAAGAAGCTGGCTTCAAATGCCTGGCAACCCATCCGCCAACCCCCAAATCCGATGTAATTGCTGTAGTATTTCCGACGCAGATCAGCTCAACCACTTAACAATTTTGATGATTAATTGCCCCCTTGCAATGTTGCCATCCACGAAACTATGCGGTACCCGGTATATATTCATTCAGGAAATCATTCATGCGGCTACCAATGTTACGAAATCATACAGGATGTAAATAAATTCCTGCTGATGTTACATGCGCATTATTAACTTATTTGTATAGTTTGCTATATTGTGGATATAATTCTCTTCACTGAGATTTGTAACATATCTTCTCAATTTGCAACCAAAAGCATAGGAAAAAAGCCTTTTCAAGCATATAACTTATTTTGTCCGGTATTTCGACAGGAAGTACTCACTCCATATAGCGAAAAGGCCGTACTTGAGTGAAATTAATAAAAAAAAAAGGCTGAAATTAAAAACCTTACCATGAAATACTTCTAGTAATAGGGAAACTACAAAAGATATAAGAAAACGACAGTCAGACATTACGATCAACCTTTAAAATTTAAGGTATTTCAGTCAGCCTTGTAAACTTCCAATTTTTAATTTGTTGCTGGTAAAAAAAAAAAAATAATTAAGACTGACGAACAGCAAAACTAAGCATCAGCCAGGCGTTACACTTTGCAAAACGAAATGACACAAAACCAAACATAAGACTGGTCTAAAAGAATTATTCAAATCTATAGATCCAGCTGAACATCACATTAACAAACAATGCCTATGTACTCTACACAAAACTGACAGGAAGACAAAGAAAAAACATCTCAATGAACCGCTGAAAAAGGCCTTCCTCGTAATACTTTGCCAGCCCGGACACTTTTCAAGCTTTATTTACCTCAGGAGATCTTCTATTAATATTGCTCGTGCATAACTTAAATATGAATAATTATGCACACAACAGATAAATATATCAATTTATCATTTCTTGACATGAAGGGCAAAGAAATCTGTAAAAATTGTATCACATGAACTTCAACAGCTACACTTTACAATACAGTAATATACATACATGCATACAACATACATACACACATACATATAAGTGTAAGTATAAATGATTACTTTATTACAAAGTAATAATACATATGTTGAAAAATTTTATAAATATATGATATATATATTATATATATATATAATGTATATGTATATATGTATATACATAATATATATATAAATAACCAAACAACCACGATAGGCAAACTAAACACAGCACAGCAATGTCCGCGGCCATGGCGGTACCATGCCCTGGTTGCACTGACACTGAATAGCAAAGAGTATGATAAGCGGCCGAGCAAATAAAGCGGTGGGTCTGTAATCAGCTCGTTAAGCCGTGTCAAACACTTAGGAGCCACAGTCATCCCATGACACATCTCAAACCAGCTCGAGGGACGTCCCAGAGTTGGAACTGTAAGCCTTGTAGTAAGTGGACTGGGCTTTCTTTGGACGATTAGCAGTTAATGAAACAAGTAACGGATCTTTCTTAGATAGTGACCCCCACGGGTTCTAACCCGGCATGGAACATAAAGGAATAGAATTTTGGCCAAAGGCCAAGCGCTGGGACCTATGGGGTCATTCAGCGCTGAAACGGAAATTGACAGAAAGAGGTCTGAAAGGTGAAACAGGAAGAAAATCTCGCAACTGCACTATGAAACAATTGTTAGGAGAGGGTGTAAAGTAAGACGGAAGAGAGAATTTGAACGGAGGTAAAGTAAAAGGAATGAAAAGAGCTGCAGCTAGGGGCCGAAAGGACGCTGCAAGGAACCTTTAGTAATGCCTACAGTGCACCGTGTGAGGTGCACTGACAGCACTAACCCCCAACGGGGTTAACCGGTATGTATCCACCTTTCCGGCGTGTTTAGTACAAGAACGTTGGGAGTGACCGTAAAAACATTGAAGACTTAATATCATAAAGATAATGACCCAAAATACATATTAGTCCTAGATAACGACCCCGAACTTTGCTGGGGGGTTACTATCTAGGAAAGATCCCAAATAACTAAGGCATTCAGAGTTCTAGTGGGTAGAGGACTCGGTTTAAATGCGGTAAACAGTTATAAATAAATGCAATGGAATTCGTCTGATGTTGGAATAACTTTTGTTGACTCCAGAACGCCAACTGTAATAACTCTTCTATTGCGGTCCACACTATTACCAGGTTTTCAAGAGTTATATAAGTATACATGTGACTGAAAAAAAGTCTAAATATAAACAGTTACATAAACTATGATATCCAGTACATATACCACAAATAGGTTCATTTGCAAACGACGAAACATGTAAATGATTGCAATTTATGAGCTAATCTGTAACGTTACATAAGACCACACACACTCGGCGGATTATCAAAAGGAAAGATGACGCAAAACAAGAAAAATCTCTGTTCCCATGGCAGAAGAAAGCGCTGGTGATGTTACAGCAACGATGAATGACGTTTCCTTGGCGAAGCAATGGTCACTCAGCTACTGCTATAATTAATGCCCCGACGTAAACAGAATCCCCTTCACCCAGCGGAGTACTGAGGTATCTTGGCCAGAAAGGCCAAGAGTTTTAGCGAGATGGAGAACGTCAGCGGTTTGATTAGCCATAGCACTTTAAACAGGGGATCTTCAATGTATTTCAGACCGGAATCCTATAAAAAAAAGGCAATAATTAAAGAATAGGAATAACTAAATTAAATGCACATTAAAAATAGTTCACTATATATATATATATATATATATATATATATATATATATATATATATATATATATATATATATATTAACTTTATATCACATACACATTTGTTTTGTGCATTAGTAGAGTTACTAACAGGACCTCATTCAAATTGGATACCTGATAATGAGGACTGTTTGTCCAAGAAAGCTTGTAACTTTTTCTGAATAAATACTCTATTAGACACCATCCAGTTTGAACGAGGTCCTGTTAGTAATTCTAATATATATATATATATATATATATATATATATATATATATATATATATATTAATCTTGCTAATGAAAACAAAACTTAGTGCGCGAGGCGCTCTCCTCTCCTCTTGAAACAAATCATACAAATAGTCTTTATACCCTCAGGGAAATATACACCCTCACCGCGTAAAAAGAGACCCTTTCTGTTCCTTCTCCCCCATACTCCTCCCTACCTTAAGCGTTGGGGAGGGAGAAGGGGGAAGGAGCAGAGAGAGAGAGAGAGAGAGAAAAGGGTTCGGTAGGACAAGCGCATCCTACACTACAAAGAGGGTTAGGCCCGACAACCATTTATATCCATTACTGACCTGGCCATTCCCCATACACCCATTTAACTGCCTGGCCGATATAATAGTCCAGTTTGTCTTTTATGGCTGAACGACACACAGCGCCGATTCCAAGACAACGGGAAACGCGGTGAAAATCGACGTGATTCCACGACCAATCTTTGTGTGCCGGTCGTTTACATAAACAGATTTAGATTGGCTAATACTTCTCAAAGACAACGGAGACCAGACACAGGCCTTCTTTGCTAAAAACTAACCAACTTGACAGAGACACTGACATTCTTTGCTAAAACAAACCAACTTGATAGAAAGACACTGACCTTTGTTGAAACTAACCAACTTGGGAGACAAGACACTGACCTTTGCTAAAACTAACCAACTTGCGAGACAAGACAATGACAATCTTTGCTAAAACTAACCAACTTGATAGAAAGACACCGACCTTCTTTGCTAAAACTAACCAACTTGGGAGAGAAGACACTGACATTCTTTGCTAAAACTAACCAACTTGGGAGACAAGACACTGACCTTCTTTGCTAAAACTAACCAACTTGCGAGACGAGACTCTGACCTTCTTTGCTAAAACTAACCAACTTGGGAGACAAGACACTGACCTTTGTTAAAACTAACCAACTTGACAGAGACACTGACCTTCTTTGTTAAAACTAACCAACTTGGGAGACAAGACAGTGACCTTCGTTAAAACTAACCAACTTGACAGAGACACTGACCTTTTCTAAAACTAACCAGCTTGGGAGACAATACACTGACCACCTTTGCTAAAACTAACCAACTTGGGAAACAAGACACTGGCCTTTTTTGGTAAAACTAACCAACCTGGGTGATAAGACACTGATCTTCTTTGCTAAAACTAACCAACTTGGGAGAAAAGACAATGACCTTATTTGCAAAAACTAACCAATTTGGGAGACAAGACACTGACCTTTGTTAAAAACTAACCAACTTGACAGAGACACTGACCTCCTTTGCTAAAACTAACCAACTTGGGAGACAAGACACTGACCTTTGTTAAAACTAACCAACTTGACAGAGACACTGACCTTCTTTGTTAAAACTAACCAACTTGGGAGACAAGACAGTGACCTTCGTTAAAACTAACCAACTTGACAGAGACACTGACCTCCTTTTCTAAAACTAACCAGCTTGGGAGACAATACACTGACCACCTTTGCTAAAACTAACCAACTTGGGAAACAAGACACTGGCCTTTTTTGGTAAAACTAACCAACCTGGGTGATAAGACACTGATCTTCTTTGCTAAAACTAACCAACTTGGGAGAAAAGACAATGACCTTATTTGCAAAAACTAACCAATTTGGGAGACAAGACACTGACCTTTGTTAAAAACTAACCAACTTGACAGAGACACTGACCTTCTTTGCTAAAACTAACCAAATTCTGCTACCTCTCCCAACGACTCTGAAATTCCGAATACCAAGAAATTTAAATTTACCATACGTGTAAACTGAATGACTAGAAGGCATGGGCAAATCGCCTTCGAAGACTGAGTTGGAGGAAAACTAAGGTATCGAGCCAATTAGATCACCATAGCTTGTGCAATCAAGCAGACACACCATCCGCTTCAGCGAACACGCCCGAGAGAGAGAGAGAGAGAGAGAGAGAGAGAGAGAGAGAGAGAGAGAGAGAGAAAGAGAGAGAGAGAGAGAGAGAGAGAGAGAGAGAGAGAGAGGTTTATTGAACCACCTCTTGGCCATTGGTCCTTCCCAATCTGCGTCATATTTCACGAGCACGATACAATACAATGAAAATAATTTTGTGAAGGATATAACATATAACCTCGGAACAAGACTTGTGCAATATTCTATTCAGGAAAAAACAAGAAGGTAAATTTATATTCTTTAACTTATTACATTCCAAATGCTATAATTCGGCTAAATTTTTACTCGGGCAGAGATCATCAAATTTGCCATTCTTACTTTGGCCACTACCATTCTGCTTCGTTATCCTTCAGTTGGGTAATAATGTCATCGTTTACTTTCCCAAACAAATAAAAAGGTTTTTATATGAAGAAATGAAATTTCACTACTAATTAAATTCTACTGTAATGCACCGCAAACGTACTGAAATATTTTTCTGACTGCAAGACACGGACCTGCAAGCAATGACTTCTTCCCTAAATTGGCCCTGTTTCCGTGCGATCAAGATTTCTTTATATTCTGTCAAGCAATTTCCTCCAAAAATCATTACGCTTCAGTATCGGGAGTCCCTTTCGCCAATGCAAGTGAAAGCTTTTGAGGGCCTGGACACCAAAATATTCAATCTATGAAGCTACACTCAAATATCTTTTCCGCCAATGGATTTTGTTGCAGTCTTTGTATTTTTTATGAAAAAAGATATCAGAAATCAGCAATAAGAAAGTGCATAAACAAATACACTTACCAACAACATAAGAACTTTATAATCATCAGCATCTATGCCGACTGAGACATACTATAGCTCCTCTGCATTTCATATAAACCTTGTACAACAAGTCGATCATTAATGAGTAAAGAAGCCACAATAATGTCACTGATAAACTGTATTTTTCAAGGTAAAAAAAAAATACCAAAAATACAGTTTATAAGTTACAGTATTGTCTTTTTTACTCATTATTTTCGATCACAATATAGTAATGCACCACAGAAAATCGATCATTAATCAATTAGCCTGACAGCAACAGCTGTTGATGCGAAAAAAACCAATACATTGGAAGATCTTTCCCCTTTCTTTCTAAACATAACTTCTACACATTTTTATCTCGGGAAACGACTCCGGAGGGTCCCACGTGTAACCCTAGCCAGTGGTAATCCTCGTTAACTGCCACGTAGGCCTACACATCCTTCACATCCGTTGACAAATCCACGGGATATCCACCCTTTGGCAACAGCTGAGTCCATCCTTGGACCTCACCCCCTCCCCCCCCAACCCCTTCCTCACAGTATTTCTTTTGCTGATGGCGGCTACCTTCAACACTCCTTTCTGCAGCTGCTCTTTCTACGGCACGAGAGAAAAACGAAGGAATTATTTTTTACAGCCTATGAGAAGAAGAACTGTGAGGCAATTGTTCCGAGAGAATGACTGACTGACACATCAGAAAACCTGATACTTCCTCCAGAGCGGTCATTACAAGGGGGGGCACTTATCCAGTCTTTCCGCGAGATCATCTTCCCTCTGTAGAGTGCAAGGATCCTCGAAATCCTGCCGTGTTAAGACATGGAACGGAGGTTAAAGGCGCTTATCGGTTCCCGACAGAAAAAAATATAAGCTTGCTGTTCTCTTCATGACTCATCTTTTGGGCTGTCTATGAGATGCAACGGTAAAATTAAGCAATTTACTACATAAACCCAAAAATATAATAGTAAAAATAATCACAATACAATGGCATCAAACTTCACTTCCACAGTAATCTCTTGTTCCAGGAAATATTCTGACCTTTTTAAACTATCATGAGAGGCCTGATTCTGCAGCAAAACCTCTTTCATAATTTATATCTTCATCTGACTACTGATATAAATAATTTTCCAAGTAACTGAAAAACATCGAAATGATTCGTCTTAGTATATAAACATTAAACAGCGCAGTCATACCAACTGCTCTCTTGATAAAGTTCCACAACAATCCCTCTCAAAAAACCATTTCTTCTATCCTTAATAAAAAATTATAACGTTATAACTAACCCTTTCCAGCAGTTGATAAAACATTAAGGTGAGCTACGTCAAAAACTGTAATGCAACTTCTTTTAAACAGCAATTACAGTTCTCCAAAGGCAAAAAGTTACGGTTTTAAAATTACACTCATCACTGGAAAACTCTTTTAATATTAAGGCGCGTCCTGATCAAAATACCCCAAAACAATCTCTCAAACAACCATTTCATTAACAGAAATCGCAATGAAACTCAACGTAAAAAAACCAAAAGCCAAAAATCACGATTTCAAAATAACCCTTATCACTAGAAAAACTCTTTTAATATTATGGTGCGTCTTGACCAAAATACCCCAAAACAATCCCTCAAACAAGCATTTCAATGAACAGAATTCGCAGTGAAATTTAACATAAAAAATAAACGACAAAAAGGCATAGAATCGCAGCAGCTTCCAAATGCACTGAAGTAAACGCCCGGTAATCCGAGAAGCGAACGAGACCTCGGAGGCTTTTGATCATCGCCAACAAGTCCATTAAATCAGTGTCCATCACGGCGGGTACCGGCGATGAGAGCGCCAACAGCTGACGGACTTCAACAATCAAAAAAGGTCGCCCACTCCACACTTCCTAAACTAAATCACAATGGGAACCCTTTAGGGCACCCACCACCAACAACACCCGATACCCTCAGCCAAAGACGAGCGCATGCACGCATATATATGGCAAGGAAAAAAAAACAAAAAAACACGCACCCACTGACAAACACAATTATGGCATTTACGCTGCTGCTTTGATTTTTCAAGTCATAAAATTTTCATGTTTACAAAACCACAAAACCACCAATACAAACAATAATACTTGTACTTTACCGCTGTGACTCTGTATCGGCGTTGGCAAACTTACCTGAAAGAAAAAAATGAAGCAATACGTAAATGAATTACGTAAAACAGTAATGAGAAAGAATGCACTGTAAATTCCAAGTGTATCAATTTATGCTTTACACAAACATATAGCCTATATGTATATGTATATTTATGTATATACATGCATTATACATTATATATATATATATATATATATATATATATATATATATATATATATATATATATATTATATATATATAGCCTATATATATATATATATATATATATATTCATAAACTACCAAGTGAAGCATGACTGGGCTATATTATCATCACCGCCTCCAATGCAGTAGGACGCAAAGGGCCTCTGAAACCTCGTCATTAAAAGCGAATAACACTGCACACAACATCACTTGAGAATAATTAAACTGATATTATGTACAACAAAGATCAACCCGAACACTGTCCGGAAACCTCCATGAAAACCCTTTCAGCTAATAAAATGAAATCCAGTTTCTAATAAGAGATTACTCTCCTCCCGCAAATATATATATAAAATAAAAATCTGGGCTAATGTATTATTTAATTACCTCATCAACAGTAAGTCCAGAAATTGTAATGATGATGATGATGATAACAAATTAATGATCTACTCATTAATTATACAAAAGTACAAGCACATTAAGAGAGAGAGGGATCCTTGTGCCGAAGGATAAGCCTAGGAGATGCAGTGAGACAGGGGCGAGCTATTACGGCTAAAGCCCCGAGCCCAATCTGTCCCTTGAGGTCCAGCAGCCATAATTGAAAAGATTCCGCAGTCCTCTCTCTCTCTCTCTCTCGCGCGCGCCCTCCTACCCTAGGGTGTGTGTTTAGACTTTGGTGTAAGCTGGCTCTGTCGGAGACGAAAACCTGTGGTGCTACTCATATCCTGGACCCACTTATGGTGGGGTCTGGCTCATATCCACTGGCTTCGTATAACTTGTGCCGTGAATGTTCGATTTTGAGTCAATATTCGAGGTCTAGTTGCTGAACGGTTGTAAATTAATTTAGCTTTATGAAGCATGGCCATATAATAAGAAGAGAGGAGGTGGAGACAATCAAGAGAGCTAAGAACATGCCAGTGATGAGGAGTGTGAGGCGTCAGCGATCAGATGGATGGATGTGGTAAGGAGGGATGTGGGTGAGGTGGGACTGGGGGAAGAAATAGAAGCAGATGGAGAAAGATGACTCGAGCGGCCGACCCTGCTATACAGTGGGACTAATAAGGTCGAAAGAAGAAGAAGAAAAAACATGCACAGGTATCACAAATTAATTTATCATTCCACGGCAAATTAAATACTGGACTCAAAGTATGCATTAATAAGAACATTCTTTAAACAGGATATTCACGTACAATGAGGGCCAAGACACAAATTACCTTAAATTGGACTAACAGAATTTGACGGGTCATTTTTCATATTTGCGACGTAAAATGTTTCTGTGATGTATTCTAAGTGCACGCAGACAGACATTGCCACTGTCTTCGGTTTTGCTGCTGTTTCAGAACATTTAAGTCTACTTTATCTTTAGTGTGGTAGTGGATTAAACAATAATAACAACAAATAATAATAATAATAATAATATAATAATAATAATAAGTTCCAATGCTTCATGCAGAAGACTTTCCATCACTCCAGATGGGCGCAGGGATAGCGCTACTGTTACAGGATTTCTCTGTTCCATCAATAATAATAATAATAATAATAATAATAATAATAATAATAATAAGAAGAAGAAGAAGAAGAAGAAGAAGAAGTTCCAATGCTTCACGTAGAAGACTTTCCATCACACCAGATGGGCAGGTACAGCGCTACTGTTACAAGATTTCTCTATTCCAATAATAATAATAATAATAATAATAATAATAATAATAATAATAATAATAATACTAATAATAATAATAATAAGTTCCAATGCTTCATGTAGAAGATTTTCCATCACTCCAGGTATGCAGGGACAACGCTACTGTTACAGGATTTCTCTATTCCATCGATAATAATAATAATAATAATAATAATAATAATAATAATAATAATAATAATAATAAGAAGAAGAAGAAGAAGAAGTAGTTCCAATGCTTCACGTAGAAGACGACTTTCCATCACTCCAGATGGCCAGGGAGAGCGCTACTGTTACAAGATTTCTCTATTCCATCAATACCAATCGATAGCAAATCGATGAAGGAGCGAACAGTTTGATTAGAATTTGGGGAAAAAAAAAAATTCCCAGACAGCGACATATATATGTGGTCCGGTTGGGATTTGGAGCACTGCGATGCCAGTCACTTGACGGCAGCATTAAATCTATTCCAAATAAAAAAATAAAAAATCAAATACATATGCAGT
>JANJGK010000012.1:716920-719506 GCA_039081455.1 Macrobrachium rosenbergii
GTAAGAATTTTTTTTTAACTTACACAAGGGCCTATATTCACAAATATTAAGCCATAAAAATATCGTTTAAAATTTATGTATATATATATATATATATATATATATATATATATATATATATATATATATATATATATATATATATATATATATATATATATATAATGAACATCATTTTCTATTCTACAGCTTCAGATTCATCAAAAAGAAGACTGAAAACACACGTCTTAACATCTTTAATATATAATTTCATGAGGGCGTGGTTTACCTTTACAAATTAAAGTGCACAAAAAATTTAGAATTTTCTCCTTTGAACCGTTTTATAAATATATATAATAAACCTGAAGCTGCTGAAAACGCTTGTATGCACGGCGCCAGACCGAGTTAGTATTATGCCTTGTTAGAGTCATTGAAATGACCGGCGGCAGGATATCCAGAAACTTGGCTAAATTATGCTCTATATGCATGGGTTTATTTGTGATAGTTCAGTGCAGTGATACAGACTATTCCATAGGTTAGAGGCCATCAATAATTACAAAATGAGGTACGACAACCTCGACAGGGTTCCAATAAGTGGAATTGAAGGGCAAAGGTTTCCATTTGCAATGGGAGTTTTGGTGAATCTGGATTAAATCCTCCTTGATTTTGTAGATGTATATTATTTTAGAGCGATCATGCCTTGCTGGATGCTACTTAGCTTCTACGTCTCTTGTCTAGCTCAACAAGGAAGGTCGAGCATGTCATCAATCTTTTTTGTGAAACTACATAATACACCATCAATGGATGGACCATGGTATGTGAGTCATCGGAGATTGATTTGATTTGATGAAATTTAGGCTGCCAAGCCCAGCGCTGGGGTACTTTCATCCATTCAACGCTTTAAGATACCGAAAAGAGTGTGTTAGAGTGGTTGGACAGCAAGATACAGAGCTCCAGAAAATAAATGGAATGACGAAGTACAAGGTTCTAAAGGTGGAACTGGGAGAGAAGCCCACTGTTGCCATAGGAAGTAATAGTTAGAGAGGTTGGACGTCAATACTGAAGAAATGAAGCGGGGATGGAAATGAAAGCAAAAGGCCAAAGAGTGGGTGGAACCAGGGGTCGAAGAGACGACGCATACACCTTTTAGTAACGTCTACAGTGCACCGACGTGCGGTTCACTGGCGGCACTACCCCATACGGGAAGTTGACAGAGGTACGACTCGCAGATTTCTACTTGGTGCTTATCATACTGGCACTTCCAACTGGGTCAAGCTAATGATAAAAATTTCTTGATTTCTAACCGAAGAGTTAACCCTCGAATTTCTCCCGTATGAATACTGCTTTGTTCGTTTGCGCCCAGAGATAGTATCCAGTGATTCTCGAACTGGGTGCCACAGACAGTGCCTAGGGGTGCCGCAAGATTGTCAAGAATTTTGCCTTGGCTAGATCATCTTAATGAACATTTGTAAAAAAAAAAAAGTTTCAGAAGTCTTCAGATAATTATTATCAGTGTGTCCACTCTATGTTTATCTAATTCTTCTGATATGCTCTTAGTTTGTCAAGTACATTTCTGCATGCACGGTGTACTGATTTTGGTTTGAGTATGGATAACAATTTTATTCATTAAACAAGAAGTTAATTCATGCGATATGGTGGGATGGTGAAAAAGGTGCCACGGTAATGATTACATTAGTTAGCGTGCTATCACTAAAAAAAGATTGAGAACCACTGGATTATACTATCCTGTTCAATCTGATACTTCACCATATTCACGCGAGCCTACTAAGCCCGGGACATGGGAACCGTCTGGAAATAAAGAATATAAATGGGTCTTGCAGGTAGCCATCAATATCGTCAATCATTACAATAAAAAGAACAGTTCCGCATATGATGTCTGATATAACATGGGCTGGCCAGGGTAATGCTCCATTTATTGATACTTAAGGTGTTCGATTGAAAAGAAATAATACAGCCAAGCTCCTACATGTCTACATACCCGTTTTTTTCCGAGCTTATTTCATAGCATGAGGTGATTAACAACGAAATCATAAGGTACAAGAATATACCTAATAAAGATAACTGCAAATCATACCACGTCGATTACTTTTCCAATCGTACATGGGTAGCGTAATCTTAGTTTGCGTGTCATTCTAGTAATTTTTCTACCGAATACAAAGGACGAAAGCCATCTACGTGCTATTGAAAATAATCATCTTGAAATGTAAAAAAAAAAAAAAATAAAAAAAAAAGGAGGTAGTTTTTTTTAAATTGGTCTGCGTATCTTTCTAGTTGTATTTCTACCCAATATAAAGTATGAAAGTTATCTACGAGATATTGAAAATAATCATCTTAAAAAAAAAAAAAAAAAAAAAAAAACACGGGAGGTAGTTTTTTAATTAGTTTGCGTATCTTTCTAGTCATATTTCTACCTTATATAAAGCACGAAAGTTATCTACGAGCTATTGAAAATAATCATCTTAAAATATAAAAAAAAACCCGCAGTAGGTATTTTTTGTTATTAGTTTGCGTATCTTTTTAGTAATACTTCTACCTAATATAAAGCACGAAAGTCGTCTACGAGCTAATGAAAATAATCATCTTAAA
>JANJGK010000012.1:719606-724606 GCA_039081455.1 Macrobrachium rosenbergii
AGAACTTCAGGGCAAACATGGTTTAACTTTAACGAGGAGGAAGGTTGCAAGATTTGCATCTTTTATGCTATTACGTAACAAGAGATGACCGGCCACAAAGCTTGCAGCAGATTTGCGTAATTCGTCCAGATAAGATGTGCTCCAACATGGCCACTGCACTAATTTACCTTACGAAAATATGAAACAGAAACTGAAAGAAACCATTCAGCAGAAGAATTAACCCTTAGGATGTTTATATAATTTTTAAACTGAAGCTTTCTAAGGAAGCTGTATCAAAAAGGCGACTGTCTTGCCCCTCTCATCCTGACATAATTCCCGTGACAGAGACCACTTTCAGTAAGGGGAAAATTCACCGCACCGACTCTCGCAATGTTTATAAATATAATAATGATGATAAGTCAGCACTCGGCCACGAAGTAGGTTATTGTTATAAGGAATGTGTTTTCAATTATTGCCAAGTTTATGATCACAAAGTTGCGACGTTATGTGGCGTTTGGGGGGAAGAGAATGAACCTGGAATGTTTTACTGCTTCGGTTACACAACTCTTGTAGCTTTCTGGCAGGCTTGGCGCCCCAAGATTTCCATCCTTGCTTCTTCTTCTTCTTCTTCTTCTTCTTCTTCTTCTTCTTCTTCTTCTACTTCTTATTCCTCCTCCTCCTCCTCCTCCTTTCTCTTCCTCCTCCTCCTCCTCCTCCTCCTCCTCCTCCTCCTCCTCCTCCTTTCTCTTCCTCCTCCTCCTCCCTCCTCATCTTATTGCCTTACCTCCACCTCCTCCTCCTCCCCCTCCTCCTCCTCCCCCCTCCTCCTTTCTCCTTCCCTCCTCCTCCTCCCTTTTCTCCTCCACCTCCTCCTCCTCCTCCTCCTCTTTTCTCCTTCCCTCCTCCTCCTCCTCCTCCTCTTTTCTCCTTCCCTCCTCCTCCTCCTTCTTTCTCCTTCCCTCCACCTCCTCCTCCTCCTCCTCCTCCACTTTCTCCTCCTCCTCCTCCTCCTCCCTTTCTCCTTCTCCTCCTCCTCCTCCTCCTCATCTTATCTCCTTCCCTCTACCTCCTCCTGCTCCTCCTCCTCCTCAACCTCCCTGCTCCTCCTCCTCCTCCTCCTCCTCCACCTCATCTCATCTCCTTCCCTCTACTTCCTCCTCCTCCTCCTCATCGTCATCATCATCATCATCGTTATCATCATCATCATCATCTTCTCTCTCCTCCTCCTCCTTTTCTCCTCCTCCTCCCTTTCTCCCTTCCCCCTACCCTCCTCCACCTCCTCCTCCTCCTCCCTCCTCCTCCTCCTCCTCCTCATCTTCTCTCCTTCCCTCCACCAGCACGCCATCGTAGCATTAAATATCTAGCGTCAACAGCGCCGCCAGCATCCAAGATAAGAGTCGAAGATTGATGCTTTTGCCAAGATTAATATTCCTTCGTTATCAGACCCTTCGTGTGGTGTGTGTAGCCCATTAAGGATTCGCTCCTTTATTTCCACCTTAGCTTGATTTTTCCTTGTCTTTCCTTCCTATTTATTCTCTCTCTCTCTCTCTCTCTCTCTCTCTCTCTCTCTCTCTCTCTCTCTCTCTCCTCTCTCTCTCTCTCTCTCTCTCTCTCTCTCTCGCGGTAAACTATTAATGATTTCCTTTTTTCTGCTCGTTAGCATTTTCAGGTGTGGTCGGTCTTTGATTTTTTTTCTCTCTCTTACCTGATCGGTATCGATCGTGTCTTAGTAACCAGAGCTTTTTGAAGATATTTCTCTCTCTCTCTCTCTCTCTCTCTCTCTCTCTCTCTCTCATCTCTCTCTCTCTCTCTCTCTCTCTCTCTCTCTCAAGACCGCTGCTGTTCTCCTAGATTACCTTAACTTTTTACGAGGAGACTTAAGGTCCAAAATATTTTATTCCACCTAGAATTTACAGATCGCTGCGGTTACATAAATTATTATATAATTTTATGCGCAGAGTTATTGCCAAATAATGCCAAATGTTTATGCAGGTGCTTTTGTGCTTTTTGTGCGCAAGAAGAATGAACCTGTCACTGATATGGAAGACACATATTACATATTTTTCTGTTTTCATTTTCCCTTGGACTATATATAAAATTGTTGATGACTTACAATGAATCTCTCTCTCTCTCTCTCTCTCTCTCTCTCTCTCTCTCTCTCTCTCTCTCTCTCTCTCTCTCTCTCTCTCTCATTGCCCGCTTAAAACCTGTTGCATATGTACCGTATTTTTCAGAGGTTCTACCTTCAAATTTCGTAAAATGTAACTTTGAGCAAACTACAATTTTTAATCTTAAGTCAGTGGCCCCTGTAAGCTTGTTCCGTATGGTTAGCGCTTTATTTTCTGAATAATAATAATAATAATAATAATAATAATAATAATAATAATAATAATATAATAATAATAATAATAATAATAATAATAATAATAATAATAACGTAATCTGGTTATGAACTCTCGTGCATTGCTAGGTGCTATTATACGGGAATAGAGACTGGTCCCATTCAGCACAAGAAATTCTTAGCGGCATTACCTGCATGCGATCTCTCGCTCTATATTTTATATCGCATTGTTAAACCCACATGGATACCTTGTCCGAATGAAAATTATATAATATTATATATATATATATATATATATATAATATATATATATATATATATATATATATATATATATACTATATATATACACACACACATATGTACATACTTGCAATACACGAGTATATTCATTGTGGAACGAGGACGTGCAAGGAAGATAGGAAGAGAAAGAGAAAGAGGTATTTGATCCCTCTCCCTTGTTGACAAGGAGGATCTCCCAGAAGACGTTTCGGTTCCTCGCGAAGGGAAAACGAACAATGCTTCTTTCGGGAGGAGTCTTAATTGAGTTTTGCTGATATGTCAAAGGCAGCGTCGTTGTGACTCACGGCGTGGCTTTTAGAAAGTAGTTCCAAAGGGGGGATTCTGTTTCCTCCTCGGGATGTCAGCATAATTAATGATTTAAATGTCGTCTCGTGAAACATACGATTGATGAGAATTGATAGAATTAAAGTAAGAAGCTTAGGGGGGTGAGACACACACACACACACACACACACACACACAAACAGAGAGATAGGATGCAGGGAAGGAAATTAATTGAAAGTGGAAAGGTGAAAAACTATATTTTTTTTTTTTTACAATGAAAACATACGATTGATGAGAATTGATAGAATTGAAGTAAGAAGCTTAAGGAGACAGACAGAGAGATAGGATGCAGGGAAGGAAATTAATTGAATGTGGAAAGATGAATCACTGAATGTTTTTTTTTTTTTTTTTTTTTTTTTTTGCAGCGACTGACGAATGCGAACCTAGTCGTCTTGTCAAAGGAGCGTAGAGACGCCGCGAATTATTAGGTTCACGCGACGTATGGTGATTCCGTCCTTCTTTGATAGTCGCTGGTTCTTGGAAACGTTAGAGCGCGCTGTTCATAGGAGACACCTCATCAGCATATATTAGGGGTTTTGGACGGAAGATTTTCCGGGCCCACTTTCACCAGCGTGAAGTCTGGAAAGGGAGAAAATTAGTAGTCTGAAATGCTGAAGCAAGGATTTTCGTTCTTTGTGGTCGAAGTTAACGTCTTGCATCAATTACCGTCGTAGTTGATTCCATAGAATATGGCTTGGAGATGCATATTGAAAATTGCAGTTAAGGGCGGTGTCAACGAATTCTATTTTCGTCTTAATCGGTTGATAGTGCTATTGTCTTTAGGTGGTAGTATGTAGATGTATAAGTGTATGGGTGGCATTGTTTATTCCGGTTATAGGACACATATTTATATATGTATATTATCACACATTACCACAGGTGAAAATAAGAAAACGGGGGTGTAGGTCCTACACCCCGTTTCTTATTTTTCACCTGTGGTAATGTGTGATAAATGAATCACGTACGAAAGTGATAATAATCATCATATGTATATGTATATATATATAATATATATATATATATATATATATATATATTATATATATATATATATATGTACTTCTTGATATATTTATATATACATATGTATATATATACGTATATATAACACATATCTACATATGCATATGGGTATGAATAGTTTTGAAGGGGAACTGTGATTATGTTAGGTAATCCGAATGCAAAAGTAATCGATTGATGAGTGAACGAGATGACACAAATAAATGCTTCTAACATCCTCAAATTCGAAGTCTCTCGGAGAGTTTCGTTCCGAAATTTATGGATCGCTGTGAATGTATTGTAACACTAGAAAGGTCTTCAGAAGGGAACTGGAAATAATGAAGAATAGGAGAAAGAAGCTGGCTGATGAACCAACCAGAAAATGTTATGGCAGATTCATTCAAATGTAACTTGTAAGTGAAGATGCGTATTTGATTTTTTAGTTCGTTAAAAAGCTTTGTACAAGTTTGTGGGAAAACATGTAGATGGGAAAGTGACTAGTTTGGCATACAAATAGGCTTCGGTAATGTTCTTATTGCGGCTCTGTGGATGTTCAGTGGTTTCATGCATTTAATGATGAGAGAGATTAGAAAAAGAATATGAAAAATAGATGCATTTTTATTGGATCAGAGAAGCGAGAAGACTAAAAGACCGTAATATCTAAAGAATGGAGAGAGTGCTCATACGATAGAAAGGAGTGCACATTGAGTCAGCGTATTACCAATGATGATTTTGTTTTTGTAAGCAATTATGTTGGTTATGCTGGGAATCTTTTCTGCACTGGGTTGCATCCTGCATTCAGCAAATAGGTATTGAATACAGAAGTTTTTTTATGATTTTTTATATTTAACACCTATATTTATGGCAACGATTTATTGCTGAAAAAAAAATATTTTATCGAATTACGTGTCCGTCACTGTTGAATGTAAAATTACGGCGCGTTGTATTTTAAATGAATCATCCTCCTTTGCTAGTATTTATCTACGGTGTGTTATCAAGGGAAACAGTTTATTTACTTTGCTAAAAAAAAAAAAAAAATGCGAATGTTTAAGCTA
>JANJGK010000012.1:729606-759395 GCA_039081455.1 Macrobrachium rosenbergii
ACCTGATTAATTACTCTCGGTTTGTATCACAGGCCGAAAACACATCAGTTTTCTATGTGAGGCTTAAAAGTATAGTGATAGAATCTTGGGAAGAACAAATCGCTACCTGATTACCCTCGGTTTATATCACAAGCAAAAAACACATCAATTTCTCCGTGATGGTTAAAAGTATAGTGACAGAATCGACATGTACGTCAAGCATATTGCTGTCGTTGCAACGTGGTACGAGATCTGTTGACAAGTTATTAGTTTTGTCCTGGTTTTGCCAAAGTTCAGTTTCATACCGCGCTGACTACGCCACCTACTGATCCACTTAGCAACTCCTGCGTTTTGTTGTTTCACTCTTCTGATAGAACTTGAGCTGGTTGGATTATTTTGTATTCCTGTTAATTTTATTCCTTATTAGGATTTCTTGGTACACTTTCATGTGTGTGTTATGTTATGTTATGTTAAGAAATTTAGAATTTTGTTTCAATTTTCCTGGCTGTTTCCCGAAGCGACCTTTTTTTTAAAAAAGCCTGACTCCTCTCGGCACTTAAGTTGTTTTTTTTAAAAGAAAACTGTCTTTATATGCGAGTATTATATATATATATTCTTTAAAAAAGTATCTCACTCTACGTATAAAAATCAAATGAATGAAAGACGAAACCAAAGCATGAGAAAGCTTACAATTTCATAAATATTGCTACAAAACAGGATGTTTTTATCTAATAAATGTATTTGTTAAAAGCATAAATTATGTATTAATGTCTCGTCAAAACCCACCAAAAGGCCAGTGTAAATAATTGAAAGTCATCAGTGAGCAGAGAGAGAGAGAGAGAGAGAAAGCTTTTTTTTTTTTTTTTTTTTTTTTTTTTTTTTAGCTAAGACGAAGACACTTACCTTAAGCCCTAAATACCGATTCTAGATGACAACTCCCAACAGCACAGAGGCAGCAGACTTGGCAATTTAGATTCAGTAAAAGCTAAATACGTTGTAATCAGAGAGAGAGAGAAGGGTGTTGGTGTCACAAATTAGGCGATTGTCGCTGTCACTTCGCATCTCGTTGCCTGGTACTGAGCGTGTTCCCACGACCCCTTAAGCCACACAGAGAGAGAGAGAGAGAGAGAGAGGGAGAGAGAGAGAGAGAGAGAGAGAGAGAGAGAGAGGAAAGTCTTGTTTTCTCTTAATATATGATTGATCCCTTCGTCATTTCACTCAGATTTCTTAATGTGTGTTAACTGGTTTTGTATACAACTTATAAATAATTATATTTGTTTTCCAAACAAATATAATTGCGCTCTAGGTGTTAATCTAAATCCTTCTTTTATTTTACAATATATGCCTTCTTTAGAGATTTGATTTTATGAATACGGTTAAAATTCGTTCACATTGAACGTATTCCTGTTATTTTCTTATCATGTTACGTGTTTGTTATTAGTGTTTAAGCTTCATTCATCTGCAAATCAACGATTACGTTTGTTTAGAGTTGGTAATTTGCAGAGTCATTTAAATCAAGGGAATGGTTTTCTTTAGATCCTAATATAGTCACTTTTAAGAAAAGGTAAATAGGCAAGTATAAGTAAATTGATATCACATATATATATATATATATATATATATATATATATATATATATAAAATTTAAAATTATAATGAGACCTATGAGAAATTTATCTTCTCCGTAACCCAAGAATATGGTACAAATATATATATATATATATATATATATATATATATATATATATATATATATATATATATATATATATATATATATTGAATCAATCATTCTAACTCTCCCAGGAGTAGTCAGTTCATTTTTAGTTTTCTGCAAAAGATAACTACTGTGCCGGCCTTGTTTGTCCGCCCGCACTTTTTTTCTGTCCGCCCTCAGATTTTCAAACTACTAAGGCTAGAGGGCTGTAAATTGGTAAGTTGATCATCCACCCTCCAATCATCAGACATTCCAGATTACAGCCCTCTAACCTCAGTAGTTTGTTTATTTTATTTAAGGTTAAAGCTAGCCATAATCGTGCTTCTGGCAACGATATAGGATAGGCCACCAACGGGCCGTGGTTAAATTTTCATGGGCGGCGACTCATACAGATTTATACCGAGACCACCGAAAGATAGATCCATTTTCGATGGCCTTGCTTATACGCTGTAGTGGCTGTACAGAAAACTCGATTGCGCTGAAGAAACTTCGCCGCATATTTTACTTGTTTGATATATTCATAACTTATTTATTATCTTTGTTAATATGTATATTCTTTTTTTATTAATATATGAATGATTGCCTCTGTGTTCCCATGCATATTTGTTTTACGGGTGATTCTCATTTATTTTCGTGAATATAATTCAATTTTTCATGTATAACGACGCCTCTTTTTGCGCGGTTAGTGTTTCTTTCATACCTACAACTATCTCTGACGAGGTTTTAGTTTGTAAATCAGAATCTGAGTCACCTCGTAAAGAGAGAGGAGTATTTTCATCTCGGCGTATGACAGCCCCCCTGAATATTTGGAGGCCGGTTTCGGGCCATAATTCATTTCGCCTGTGTGTGTGTTTTTGATGTTGTTGCTCCGTGCGAGCAAATCTGTTTCCACTGATGAGTCTGGGCGTGCGGTGCGATATCAGATGTCGAACTGTGAATTGGGCTATTCACGAGGAAGTTCGCAAGAAGGAATGACGCAGGACCACCTGGTGTCCGACTTTGAAAATTTATTATGATTTTTTTTTCCGTTCGTGGTTTCTTCTGACTGTTGGCAAAACAAATTCACTGTATCCCTTATGATGATCTGAAAATCATCACATTAGCCTTTTATCCCCGGTAGCGAGGTGCCAATTACCTTACAGTGACAGAAATACGACCGAGGAATTTCTTTGCTTGTTGACAGTGACTAAGTCCGTGAGTCCCAGGTGACACCTTTGAGTTCCCCTGTGGCACTGAAGAGGGGGAACATCGCTGCCAAGAAAACTCACACCTCTGCTGTCTCTCACCCCTCCTTGCCCCATCATCCTCTCCCACTCTCCTCCTCCTCCTCTTCCTCCTCCTCCTCATCTTTTCTTAGCAAAGCTGAATTATGGCTGAGAAAAGGTAGAATTTTGTCGGGAAAAAATGTCGGGGAAATTTTCGAACTTGTAGCCTCAGTTGAGTTCAGTTTCTGCAAAGTTCATTGTTGCAGTTATTGTCAGAAAGAGAACATTCTTAACTTATCCTGAACTCTTTGAGTTGATGTTAAATGTCATTTTGATAGTTTCCAATACAAATTATACACTTTTTTCATTAAAAACTGTTTATTGATAAATTCAGTCGAAAAATTGGTGCTATCATCAAAATAGCCCAAACTTCAAAACTGAGATGTGATCATTCTGTTGACCTTGAAAATGACTCATTTGTTACACTGAAAATAAAAATCTTGGCCATTTTTCCATGTTTGGCGTATCTACTAATAAGCAAATACTAAGAAAAATTAAACACAACCCCTTAAATTAATAAAAATTCTGCCATTTTTATTTTTCTGTAAAAGAAAACTGTTGAGCCGGCTTTGCCTGTCCGTCCGCACTTTTTCTGTCCGCCCTCAGATCTTAAAAACTACTGAAGCTAGAGGGCTGCAAATTTTTACTTGCTTATTATGTCTTTCGTAACAACCGCGAAATAACTGAAGTGTATCATATATTGTTCAAGGAGGTATATGTCGTTTTAAAGGCAACATGTTTGAAGTGCCTTAAGTAAGGAGACAAAAATACCTTTATTCTATTCCAGGGATCATACCCTCATTACGCCCTGCTTCTGACATTTTTCAATAGATGTATATATATATATATATATATATATATATATATATATATATATATATATATATATATATATATATATATATATATATATAAAGTCGAATGCCACAAAGGAAAAATGAAACAACGGAGTGGTTGTTAGGCCTTTCGACACACTCCGTTGTTTTATTTTTCCTTCGTGGCATTTGCCTTTATTCATGCATTCATCACGTTCCATACCTTCGTGAATCAGTTATACACACATACACACACACACAAATTTTTATATATATATATATATATATATATATATATATATATATATATATATATTTATACAAGGGGTGTTTATGTATGTATGAATGGCAATTAAGTTTGTATTTGAAACGCTCAATATAAAGATAAGATAATATTCGTAGGAAACTGGACGGCTTGCAGAACCGAAAGTGTCATTCATATTCTACTCGTCCAGATTATCTAAATTAGTAATGAATTGAAGCGGCTGCCATATTGATACATTATAAAAGTAGGCGTCCTTTTACGGGATTCTAGGCATTGATTATTTTATGATTGTGAAAAAATGTCATTTTGATAGCTTAACAGCCTAGTAAATTATCCAAATCTTGTTCGTAAAATATGAAGACTTCCTATGAATGATTGGCAATGGTCGCGTTTCTCAATTAGGTCGTGATGAGCTTCTGCCCTCAGTTTTACTGAAGCAAGCATCTTGCCAGATCTCTTAGACGTGGCCTATTAAACAAATGAATGGTACCGATCAGGTAATCACCGAGAATTATGGCATTATGTCATTTCTACCCAGTAGAATGTGATTTTGTTTATTAGCTGAAGACACTGGGAAAGTTCGGAATCATACGTCAGAGTGCCAATTACTTTCGTGTATTTTAATACTTTGTGCTCCGAAGATGTGTTAAAATATAGGAAAGTACATGGCACTGCGTCGTTTCATTTTGAACTTTCCCAGTGGCTCCAGGTAATTATGATTCTAAAGATAAATTATCAATAAATTTCGTGTTTGAAGCCTCTCCTAAGGTCACTTATGTTAACATACACGTAGTTCTCTAGTAAACTACTTGCTGTCACTTCCGTAAAATGTATATAATAAAAAAATATAGGTTTTCATAATACCCTGCATGAATTTTTGTCGGGTTGAAAAATTAAACTGTTCTGGTTAGATATCTCGAACGTTCACAAAAAGATACTAAGCAATAAGGTTTGAAATCCCCGTAGGGGGTTAGTGCCGTCAGTGCACCTCATGCGGTGCACTGTAAGCATTGCTTAAGGTTCTTTGCAGCGTGCCTTCGGCCCCTAGCTGCAACCCCTTTTCGTTCCTTTTACTGTACCTCCTTTCATATTCTCATTCCTCCATCTTACTTTCCACAATCTCCTAACAATTGATTCATAGTGCAACTGCTTTGAGGTTTTCCTCCTGTTACACCTTTCAAATAATTTTACTGTCAATTTCTGTTTCAGCGCTGAATGGCCGCATAGATCCCAGTGCTTGGGCTTTGGCCGAAATTCCATATTCAGTTCAGTTCAATAAGGTTTGAAATGACGGATAACTTTGGTCAAAATTGCGACCTGTTATGCTGCAGAAATAGTGTTCTATAACGAAGGATCTAATCATCCAATATTGAGTGATAGCTTTTTTCTTCTCTTTGAGAAAGGAGCATTAATTATTCACTTACCTCTGTATCCCTAAGGCGTAGCACGGCCCCGGAATGAAGTATAGGTTTATTAATACGCTCGTGCATTAATGCCTGACATTTGCTTAACATTTCTTTAAAATGCTTCGCGGTTGTTTTAGGTAACGAAGTAAACGGTAAAAGGGCACGCGGTCATGATCATCTTAGTGCGTGATATTGTCATTTTAGGCGATCATTCAGTTCGTTCCGTTGACAGTGTACTTTTATTCTTCGCATTGTTGTTATTTTTTATTTTTTTAATCAGAGAAGTCGTTTTCTTCTGAAAAAGTGCTTTCCGAAAAATAGTGTCTCAGAAAAATATTAAGCGGAGATTATTACTTTATCCATCTTAATGCTCTCAATAATCATGTACAGGCCAGTAAAAAAAAAAAAAAATGAATGTTAAGCATTCAGTTAGTTCCGTTGACAATATACTTTTATTCTTCGCATTGTTATTATTTTGTAATCAGAGAAGTCACTTTCTTCTGATAAAGTGCTTCAGAGGCCATTTTTTTTTCTGAAAAAGTTTCTCAGAAAGATATTAAGCGGAAATTATTACTTTATCCATCTTAATACTCTCAAAAAATATGAAGGATAAGCATTCAGTTAGTTCCGTTGACAATGTACATTTATTCTTCCAATTGTTATTATTAATTATATTTTAATCAGAGAAGTCATTTTCTTCTGAAAAAGTGCTTCAGGGACCATTTTTTTCTGAAAAAGAGTGTCTCAGAAAAATAAGAAGCGGAAATTATTAATATATCCATCTTAATACTCTCAGTAATCATGTACCGCCCAGTAAAAAAAAAAAAGGTAAGGAGATATTTTTTCTGTGATATGTATGTAGAGAATATGTTGGCCCTTTTGAGTTATTTTTCATGTTTTCATTCAAATGCTTTCATTAGATTGTTGTTGTCATTTGTGAATACTGAATGTCATTTTTTTTTTATTTTGTGTCTATGATAAATATCTTATATATTTGGTAGAGCAGGGAACACTCTTGAATTTGTTTCGAGTCTCAAAATCATTGTAGTTTTCTGTAAAAGAAAACTATTGTGCCGGCTTTGTCTGTCCGTCCGCACTTTTTCTGTCCGCCCTCAGATCTCAAAAAATATTGAGGCTAGAGGGCTGCAAATTGGTGTGTTGATCACCCACCCTCCAATCATCAAACATACAAAATTGCAGCCCTCTAGCCTCGTTAGTTTTTATTTTATTTAAGGTTAAAGTTAGCCATAATCGTGCATCTGGCAACTATATAGGACAGGCCACCACCAGCCGTGGTTAAAGATTCATGGGCCGCGGCTCTTACGACATTGCACCGAGACCACCGAAAGATAGAGCTATTTTCGGTGTATACGTGGCTGTACAGAAAACTCGATTGAGCCGAAAAAACTTCCGCTCATTTTTTACTTCTTTTATGTTATATCATTTAACGTAACTAAGCAAAGTTACAAAAAAAATTTTACAAAGTCTGAAACGGCTTATAACTGAAAATCAGTTGTCGAGACTTCATTTATTTGCAGCAGTGAAGTCTTCAGCGCAGCAATGAAAACAATATTAATCCCGAGCATGGGCTTTCGCCCGGGATGTTTATTTTTCAGTTTTCGATCGGCTTATTCCCTCATAATTAACAGGCAAAGGAACGTGATCCGGAGACTTAAGTTCTCTCATTAGAAGTACTTAAAGTTCAGGAGAACGCCCCTTTTCAAGATATTGCCTCTCGCGTGTTTACAAACAAATAAGATTTATCATCCCAACAGAGCCTCCCAATTCTGGGCGTTGGAATAACAGCAAATAGGCGTCAGAAGGTTTGTGAATTAGTGAAGAAATAATAATAATAAGAATAATAATAATAATAATATCCTTTATTTCAGCTCAAGGTCGTATACATGGAATATACAAAGTAGAGACATTAACATACACAATCTAGATACATGATACAACAAGATAAAAAATGATAAATCGGCAATAACCCCCTTCGACCCCTAGCTGCAACCCCTTTTATTCTTTTTACTGTGCCTCCATTCATATTCTCTTTCTTTCTTGTTATCCATCTTTCCTGATGGTTGTTTCATAGTGCAACTGCGAGGTCTTCCTCCTGTTACACCTTTCAAACCTTTCTATCTCAATTTCCCTTTCAGCGCTGAATGACCTTAGAGGTCCCAGCGTTTGGCCTAAATTCTACATTCCATTCACTTCGAAGGATATTTAGATAAGGATGGGAGTGAATGGATTTAGATGACAATTTATTAAGTTAGTGTGGCATAATAACACTTGGCGTATTATGTATTAAATCATTATGTAGATATTTGATCTCGGTTACATCTGCAATATCCGTTCATAAAAGTGGCTCCAAAAGGTGTTAAACTTCCGATTTTCGGCAGGCCTCAGAGGATGAGGTTGCTAGCCACATGTCCTTCAGTACTCTGGTTGCGACCCACTAAATACCTATGGTAAACGGGAACAGTGGGTTATAACTGAACATGCCCATACTTCTCTGCATGTGTATGTATGTATGTATGTATGTATGTATGCATGCATGCATGTATGTATGTATGTATGTATGTGTACAATATTCCAAAACACGCTTCTCCCTTATCATGAAAAAGTTTTAAATGCTTTCAGCAGCAGCTAATCTTCCCATATATCATCAGCATCCTCCACAGTGCCTCTGTCGATTCTGATTATATATATATATATATATATATATATATATATATATATATATATATATATATATATATATATATATATATAATATATACAGTATATGTGTGTGTGTATAGTATGTATGTATATATAATATATATATATATATATATATATATATATATATATATATATATATATATATTATATATATATACTGTATATAGTGTGTGTACAGTGTATGATATAAAACATGCTGTATTGATTCTCAAATGTCCCTAGTATCACGTTACAGATTACTGTATTGTGTATGAAATTTAAAAACTGGAAAGTAAGAGTTCTTTTATCACCTTCTAATGCTTTCGGCGGACAAAAGTGTTTACCAAAGAACCTTTTCCAATGGAAAACGCTGTACCCTGCTCCCTGGAAGTATGTAAAGGAGGAGGAAGAAGAAGAAAGGTCTCAGCAGCGGAATTTATAGGCAAAGCTATTACTGTAAGTAAAGTCAGCACAGATAAATGACAGGGGAAAAGAGGTCAGAAGTAATGGAGAGAAGCTTTCATGAAGATTCATGAGATTCCTCACTGAGGAAAAAGAAAGACAGGAGTAAAACAGAATAAGGTTTTTTTTTCTACTTCGCCTCCTCGTCTTACAAAATACCACAGGATTTTTCCGCGGAAAGCGAGGTAATGTGGCGGAGGGGTTTGCATGGCCGTTGTTTATTTTGTTTTATGCCCAAATGCCAAGATGGCCCCTTGTCATTTTGTGCTACTCGACACGTCTCCAAGGACTTTAACCTTTGGTCTTTTTTTTTTTTATACTGTGTGTATGTTAATCCACGTTTCAAATCCTAGAATTTTATATTATTAATATTTTCTCATAATTTTACCTTTATTTCTCATTACATTTATAAGAAACACAAATGCTAAATATACATTGTACTCCATGGCTAAATTTGTACGCCATCCATTGCAGCTTTGCATTATTTATATATCCCCATGTTTTGTCTATTTTATTTCTCATTACATTTATAATAAACACAAATGCTAAATGTACACTGCTGTACTCTATGGCAACATTTGTACGGCATCCATTACAGTTTTGCATTATTTATATATTCCCTTATTTTGTCTATTTATTTTTCATTACATTTATAATAAACACAAATGCTAAATGTACACTGTACTCTATGGCAACATTTGTACGGCATCCATTACAGTTTTGCATTATTTATATTTCCCCATATTTTGTCTATTTTATTTCTCATTACATTTATAATAAACACAAATGCAGAATGGGCAATGTTCTCCATAGCAACATTTTTGTACGCCATCCATTACAGTGAGTGACGCTTGTTTTAGAAATAATATTTGATCACTGTTACCCTCCTAAGTCGTCACAGCTGAAACCCATCCTCATTTAATTGGGCTTCCTTGTCTGGACTTCAGATATATATCAGTAGCTAAGACGTTTGAAACACTGGAGCAGTCGGTGATTGAACGCTCAATCGGACTGTGAGCATAGGTATGGATGGCCATGATTTTGTCTGTCATTGTTACCTGCAGTCAATTTCGCCTTGGTACGCCTTGCATTTTAGTGCAAGTGTATTTGTTCATTGACAACCATGGTTAGTCTGTAGCGTATTCTGCCCTAAGATGGAAAACTGCAGTATATGCCAAATTTTCGAAATTGAGATATGCCACCTATTGGGCTCGTGAAGCTGATACACAAGTTCTTGTAGTTTCAGAATGATTCTTCAAGGGTTTATTTAGGGGGTCCCATTTGCAGTATCTGCGAAATCAGTAGTAAGGCAAGGGAAAACTGCAGTATCTACCATTTTTCTCAGTTTTGTGTTTTTGTAGATATTGCAGTCTTCCATTTTAGCGCAGTATTGTTTTTCTTTCTTTGAAGAGACTGTATTGGGAAGGAGGTCGAGACTACTCAGGAAGTTTCAAAGATCTTGTTTTGTTTAAAACGTTGAAGAAATGTGTAGACTATATTAAGGTACGAAATAGGTTTGTAATTCGCTTTTGGACCTGTAGGGAGAAGGGTGGGTGTCAAATTTATTGCCGCTACTGCCTTCACGTCATTTTCCAGACTTGTTTAGCTGGAAAACGATCTTTTCATTGTTGAGTGTTAGAAAATATGAGAAAATGTTGGAACGCCTATGACACCAGTGCAGCATATAAAATTGTAATATTTTTTGGTTAATTATTCGTACTATGTGCTGCAGTATAATAATAATAATAATAATAATAATAATAATAATAATAATAATAATAATAATAGCAGCAACAAATACAACAACAGCATATAGAATCAAATCGACAACAGTCTTCATACTCAAACACAAAAAGTAAAAATTTTTATTCGCGAGCAGAAGCGCTGCAGTAATATGGCGTTCGCTTTGAATTTTAATACTTTTGCAAATGTTTGTGCAAACTGCAGCGATATTCTGCCAAGTCAGCGTTTATCTTGACATCCTGACTTTCTCGAGTCACAAGGGAGTTGTTGAGACTTGAAAGAACCTCGCGGAATATTTTGTCGGTTACATCTTGTCTTTGTCTCAGGGGCCAAATCTCTAAGTTCTTGTTTCATTCCTTTGTGCCAGAAACAAAAGCCCGTCTCATTTCGATTTGGCGATTTCACAGGAGGCCCAGACAGCGTATAATTGTGCGCATGGCTTCGTATGTGCGGGTGTGTTTGTTTTTACTGTAATTTATTTTAATGGGTTTACAAGTTTACGAAATGCCGTACTTTCTTGTTCTAGAAGGGAATCGAGTCCAAGATTTTGCGCTTATTGGTAAGTTCGTTTATATGTATGACGTTACGGTAGTGAGTCTAGTTTTAGTTTTCTGTATAACTAATGTGCCGGCTTTGTCTGTCCGCCGGCACTTTGTTCTGCCCACACTTTTTTCTGTCCGAACTTTTTCCTGTCCGCCCTCAGATCTCAAAAACTACTGAGGCTAGAGGGCTGCAAATTGGTATGTTGATCATTCACCCTCCAATCATCAAACATACCAAATTGCAGCCCTCTAGCCTCAGAAGTTTTAATTTTATTTAAGGTTAAAGTTAGCCATACTCTTGCTCCTGGCAATGATATATGATAGGCCACCACTGGGTCGTGGTTAAAGATTCATGGGCCACGGGTCGTACAGCATTATGCCGAGACCACCGAAAGATAGATCTATTTTCGGTGGCCTTGATTATACACTGTACAGAAAACTCGGTTGTGCCGAAGTTTCTTCGGCGCATTTTTTACTTGTTTATGATGTTTACGCTTCTGTACATAAGCATATCTAGTTTAGACTTGTAAATTACCCACACTGCGTCAGTTGACACTCAGCAGTATTAGGAAAAATTATTCTAATAACTTGCAACTCATTATCATACAAAGTATCTCCTTCAACGAGGGGAACACTCGCGGAGTAATCTTCGAAATGCTCGACAAATGTTCCTCTCTAAATATTTATTAATAATAATTATGGACGCACGAAAATCTCCCGACCCAGGAACTCTAGAACTGAACTCGAGCTGTTTTGACAGTTCATGTGAAAGCAATCCACTCAGTTGATTCTCCTGTACCGAAGCAGTTTTTTTTAGTGTTCTGGAAAGAAAACTATTGTGCCGGCTTTGTCTGTCCGTCCGCACTTTTTTCTGTCCGCCTCCAGATCTTATAAACTACTGAGGCTAGAGGGCTGCAAATTGGTCTGTAGATCATCCACCCTCCAGTCATCAAACTTACTAAATTGCAGCCTTCTAGCAGAAGTAGTTTTTATTTTATTTAAGGTTAAAATTAGCCTTAATCGTGCGTCTGGGAACGATATAGGCCAGGCCGCTACCGGGCATTTGAATAAAGTTTCGTGGGGCGCGGCTCATGCAGCATTACACCGAGACCACCGAAAGATAGATCTATTGACAGTGGCCTTGATTACACACACATATATATATGTATATATATATATATATATATATATATATATATATATATTTATATATATATATATATATTATACATTATATATATATATATATATATATATATATATATATATATATATATATGTATGTATGTGGGTATATATATATATATATATATATATATATATATATATATATATATGTATATATATATATGTATATATATATACATATGTATATATATATATATATATATATATATATATACATATATATATATATATATATATATATATATATATATATATATATATATATATATATATATATGTAGTAACCCTATTGTCATTAAAATTGCTTTCTCATTCAGTAATTCAATCTAACGCCACCACGGCATATTTACATTTATAAAAAAAAAATACTTTTGACCGTCTTTTATGACCTGTCTTTTCCAAGAGGGATCCCGTTACCCTCCATAGGCCATCCGTCGTCGATGCCACGTGGCCTGCGCTTTTCGTTTTTTCTTTCTTTTTTCATTCTTTCTTTCTTTTTTCTTTCGGTAGCGGCGCTGTCTTAAGATATACTACGTGTGGCAACAGTTTAGCGGCCCTCGAGTACCCTGTTGTGACAACCAACTTCAAAATACCGGCCTTCACCCACACTTCTCTTCCCCCCACCCCCGGCTCCAGTGGCCTTCCACCACCCCCACCACCACCACAAGGCCCCCCTCCTCCTATACCTCCTCCTATCCCTCCTCCGATACCTCCTCCTCCTCTACCACCTCCTCTTCCTCGGCCCTTGACAGGCGACATGCTTCCTACCTTCGGGCGTGCTCTCGCCCTCTCTTCGTACGTTACCCTCAAGTCTGTGAGCCTCTCTCTCTCTCTCTCTCTCTCTCTCTCTCTCTCTCTCTCTCTCTCTCTCTCTATATATATATATATATATATATATATATATATATATATATATATATATATATATATATATATATATGTTTGTATATATGTATGTATCTCTCTCTCTCTCTCTCTCTCTCTCTCTCTCTCTCTCTCTCTCTCTCTCTCCCCCCATATATATATATATATATATATATATATATATATATATATATATATATATATATATATATATATATATATATATATATATATATATAGTGTTAACGCTTTGGCTTCTGTCAAATTAATCAAGGAATTAGACACTTGTTATTCAGTCAACTGCAGTGGATCGCAGGCTGGGGTGGCAAGGAAACAAAAGAACTGGCGCAGGCGATCAGTGGTCCGTCAAAACACTTGCCATGATATCATAATTAAAATTGGGTGGGCCTCACGAAGTGATTCGCACCCCCCACGGGACGGAGCCATCCACCAAATATACTTCCTCTCACTTTCTCAGTGCCAACATACTGCTTTATGTCTTCCGTATGCTTCAGAATTTATATAACCTCTTCAGGAATTTATTTGAGTATAAAATTCCTTGATATTTTGTCTAAAAATTCCCTCCTGTTTTATTTCTTGACGATTAATTGTTCCGTTTATCGGCGGTCTTGGCTCAGTTATTGATAGGCATTCAATTACAGCAATTAATATCACGAATGCCGAAGAGTCTTGTTAACCAGAGATAATCAAGATCTTGGAAGCTGTTTTTTTTTTTATTCGCAAGCTTTGATATCATTTTGAAGGTATTATTATTATTATTATTATTATTATTATTATTATTATTATTATTATTATTATTATTTCTGGATAAATAATTGACCCATTATTCACAAGCTTTGATATCATTCTGATATTATTATTATTATTATTATTATTATTATTATTATTATTATTATTATTATTAGTTAAGGATAAATAATTTACCCATTACTCGCAAGCTTTGATATCATTCTGAAGGTATTATTATTATTATTATTATTATTATTATTATTATTATTATTATTATTATTATTATTATTTAAGGAGTATCAGTTAATGGTGAATGAATATTCTTTTGAATCTGTATTCTCGAACATGCATACAACGTGCATTCGGTAGCCAAAAGGAAAGAAAAATGATTGCAGATTTCCCGCTTATCTGTCTGAACGCGGAAGCGAATACTTATATATATAAAAAAAGAAACGTCAGAATATTCACGGTCAGTGTCACAGTTATAAAGAGAATCATATTTTCTTGGTTTTACGGCATATTAGATTGTTCTACTGACACAGGAATCTAACTGGCTTCGTGATTATGATTTTGACTCTCGTGATATGTTTCATTACAACATTGACCTATGTTATAGCTGTTGTTATTAACATTCATGTCACGCGATTAAAAACCAACTCTCGGTGCATACGACCGTGAAGCCGACGAGCCATGATTAATCTAAATGCCATTACCATTTAGGATGAAATGGGTCATGAAATTATTCATTATGGCTTCCTAAATAGAAAGGAGACGCAATTAGCCAGATCCCTAATCACGCGGGCGATTTTGAAGCACTGAACCCATTCCTTTGATCACTTTTTCCCCTTTTCATCATGGAAGCTGGCATGCACACACACACACGTACACATACACATACACACACACATACACACACACACACGGTCCACAGCACGCCCACTCAGCCATAGGCACAAGTCCACCGCAATAATGTTTCCAAATATAGAGTCGAAACATATCGTAGGTATCAGTGACCTAAGTTTTTAGTTTTCTGTAAAAGAAAACTATTGTGCCGGCTTTGTCTGTCCGTCCGGACTTTATTCTGTCCGCACTTTTCTCTGTCCGCCCCCAGATCTTAAAAAACTACTGAGGCTAGAGGGCTGCAAATAGGTACTTTTGATCATCCACCTTCCAACCATCAAACATACCAAATTGCAGCCCTCTAGCCTCGGTAGTTTTTATTTCATTTAGTATAGGCCACCATCGGCTTGTGGTTAAAGTTTCATGGGTCGCGGCTGATACAGCATTATACAGACTACATAAAATAGATCTATTTTCGGTGGACTTGATTATACGCTGTAGCGGCTATACAGGAAACTGGATTGCGCCGAAGAAACTTCGGCGCAATATGTACTTGATTTTATATTCTCTCTAAGGATACATCTAATTTTACTATTCTTGCTATTAATGAATAAATGTTGTCTTTTTTTATTATAACTCAAATGAAGAATTCGTTATTCATATTCTCTGTTTCTATTTTACTCCGAAAGAATTATTATTTTGGTTTTACTATGAAATTATCTCTATGGGAACTCCGACGTGTTTTTGCAGTGATCTGTAGAGTAGGTCTAGGCAAGACTTTTCCTTGAAACGAAAAATTATATACGGCTCCGTGAGCAAATTTTATTAAGAATATAATATAATATTATGCAAAGTTCAATTATAAATTCTTTGCTCCGTCGTGTAGAGTCTACGGCGCCCTCGAGATAAGTGCAATTTACCGACCGTTTTATAACCCGCTATAGGACGCCATTCCCATTTACATTAAAGAATGGAGATCACCTATTTTTCCTTTAATCCCCCCCCTCCCCCAAACACCACCCAACCCCCTACCCCCAACCGCACTAGAGAAGTGTCCCCCCTCGCAGGGAGACGCAAGGCCACCGTTTTAGGTAATGATATATGATAACCTCAGTGTTTATTGTTGTTTATGCTGTTACTTCAAGGAAAAGGAGAGAGTGATGGTGACATTTAAAGTCTTACGTCTCTGCAAGCTTATCTCGGACATAAACCTTTCACCCCGTGTTTCTGTTCCTCGAAGAGCCCGTGAGGTTTTCCAAGGACAAGCGTTTTTAAAGGGTGTTTATGATTTGTTTATCTCTCTCTCTCTCTCTCTCTCTCTCTCTCTCTCTCTCTCTCTCTCTCTCAATTTTTTAAAAGTTGGATTCGGCAGGCGCTGTCGTTCCTTCGCTGTAGGTATTGTCGCAGCGCTGAAGTGATTTGTCTCCGCGTTTGTTTTTATTCTTGTGTGTTTGTCATTCAAGTTTTTATCTGGCGTGTTCATCAATGGTATCAATTTCTGTTGACACGAGGCCTCTGTAGCTTGAAGAGGGGTGGAATTTTTTTTTTTTTTTTTTTTTTTTTTTCCTTTTCCTTTCGCCCGTGTCTGCAAATGGTAGGGTTTGGTTGTTTGACAATATCCGCTTCAGACTTCCCTGACAGTTTCGACGCTTCTAAACTTGGCGTTGGGGCAGGGCTGCTGAAATTGTGATGACTCACTTGAAGAGCAGTTTACATCATAAGTGACATTTGACTCGGGGAAATGCTGATTGTAGCACTTCGCCATATGGACACGACGTTAGATTTAGCTTGCCGAAGGAAGGTAATTATCATTCTGAGTCACGACGTATTAACTGGTTGACTTAATATTTATTTTACTCGCCGTGGCCCAGGCCGAGATTATTCATCTGATCTGTTTTATAACCGAATAATTCCATTCATAAATAATTGCCTTCCCTTTTTTAGTTTTCTGTAAAAGAAAACTATTGCGCCGGCTTTGACTGTCCGTCCTCCCTTCATTCTGTCCGCACCTTTTCTGGCTCCCCCCCCCCTCAGATCTTAAAAACTACTAAGGCTAGAGGGCTGCAGATTGGTACGTTGATCATCCACCGTCCAATCATCAAACATACCAAACCGCAGCCCTCTAGCCTCTGTAGTTTTTATTTTAATTAAGGTTAAAGTTAGCCATTTACCTACCCGTGGTCTATAGTTGAAAAGTATCTAGGTTCTCATTATTATTATTATTATTATTATTATTATTATTATTCTGCCAAACATATATATATATATATATATATATATATATATATATATATATGTATGTATGTTTGTGAGTGTGTATTTGTGTGTGCCTGACATACTATAGTACCAAACGCAGCAACAGACTGTCTAAACTTTAGCCAACTGGTAAGGCTGCCTGACGACATGGCAACTCGGGCTAATTCACGAGATATAGTCTGTAGCCCCTAAACATTCGACAGGTTCGGCAACCTCAAATTATTCAGTCTAGTTACTAAGTCTTGAAAAAGATTGTTCCTTATTTCTGTGGCCAGGTTGATAAATATTGCCATGTAACAGGTTAAACTGCATGACATTTCCTAGCCCCTTGGACAGGAAATGCGACCTAAGCATTTAGAAGCTTAGACAATCTGCCTATGTAACAACTAAGGTTACTGTACACTAGTGCGAGGTTACCTATCCTTGTCATAGGTTCAGCTACCTTCATCTGCTATGGATTAGTTTACCTCACCCTACAACAGCTTAAACTACATAAGCCTATTACAGAATAGGCTACCCACCCTGACGACCAGTTAAGCTACTTAACCCTCTGTCAGGTAATGGTGCTTACCCCACGGACAGGTTATATTCTGTTATGAACATCGACTAAAACTCAAGTGAACAAGGCTAGAAAACCACCTGTGTAACAGGAAAGGTAAACTGTATCAGTAGGTTTACTTTTTATTGCACTGTTGTTCTCACTAATATAATCTCATGATTCCCTTTTAGTTTTCTGTAAAAGAAAACTATTGAGATGGCTCTGTTTGTCCGTGCGCCCTCAAATCTTAAAAACTACTGAGGCTAGAGGGCTGCAAATTGGTATGTTGATCATCCACACTCCAATCATCAAACATACCAAATTGCAGCCCTCTAGCCTCATTAGTTTTTATTTTATTTAACGTTAAAGTTACCCCTGATCGTGCTTCTGGCAACGCAACAACACAGGCCACCGTAATTATAAGCTGTAGAGAAAACTCGACTGTGCCGAAGAAACTTCGGCGCATTTTTTACTTGTTTATTATAAGTATTACTCATCAACTAACCAAATCCATTGCTGCCATTGTTGATATAATCATATATATATATATATATATATATATATATATATATATATATATATATATATATATATATATATATATATTATATATATATATATGTATATATATATACATACATGCATATGTATACATATATATATATATATATATATATATATATTGTATATATACATACATTACTCCGGCGTCGAGTGCAACGAATGGCCTCTGTGAAAATTCTAATTCTGCCACTCGTCTTTCTTGTGCTTTATCTTCCACAGATCTCCACACATCTCCAGCCTCCGTCCTCAAAGTTCTTTCATCTTATCTGATCTTATCTTATCTTATCTACATATGGAAGTTCCGTGATTTCCCTTATGGTATCACTTCTAACTTTATTGTGCCTTCTAACTCATGGTATCCTTCTTAAAGCTTGACAAAATCGACAAAATCATTTACAGATAGATTCATTGCCATACCACTGTTCATGACCTTGTACAGCAATAAAGATCTCACCAGAATGATCGTACTTTCGTATGCAGTTTCAGTCTATTTCAATCTGATTAGTCTTGCTCTTTATTCCATCTCGAGACAGCTTGTATTGGATGTCTCTGTTCTTAAATATTTGAAAAATTCAACTCTAGGCATTTTATCTATTTCACTCTCCAGTCTGTTGAGAAGTGTACAAAATATTTTCATTGCTCAAGTGCAAGGCTTCAGTAGTTACCACACTCTCATATCACTTGCTTATGACATCACAAAGACGTTCCACCTTGCTTTGTTTTTCTTCTGCTTTTATTGACCAGTCCTTCACTAACAGCTAAGGTGTCCATTCCATGTTTCCTTGACTCACTTCCTACCTATTCCATGGTTCCAGTCTGATTAAGGGTTCTTACAATCCAATTTCATATATTTATTTTATCCAAAGTGTTTATAAACTGGGAGATTTGCTAAGAATCCTAAAATAGCAATCCCGATATGCCAAGGACTGGGGCCATTTCTGAATTGTGCCTGTCTATTTAACTGGCAGAATCCGTGGAGGGTGTCCAGTTCCCTGTAGCACACAGCTCCTAGCCAAAGAAGGCCATTGAACCCTGCCATTGCTTACTGGCTTTAACCAAGGTCATCTGCCTGGTATTCAGTGACTTCTGGTGCTTATCCTGAATGACGTCATGATTCCCCATTGTGGATCCAACCTTTGCCTAAAGAAGTGTCAACCTACGAGGCAGCAGGTGCCCATACACTTCGATCGGACCCCTATTCCAGGTACTACCAAGGCTTTGGGTACTACTAGCTTACCCAGTTGTACCTGGCGCTCACCAAGAGGCAGGGACAGAACTCCCCGAAGGTATATACATCCCCAGTTTTATGTTTCTTATATGTAATATATATGTGTGTATATATATATATATATATATATATATATATATATATATATATATATATATATATATATACTGGGTGGTCAGTCATTCTCTATCGTTATTTCTAAACCAGGCAACGGTTCGAATCCTGACGGAGGAGTGATCAGTCCTAATTCCCCTTGGTTGTAAGTTTCTAAGATGTAGCAAATGTGATATTAATTGATATTTGTCGCCTAGTTTTTATGAACATAAAAGTATCAAGCGTGAATAAGTGACAAAAATTCATATATATATATATATATATATATATATATATATATATATATATATATATATATATATATATATATATATATATGAACATACAATATATGCACAGAGATATAATTTTCATTAAGATACCTATTATAAAAATTGAAACTATTTGAGGATAAATTATTTTGTGATCAGAGCCTCCTACTTTGCATATTTTGCTTTCAGGTATAAACAATACCATTAACCATTCACCATCCAAGACACTTCAATCCAATTAACGATTCACGCTCCAAGACGCTTGAATCCAATTAACCCTTTACAAACTTAGCTTTTGCTAGTACACTCTTAACATCGTCAGTACTTACTCCTTTCTCTTTGAAAGATAAAGAAATGGAGAAGCTTTCTCATAGTCATGTGCTTTACTCGTGTGACGCATAAGCCAGTCGTCCCGTTGGGGGGAGACAGTGCCGTCAGTGCACCTCACGGGGTGCACTGTACGCATTACTAAAGATTCTGTACATCGTCCCTTCGGCTCCTATAGCTGCAGCCTCTTTCGTTCCTTTTCCTATACCTCCATTCATAATATCTTCCTTCCATCTTGCTATCCACCCTCTCCGTACAATGTTTCATATGCAAGTGTGAGGTTTTCCTCCTGTTACACCTTTCAGACCTACCTACTAAATTTTCCCTTCAGTGCTGAATGACCTCATAGGTCCCAGTGCTTGGCCTTTGGCCTAAACTCTGTATCCCATTCCATTCCATAAGCCAATCAGTAATCGTGATTCAGAGTAAATATCTTACCTTTTCATAACATGTTTTGATTGATATCACGCCATCAAAAATCTTGTGTTAGCTATTAGCAAAACAGGTACATGAATTTGTTAAAGATTATATGGATTCAAGTGTCTTGGATTTTAAGACATTCTTAGCATCCCTGACAACTAGAGCAAAAAAAAAAAAAGCAATGCAATTAAAGTAGAAATATTTTTTGACATATATGCCAGGATCGGTTCATGAATGAGTCGGAATGCTTTAGGTACGTCCCAGTAAATCGAGTTATGCCTCGGTTGGTCTAATTAGTGGGTTATATACTCGGTAATTAGTTGAATGTGGTGGGTTGAAACCGGAGTAGAGAAGTGCACTTAGAGAGAGAGAGAGAATATGAGTTGAGTTTTGATAGGCATCTAGTTATAATTTCTTCAATTCATCCTCCCAGGGTATATAATCGTTCATCAGTATCTTTTATTTAGAAACTTTGTATCGCTGCCTCCCTGTCAGTAATTGGAATTCATCTCTGTACTAAAACATTTTGAAAATATGCACATTTCCAACTTTCAAGCATTAAAACGGAAGTACTTTTCTCGTCATTATTTTATAAAAATAAAAATATTAATATGTTGTACCGGTACTCTTTGGTCTTAACAGCCTGTTTTGTCTTTGAATTACTGAGGTTGAGACAAACCGATAAGCAGAGAGAGAGAGAGAGAGAGAGAGAGAGAGAGAGAGAGAGAGAGAGAGAGAGATCTTTTGGCACCTGTATCACCTGTGACTTTGGTGCCAATATCAGCAGGTGGTGTAGGTGGTGGTGCCAGGGCTAAAAAAAAACAGGAAGTGATGGATGATGAGATTAAGAATAGAATGTCGACGTGTTAAGAACTCGTGAGTAATGAAAGACATAATAGAATGGAGGGAAATTGGAAGACCCATTGACGTGGGCGTGAAGAAGGAACTTTGAATTAATTGGAGGCGGACAAAGATCATAGCCCCATTGAAATGCTGTTTTGTATTCTGAGATTCAGTTATCTGTTGTGTTTTCATACTTGTTTATTTTTTTTTTTTTTCACAAGACCCTACTCTCTAACGAGAAATACCTCAACCCCCGCTCGTTAAAAACGAAGAAGGTTAATTGTAATTGGCGGTGTCCATATAACTTTAGAACTTGAGTAAAAAAAAGGGGGGGTTAACACTACTTGTTTTGTTTTTTTATTAGGAAATGAGAAGCCTCTTGAAAAGTGATTAGTTCGATGTCACGTCCCGATAACGAAAGCTAAAATAAATTGTCGAAGACGTCGGGATAAAAGCGAACCTTTGATGGAGAGCGTCAAGTGAAAACATACCTCTTTTTAAGTCTCGAAATGATTCTTATCGCGGTCTACAACGCCTGCCTTTTTCCCCCCCTCCCTGAGGGAAACAAAGCAAGTGCGAAAATAGGCGGGCGTCGGTATGTTTGGTATGAGGGCTACGCAACGAAATAATTGGTGTATAAGAGCCAGCGGAGGTGCAAGTGTGGCCGCCGTTTCGTCCCGGTGACATGTGAAGCTAGTTAGATGGGTATGTGTGATCGTATGTCAAACAACATCAGGGCTCGACCCTTCAAGAGACGAAACAGAGGAAAAGAACTAGGAAGACATTTCTCTGTTCTCACGCCAGGGTTCAGGAATCAGTCCTCAGTTGTTTTTTTTTTTTTTTGCCTTCCTGACTTATCGTGAAGTATCGTTGCGATAATTGGGGGGATTACGGAACCTAAGAACCTCTAATTGATGTCATCATTATGAATAGTTAGAGGAACTTTACATATCAGTCGTCCCCGCGAGAGACCAGAAGATAATGTTACTAATGAGCGTCATTATTTGCCTCTTCTCTTTCTAGCTTTCTTCCTCACCTTGAGTAATTTTATTTGATCTTTGAATTGAATATAGACTTTACGCCAAAGGCCAAGCACTGGGACTTATGAGGTCATTCAGCGCTGAAACGGAAATTGACAGTAAAAGGTTTGAAAGGTGTAACAGGAGGAAAACCTCAAAGCAGTTGCACTACAGACCAATTGTTATGAGAGGGTGGAAGGTAAGATGGAAGAAAGAGAATATGAAAGGAGGTACATTAAAAGGAACGAAAAGTGTTGCAGCTAGGGGCCGAAGGGACGCCGCAAAGAACCTTAAGTAATGCCTACAGTGCACCACATGAGGTGCACTGACGGCCCTACCCTCCCTACGGGGATTTGATCTTTGAGGCGCCCAGACTATCCACACTTTTATATTTTCCTGTTATCTTTATGTTAACCTTGATATTTTTTACCCTTCTCTTCCTTTCTCGAAAACTTCAATATTCACTCTTTATACTGATACTGAATAATATACACGCTGTGGCATCCTTATTGTTTCATGCCCCACACATGATAGATTGCAAGGGCATCAATGCTTGCTACTTGTATATTTTCACTCTATAGTCGAACCATTAGCTAACCTGGACTGAAACGCATCGGTTACGTAATTTACAAAACTACTGATCCTAGAATGTGCAAAATTTTATGTATTCTGACTCGAAATGTGCATGTCTGTAACTAGAGATTCCCTTTGCTTCTGCTGTTGCCATTATAATTCACATTCAAGCCCACGAATTATCTTCCACTTTACAGTGAAATACCGCACATATAAAGAAGCACCTAAATGGGTGTACTAAATTAGATAAACCAGCGCAAACTAACCCCGAGAACTTTGTCCGGACATAAAAACGACTGAAATGATAGGCATCACGATTATGAACACGCAGCGGAATACGAGAACAATGAAAGCAAAAGCTTTATGACGGATGGCCCCGGCGGTTCTACCCAGTGTCATAAATAGTGGCACCTACGGGTGGTGACGTCAGGCAGCGGCGTGGAGCTGATGTCAAGAGGTCAGTCTTCATTCCGAAGGACCCACGATGTTCTTAAGGGTCGGTGGGGAATTTTGGGAACGATGGAGTTTGACCTTCTTCATTTTGTCCTCTCCCCCACCCAAATTTACTATGTCTTGCAGAGGCCGTAAATATGCGCGTGAATTATATAATACGGTGACGATATTTCACCCAGGCGTTCACGACGCTCGCCTTTCTTCCATAACGGTGATACTCGCCATTTTCTATTCATGAATTGAATGTTAGATACCAGTATGTAAGAGTATATATATATATATATATATATATATATATATATATATATATATATATATATATATATATATATATATGAAATGAAGGTATATATGTATCTCTATATATATACATATATATGTGTGTATGTTTGTATGTATATACATACATATATATATATATATATATATATATATATATATATATATATATATATATATATATATACAGTGAAACTATAGTTTTATTTTTGCATACATAAAGCTCCTAACCAGATGTGACGTTAAAATAATTCTGTAATTAAAATTCACTTAACTGGTATTGGCTCATCTAGAAAATGTGTCACTAAACTAATAGCATAAAATTAACACAAATGTTATATTTATGTACTAGATAATAGATTCAGCTGAAAAAAGAGCACACACAAAGCACAGCTGCAGCCCTCTCCCCCCCGCCCCCCCCCCCCCCCAGCAAAAAAAGAAGGCATCCTTTCCTTCCAAAATCTAACAACTGTTGCCATGGACAAGGCCCACCATTGGTAAAATTTTCTTCAGAATCTACGCAGAACTTTTTCCATTATCTTGCTACCCATTACAAAAACAAAAACCCAGCCAAACGCATAATTAAGTTCTTGCAATTACATTCGTTCATGATGAGGATGGTGAGATGGATTGGTGGAATATCACTACTGGAAAGGAGGGGGAGCCAAATATAAGAATGTGTGGTATATGTAATGTAAAGGAGAAGGCTAGTGAAGCTCGTCTGAGATACTGTGGCCATGTAATACAAAGAGAGGAGGTGGAACCAATCAAGAGAGCTAAGAACATGCCAGTTAAGTTAAGTATACCTTAGTTGAACCAGACCACTGAGCTGATTAACAGCTCTCCTAGGGCTGGGCCGAAGGATTAGACTTATTTTACGTGGCTAAGAACCAATTGGTTACCTAGCAACGGGACCTACAGCTTCTTGTGGAATCCAAACCGCATTATACCGAGAAATTAATTTCTATCACCAGAAATAAATTCCTCTCGTTCTTCATTGGCCGGTCGGAGACTCTAACTTGGGCCTAGCAGAGTGCTAGTCAAGAACTCTATCGACTCGTCCAACAAGGAACTTGAGAACAATGATGTTGGGGGGAGGAGGAGTGTGGGGGCGTTTGCGGATCAGGTGGGTGGTTGTGATGAGGAGGGATATGGGTGAGGTGGGACTGGGGGAAGCAGATGAAAGGAATAGAAATAGATGGAGAAAGTTGATTCAAGTGGCCGACCCTTCTACACAGTAGGGCTAATAAGATCGAAAGAAGAAGAATTACATTCATTCATTAAAACGATTGGTATCAAGAGTTTTCGATTTTTTTTATCAGTCCCGTTACTTCCCTGTTTTTAAATTATGATCATTTGACCTGTGTACACCCTACGCAGTAAGGGTGAGAGGTTAGTCATTAATCTAAATTTCTTACTCGCTTAATTGTTAAGCCGTTTATCAGGCCTCAAATACATAATACGTACACACACACACACACACACACACACACACACACACACACATATATATATATATATATATATATATATATATATATATATATATATATATATATATATATATATATATATATATATAAGATCTCTCTCGAAAAATGAAAATGAGAAAAGTACGGAAATTAATCCATTTCTTATTCAATATTTTATGTGAAATGTAAAATTCAGTTACTTTTCGGTGCAAGTTTTGAACTGTTCGCAAGATAAAGTATAGGTTAATCGGAGTGAGATTTCATCTACACGCACTAACTCCTCATACTAAACTCTCTCTCTCTCTCTCTCTCTCTCTCTCTCTCTCTCTCTCTCTCTCTCTCTCTCTCTCTCTCTCTCTCTCTCTCTCTCTTTGCTTTCGTAATCCACAGTGTGTAAAATTTTGCTAGACCGCCTAACAGTCTTCGAAAGATTTGTCTACAATAAGTATCTAGATGAATTTAGATCATTAATGTCTTTACAAGTATAAGATAATTCGAAGGCTGCCTATCATAATTTTCCCTTCATTGACTTTTTTTAATCTTCCAATATTTTACAACACTAATTTTTGCGACATAAATGACAACAGTATAGACATTCCCGTGAAAATTTATTTCTGGCAATTAGATATGTAGGTTTTTATTCAGTTTATTGTTGTTATGCATATTTCATCTCTTGAATGTCTAATCATTTATAATTTCCAGGGTCACTGATGATACCCTGGATATGAAGATTTCCACGTGCAATGAGGTTATTTCCCCATCTGCGTTGGTGTATTAACAACAGCCAGTTGCCCAACAGGTTTTCTCCACGTGAAGTTTTTTTTTTCCATGCATCTGCATTTTCCCCGTATCTTGCGCAGGAATCTTTCTGAGATTCCAGTTGAGACACTCCATTTTACCGTTGACATTCGACCTGTGAAACGTATCGCTGGGTCTCTTCATAGGCGAAATATTTCTATATTGGGAGTGGCATGATCATCTTGCATGCCATACTTCGCCCCGACAGGTGGTGTATTGAAAACGTCTGTTACAGAGCTCGGATGCTATCCGGGATTTGGTGATTGGCTTTTCCTAGAGAGAGAGAGACCGAGACACAGTACGGACACATGCAGGGCCAGTTCGGTATATTTTAAGACACCAGGCGGCCTTCTGTTGTCGTTTTTGTTTTGTGTTTTTGTCACAGTTGTCTTGATGGTTCCGCACAGTGGCCAAATCGTATCAGCAAGCATTTTCTGCTTCAGATATTGCTTTTGTGGATGCTTCTTAATATTATGCTGTTTCTGAAAGATACGCCCAAGTGGTCATAGATGCACAGGAAGTCTTTGTGTGTGACAAAGAGTAACTGAGAGAGACAGTGTGTGTGTGTCTGTGTGTGTATGTGTATGTGTATGTGTGAGAGAGAGAGAGAGAGAGAGAGAGAGAGAGAGAGAGAGAGAGAGAGAGAGAGAGCAGGCTGCTTTGTTGTTGTTTTTGTTTTTGCTTTTGTCACAGATCTTGATGATTCGGTACAGTGGCCAAATCTTATCAGCAAACTTTTCTGCTTCAGATATTACTTTTGTGGATGCTTCTTAATATTACGCTGTTGCTGAAGGGTACACCCAAGTGGTCACAGACGCATAGAAAGTCTTTGTGTGTGACAGAGAGCAAGTGAGAGAGAGTGTGGGGGAGTGTGTGAGAGAGAGAGAGAGAGAGAGAGAGAGAGGGAAGAAAAGTGTGGGTCAGTGGTTAAGGATTTGCAGCATCGTTAGGTAAAATGGAGTAATGCATTATCTTGATGCCTTTCCTGCAGGGAAGAAGCAGGTTTTAGGAGGAAAGAAATATATTCTGGGAAAGGATAGAGAGCTCACCTCATGGGGGCCCCCACAAAGAGACTATAAATCAGACGAGGAAAAGAAGAAAATTTGTTAAAAATTCATCCCTCCTTTACGTATTCTTGTCATGATTGATAATACGAAATTCTGAGAAGTGAACCTCATCAGGGCACGACTGGGGCATTCACGTGGATATTTTGATGCCTAGTGATGGACTGGTAACATTATAAGTTCTAGTTGGGTCTTCTGTGCACTGCGGAACTTGGATGTAAACGCAATTCTTTTTTTTTTTTTTTTTCTTTTTTTTTTTTTACTTTCTTCACGGTTGGGCATTTCATTCTCTGGGGACTTGTTATATAGTTTTACAGTCTTTTGTGTCGTTTTGCAAGGATGTCTATTACATAAAATATGATTTTAATAATCACCATCGTCATCTTCGACCCAAAATGTGCATGCTAATTTCAAAACTACTCACTTTTTTCAAGAAAATCTTACACAGACCCGGATTGTTCAACTTTTCACTTTATTTATGCATGGCTGTAGTCAATCGTCAACTTAACAGTTTCTAAAGTAAACACTATGTCTTATCGGTTGTTTTGGTCAGTTAGTTGCAGTTCATTATTGTTTGCCCTCGAGGAAACACCGCTGAAGGAATTCCGATCCTCTGGCTGTAAAGGTGAAAGTAATTTGTCACTGCAGCAACTTCTGTTCGCTGTGCCTGCTGTGTAAAATATGTTTCTTCTTCTCCCTCTTCTTCTTCTTCTTCTTCTTCTTCTTCTTCTTCTTCTTCTTCTGATCTAGTTTCGAAAAGTTCATTTGAAAATTCTTCTTCTTCCTCTTCTTCTTCTTCTTCTTCCTCTTCTTCTTCTTCTTCTTCTCTATTTTCGAAAGGTTCATTTGAAAATTCTTCTTCTTCTTCTTCTTCTTCTTCTTCTTCTTCTTCTTCTTCTTCTTCTTCTTCTTCTTCTTCTCTATTTTCGAAAGGTACGTTTGAAAATTCTTGTTCTTCTTCTTCTTCTGATCTATTTTCGGAAGGTTAATTTAAAAATTCTTCTTCTTCTTCTTCTTCTTCTTCTTCTTCTTCTTCTTCTTCTTCTTCTGATCTTGTTTCGAAAGGTTCATTTGAAAATAGGAACAACTTCAGACATGACAGTACCCTTTATCCCTCCACAAAAGAAAAAAATAAAATATAAAAAATGGAGCGACGATGGAGAACAGCTGTTTGTTGCTTCCAGAACATAAAAATAAGTTCAGTGGCCTTTTATTCCATTCGGTAAAAGTTGGAGTCATTTAGAATTCCTCGGTGAAAAGACATCTCTCAATGCCAAATGTCATGGAAGGAGGCTAATGTGTGTGTGTGTGTGCAGCTGACTGATTGATTGTCAGTGGTCATTGCTATAGTCCGGCCGCGTTTTATTCCCTCGCTTTGTCCGTCAAGAGCATCTGAGGGGGGGGAGGGTCTCGAGATGCTTTCTTGTATTGTGCTTGGGTACCTTCACAACCCTTGCTTTCATGTAAGCACATAATCTCTCTCTCTCTCTCTCTCTCTCTCTCTCTCTCTCTCTCTCTCTCTCTCTCTCTCTCTCCGCACACACAAGTGCGCTCTCACACACAAACACACACACATTCCTTCTCAATCTCCCAGGGACGGACAAGTGCGGGCATACATACACAAATTCTCAATCTTCTCCACGCACACACACACACGCACACACACACACACACACACTCCTCAATCTTCCAGGGACGGACAAGTGCGGGCACACATACACAAATTCTCCATCTTCTCCACGTACACACACACACACACACACACACACACACAAAGACGTGAATTACAGGAGCTAAAATCGAACAACACGGCGGGGCATCGAAAATATCTGACACATAGTCAACATACTCGCCGCGATTGGCACGCAGGCTTACGACCCTTTATGCATCGTGGGAAGAAACAAAAGCCGACACCGAAGAACGCCATTCCGCCACCTTCCGAGAGAAGAAAGGAATAAAAGAGAGCGCAAAAATCCGACGGAGTGGTAGTTACTCGCTCAGCGGGACGCCCTCAGTTTCCGGTCTAATTTGGCAAAGAATTTACGAGCGATCTGTCTCGAATTTAGATTAACCTCCCCAGCCTTTGTCAACTGCTCCACTATGCCACCGATGACCCCTCCCCCCCCCCCCCCCAACCCTTCCTCGTCTTTTACTCTTCGTTACTGTTAAGCAGCCACGTTAAGAAACCTCAAAGCTTCTCCCGTTTAGCTTTGCATTGCTGCTCAATGCTAATTCGCTTGCATAAGATCGCTGCGAGTTGTTCAGCTCTCGAGGTTATCTCTAGTAATATTGCTTACATTAGAAGCAATTCCTTACCTGCGCTGCATAAAAAAAAATTTGTTTCGCTTGTTTATGTATTTTACTTTTCCTTAAGGAATGTCCTGATGCGTCGATACTGCAAAAGAAACCTACTCGCGTAATAAATTAGGCTGGAAGATTTTTGTGAATCATGAATAAGAAATATGAGAGGAATAGATTAATTTGTATACCAGAAATTGAAGCAGACCCGAATTTACTCATGAATGAATTCGCTGTTTTTTTAGTGGGTGAGCACTAAGAAGCTTAGAAGATAGAAAGCACCGGGCAATGATAGAACAACGCAGAGACGGTTTCAGCTGAAAATGAAATGGCATCTCGCATACTAACTAGGCCATTTTGCAGAGTATGCAATGAGCAAACACAAGCTAATGTTAAGGAACTGGAAGTCAGAGAAGAGATACCAAAGAAAGGTGGCCTCTCTGAATATGGTAATTGCCAAGCCATTGCATTTAGATAAAAACAGTTAATATGGTCATCCTCGTTAGGCTGTAGATAGACATTGTGGGAATGTTTAGCGACGAACCATCAAGTTTTACAAAAGGCAGCTGTTGCGCAGAACAGATATTTGATTTAAGTGAAGGACTTCGAAGTTATACTGTTATGTCTTGGCTGTCACATGAAGTATTGCCTTTTATATCTTAAACCAGCTTATTTTTCCGGTCAAAAATGACGGTAATCGAGGAGAGGGTTGAGAGGACGTTACGTACCGCTACCAAGCACGAAAGTAATTTA
>JANJGK010000012.1:759495-794495 GCA_039081455.1 Macrobrachium rosenbergii
AAAAATAATAGAAAGTGTAAAAATCTTATGTTTTAGTGAAAATTTTCTTCGGAGGACTTGACTGGCAGTAAATCTGTTGAAGAATTTATCATGTCAAATGTATGTTGATAGGATATGCATTTTAGTTTTTTGTAAAAGAAAACTATTGTGCCGGCTTTGTCTGTCCGTCCGCACCTTATTCTGTCTGCACATTTTTCTGTCCGCACTTTCTTTCTGTCCGCACTTTTTTTGTCCGCACTTTTTTCTGTCCACACTTTTTCTGCTCACCCTCAGATCTTCAAAACTATTCAGGCTGGAGGGCTGCAAAATGGTATGTTTGATCATCCATCCTCCAGTCATCAAACATACCAAATTGCAGCCCTCTAGCCTCAGCAGTTTTTACTTCTTTAAGGTAAAAGTTAGCCATGATCGTGTGTCTGGCAACATTTCAAATTGCAGCCCTCTGGCCTCAGTAGTTTTTACTTATTTAAGGATAAATTTAGTTATGTTCGTGCGTTTGGCACCGCTATAATTGCCAACGAGCACCAGGCCACCACCGGGCCGTGGCTGAGACTTTCATACAGTATTATACGCTGTACAGAAAACTCGATTGCGCCGATATTTGTTGTTATTCACTTTAGGACAGCATGAGAGCTCATTCCATAAGTTTGCCTGACTCTTCCATCGGGTTTTCAGAGCAAATCAGTTAAAAAAAAAAAAGTTGCATTCACAATCAAACATTGAATACAAGCAACCGAGGTGAATGCTTTAGTCAATAAACACACTTCGCATCAATAACTTAACGATTAAAGTGATTGTTATAATTGTTGGTACTGTCGAGAGGAAAATCAAATATTTCCCTGCGCTTCGAAGTTTTCCTACGAACGATGCTTAGATCATATCTGAGCTCGTAAGGTTTTGTGATGAATGCTGACGATAAGATGTTGTTAGGTAAGGTGAAAGCTATATAGCCGGGCTGGTCGTTGTGATGTGATGAGAGAGCGTGACATGGACATAACGAGAGAAACTGTGTTAACTGTCTAAAGCTCTGACGCAATCTTCCGCTTCTCGCTCCGGCCGGGATGTTAATGAATGAGAGAGAGAGAGAGAGAGAGAGAGAGAGAGGTAAACTGTAGAGCTGATAGAAACAGGAGGATGTCTTTGTAACAAAATAAGTAGTAAATGAATATATGTATACATATAATATATATATATATATATATATATATATATATATATATATATATAAATGGGGGAGACAGACAGATTTACTGTGAGTCTGTAACACAGTCAAACTACAAAAACCATAGGAATTAACCCTTTTTGTTTTACTTATTATCTATGACAAAAATTTGTGACTTCAAATTAAACTTATTTAATACATATGCCTTAACTCTGGGAGATTTTGCTCAATGTCTCCTTAGTATTTATATAACTTTTGCATCTCTTACGAAACCTTGTTATACTTTGAAATTTATCGTAGCTTTCAAGTCATATTTTGCGTGGTTATTAACAGTCGGTACCTCAAGACAAAATAGCCGAAAATTGTCCCTTTCATTGTAGACATACTAAGAGTTAACTTAGGCAGCATGAGGTAATAAATTTGATAAAATCGTTAGTGACAGATGTGCTATCACCTTCAGCACCCGTTTTTCACCATTCTTTTCTGCCAGAATCTTAAGGAAGTTCAAATGTGACAGCTGTGGCAATGACAACAATATTTTTGCCGGTAATGACAGCATTGGTAGAAGAAGGTATCGATTTAGAATTCTCGTTGAATCTGTTTCCGGTAGATCAGTTGGGGGAGAGAAGGGGAGTTCTGTGTATGTGTGCATGTGTGTGTGTGTATGTGTATGTGTGCGTGTATGTGTCTGGTTGTGTGAGGGAAAAGAAGTTGCTCGAGATCTTTGTAAAAAACCTCGTCGAGGGGGAGAGAAAGTGAGAAGAGATTGCAAAATTAGGGAGTGTTGCCCTGCCGAGAATGGAGGTGGAGGAGAGAGAGAGAGAGAGAGAGAGAGAGAGAGAGAGAGAGGAATGTGGGCGAATTAAACGAATTGACCTTTCTGGGCGTGGTTACAAATGCCCTAAATTTTACAGGGAAAGGACGGGAAAAGAAATTCCCCCTTTAAAAAAAAAAGAGGGGGGTTCCCTCCGTCTCACGACTCCCCAAACCCCCTTTCGAAACACGTGACTGCTCTCTCTCTCTCTCTCTCTCTCTCTCTCTCTCTCTCTCTCTCTCTCTCTCTCTCTCTCTCTCTAACATTTTTCTTTTGTTTAAAATATCTTTTTACGTACTTTTGTAGTCTCTCTCTCTCTCTCTCTCTCTCTCTCTCTCTCTCTCTCTCTCTCTCTCTCTCTCTTTCTCTCTCTCTCTCTCTCTCTCTCTCTCTCTCTCTCTCTCTCTCTCTCTCTTTCTTCTTGTGTTTTAATATCTCATTTTAATATCTCATTTTACACACTCTCTCTCTCTCTCTCTCTCTCTCTCTCTCTCTCTCTCTCTCTCTCTCTCTCTCTCTCTCTCCTCTCTCTCTCTCTCTTACCAGTTCATCGAAGTCACTTATGAGAATTAAAAAAAAGAAAAGAATAACAGTTTATTATACATAAATGTATTTACTCTCCTAGTGATTAAAATTCCGAGTGTTTTCATCGTTGATTTTTTTTTTTCTTCTTAATTCTGTGTTTCTGACGCAGTTTGTTCTTTGACATGGCGAAAATTGCGTCAAAATTGAATTCAGAGTGTGTAACGGGGTCTTAACAGGGACGATGAGTGTAAGACAGAGGATAATGAATAGGTTGAAAACTAGCATGACTTCGTTTACAGTGCATCCCGAAACTTCGTCTAGAGAGAAGTCTTCTCTGTTGCATTGAGGTAAGGAAGTGATGATTAAGTAAGGAAAGTCTAATATTATTATTATCGTCATCACACGACCATTACAATAACTCATGTGATAATAATAATAATAATAATAATAATAATAATAATAATAATAATAATAATAATAATAATAATAATAATAATAATAATAGACTTTCCTTACATAATCATCACTTCTTAACCTGAGCTTATGCACAAATGCTAAGTAAGGAGAGTCTGTTATTGTTATTATTATTATTATTATTATTATTATTATTATTATTATTATTATTATTATTATTATTATCATCACATGACCATTACAATAGCTCATGTAATAATAATAATAATAATAATAATAATAATAATAATAATAATAATAATAATAATAATAATAATAATAACAGACTTCCCTTACATAATCATCACTTCTTTACCTGAACTTATGCACAAATGCAAAGTAACGAGAGTCTATTATCACTATTATTACTATTATTATCATCATGACATGACCATTACAATAGTAGTAATAATAATAATAATAATAATAATTATAATAATAATCATAATAATAGACTTCCCTAACTTGATCATCACTTCTTTACCTAAACTTATGCACAAATGCAACAGAGAAGATTTTTCTCTTTAGTCTTCAATCCCTGAAGTCTCTGCAGATTTGCACGTGTTCCCAAAGAACGTTCGTCTGCACTGATGGCAAGAGCCTGCCATCTTCCCTTCAGATGCATAAAACCGTCAATGAGTTAAATAGCAGGATCATGAGGTTGCGTGCATTCTCTCTCTCTCTCCCTCTCTCTGCTTCTCTTTCTCTCTTTTTACAGCTGACGTATTGCAACGCAGCGCCAAGAATTACACCTCTTCTTATGAATAAATGACGAAATTGGTAGCCTTCCGCGCAGATTAGATTCAGGGTGGGCATTTATTATTAATAAACAACGATCTTTCTTTCCGCTGATTGCTCCGTTCTTTATGAAAGTAATTGTAATAAAGCGGAGAATTGCTTATTGCTGCACTGGACGAAGTTTGCCACTTAAATGTTGCTAGCTTTACACTGCCATTAAGTCGAACCCCTTTTTTTTTTTCCCCCCCTTTTATCTCGGCCCACTTCTGATGCAACATCGACGTCGTATTCCAGACGATTTTATATTTTAATTGTACGGTTTACATCTGTAATGACAGGGGAATTCTTCACATTTTCTGTTTGTTTTATTGCTCGGAGCCAATAGCCCTTCTGGATTCAGCACTGCCAGAGCATAGCGTTTATATGAATCTTCAATAGTATTGGTGGCGTTTATTTCAATAAAATCACTGCGCCTCAAGTATTCTCTCTTAATGGTTACTGTGCAACGGATTTAGGCTGGCATTTAAAAATGTAGTCCTTAAAATTTTTTCTCTTGTTTTCCGATCCTTAAATTACAAACACTTCCTGCTTGCTTGCAAGGGAAAATGTAATGTTTCTACCTGCTGTGGGTCGAGAGTTATCGAAGACACCTCCAGAGACTTCTTCCCGAACCCATCAAACTGTACTTGGAAGAATTCCCGAAGTGTGACATCATCATGAGCTTTCAACTGGCAGGTTGCTTTCTGCTGCTGTATCTGATTTGCAGACCTTATACAACAGTTGCTGCTCACCAGCTAATTCTAGTACAGTTATGCAAGTCGTGGTTATCGCATTGTTACAGATCTCGCGGTGGGTACCCATTTAGACACGTCGTTAGGAATCTTGCGGCGATTATTGTTTATATTTCCATCTACATAAAACGGAATGTGTCATCTTCATTTGAACGCCCTGCCCCGGTCACAGTTTTTGCGAACAATAAAAAGAGGGATTCTTGATTCTTATTCGCAGGTAACAGCGTTATTTAAAAGACTGGTAGCGATATTTCTCCTGCGTGGCATCCGGCTTGGTGACGACTGGTAAGTACGTAATTGACGTGACTGGCAAGAAGCGAATGACTTAAAAGTGTTAATTATGATTGCCTCCGAACTCTTTCGGTTTTTTTTTGGGGCAGTGAGTTGTAGAGAGCAGCTGCATGTGTCAGGCACTCACCGTACGGTCAGGTGTCAAGAGGTGTCATATGTTATTTTTTATGAATTTATTTATTTATTGTTTTGGTTTCAAAAAATGTATTAGAAACACTATGGTAGTATGGTGTCAAGAGGTGTCAATATGTTATTTTTATGAATTTATTTATTGTTTTTGGGTTTCAAAAAAATGTACTAGAAACACTAACAGTATGAAGGCAGTATCGTAGATATTTAATCTTTCACTTGGAATCTGTACTTTTGTAATTTGTTGTCAAAATCTCTGAAGTTCTCATTAGCATAAAATGTTTTTGTAATGCCTATCTAAAAAGATTTGTATATATTTATTTATTGTTTTTGGTTTCAATAAATAGAAACGCAACAAATAGTATGACGGCAGTATCTTAGATATTTAATCTTTCACTGAAAATCTGTACTTTCGTAATTTGTTGCCAAAATCTCTGAAGTCCTCATTATCCTAAAATGTTTCTCTACTGCCTATTTAAAAAAGAAAATTTTCAGGTCGTTAATGATTCTTGCCTCCTTGCTTATCGTATCTCTTTCCAATCGTGTCGTTACTTAATCTGTGCTTTCAATTACTGCAATCAAATGACAAAGAGACGTCACCTGTTCCAAGAACAGTCCCGTAGAATTTCGCGGGTCGATATCCTGGAAGTAAGCGATTGCGTATGATTTAATATCGAGGCTACCCTTTTCCCCCCGGGGATTAGCTTTTTTCTCTAATTGTCAAGTAGTGGGTGTTCCTGAAGACGTTTTCTGGAAACCGTGCCCGGGTTGGGAACAAGGCAGCGTTGCCCACTCACGGATGAAATTGGTGTTATTAGAAACCTCTCGGGGGGGAAATTGCAGCCCTGGCTAGATAGATATATTTCGCCCTCAAGTTCAATAATGAGTTTAACGGAAAGATTGAGAGAGTAAGGGGAGTCAGTCGCTTGATTGGAGAACTCCAGCAAGTGCTTTAATTACGGTTCTTCCTGTAATTTCGAGTCTCCAAGAACTGCAGATTGGCATTGGTGTTCTTCCCTCCCCCCCCCAAAAAAAAAAAAACCTCTGATGTTGAAGAGAGCTAAAACTACTGCTGGACACAATCGTCTTGTGGGTGGGAGGGGTAACTGGGAAGTCTTCTTGTCGTGAGCAAATTGAAACAGAAGATGATGATACTTTTGAATACTCCTTCTCTGTGAATTCTCTGAAGTGATATTGGTTTGGTTTAAATACGTTTTACAGTTGTATATATATATATATATATATATATATATATATATATATATATATATATATATATATATATATATATATAATATATTATATAACTAAAACGTATCTAAACCAAACCAATATTACTTTAGAGAATTAACAGTATATATATATATATATATATATATATATATATATATATATATATATATATATATATATATATATATATAAATATATATATATATATATATATATATATATATATATATATATATATATACAGTATATATATATATATATATATATATATATATATATATATATATATATATACTGTATATATATATATATATGAAAATATGTAAATTATGTAAACCACTTTTCGGGTATACGAACACTTGTTTTTTTGAAAAGTTGGGGGAATTATTTTGAAAGGATGAATAATGATCAAATTTTATCAAAATAAATCATGATATTGGCAGGTCATTAAAGACTATGAAGTTCGACCAAATTCTTCTTTTAAATTATAAAGAGAAAGATCGCTGCTGCTTTTAAAATTCTCTCTCTCTCTCTCTCTCTCTCTCTCTCTCTCTCTCTCTCTCTCTCTCTCTCTCTCTCTCTCTCTCTTCTCTCTCTCTCTCTCTCTCTCTCACTCATTCTTCATAGCTGTCATGAGTATGACTTACTGCAGGGACCGTTGATTCATACTGTAGCTGCGAGGAAGCACTGGTTGATGCATAGCTTTAATTAGGCTTGAGAAAAAATATGTGCTCCGGAAGCTAGAGATAGCTTCTTGGGATCTTTTCAAAAAGAGTGAAAAGATATAATTATTTTTTTTTTAAATCGGCATTAAGTAAAAATCAAAATAATAGATAATGTTGAATACAGAACAGAATTTTTGGCCAAAGAGCCAAGCACTGGGACCTATGAGGTCATTCAGCACTGAAACGGAAATTGACAGTCAAAGGTTTGAAAGGTGTAACAGGAGGAAAACCTCGCAGTTGCACTGTAGATCAGTTGGAAAGTAAGATGGAAGAAAGAGAATAGAACGGAGGTACAGTAAAAATGAATGAAAGAGGTTGCAGCTAGAGGCAGAAGAAACGCTGCAAATAACCTTAAGTAATGCCTACAGTTCTCCACGTGAGGTGCATTGACGGCACTAAGCTTTGTGTCTGAAATACTTCATTCATGGATTCTCATTGCAGTTGAGATCGTGGATGTAACCTTATTCACCGAGTGGTCCCAAGATGATAATAAAAAGAAATGATAACGTCTCAGAGTGCCTGGTTATGTTTATGGATATTTGGGCGAAACACGTCTGCTGATACCTGTAATATAACTGTAAATAATTGTATGAATCGATCGTGAATGAAAAATTTTGGAAACTATAAAGAAAAATTATTAAAATATTGTTCGTTGGAGTTGTGGATGTATAAGAAATTGGACAACCCTTTGTATTATTATTATTATTATTATTATTATTATTATTATTATTATTATTATTATTATTATTATTATTATTATTATTATTGCTGTTGTTGTTGTTGTTGTTACGCCAGTGTAGATAATCACAATATGTAGACGATAAGCTGTTATTTAGTTTATCAGTACCCTAGGAGAAATTTCAGTAATTAAGTACAGGAGTAGAGAAATTAGAATAGCTCGTACAGAAAACAAAAGAATGCAAAAAGACTTTCTCCTCTTTCCCCATCGCTATCTCATCACCTGTTTCACTTTTTTATCCCCAGTTTCTACTGGAATGTTCTTTAGTAAGTTTTTTTTCTTTTTTCTTTCTCAGGTAAGTGTTGTTGATGTAGTAACGCACCAAGCCGACGCACCTGCCAATGTCAAATTAACAGGTAAGTCCTAAGAATTCTGAAAGTGCACACAGCTATTTTGAAGGATCGTTATGTATAAATTACACGACCTTGGTTGCTCTTAGGGTTGAGAGGAACAATCACCTGCGGCTTTCGTAATTGAGAGCGCCGAAACGATTCGAGACTAACGAAGAAAGATTGAGGCCCTGTCACACGTCTCAGTGGCATTAGTAAAGGTTATCGGAGTTAGCTAAATCCCTGTCGTTAGTTTTCTGGAAGCGTTGAAATTTGGAATTCGTTTCTCAAATCTCCGGCTTGACTGCTGAAGATATTCCTTGGCTCATTAATTGATCTGCTTTTAGCTGGTCCGCTGGTATGGTCGCTAGTGTCGTGACATGCCGCTCAGATGTTGCGAGTTCTCGTCTCCCCCAGGGCGATGAAAAAATCACTGTTTCTGTATCATAATCAGTTACTGCAGCAGTGTGGGATCTGTTTTGGGAGGTTGGAACCACCATTCTCTGGAAGCTTGGATTTCAAGTCAATGGCCCTTGTTCCGTGTGAATAGGTTTCATCTACCGAAATGTAATAATAATAATGATAATAATATATTGGTTTATGTTACCTAAATACTGACATATTTTCGTTTTTCCAGCTTCATTTCAGCTTTGGTGCTGATTAACCGAAATGTTTATGTTCTCTGCGAGGACAGACGAGAGGTGGGGAGACGCTGGGGGGAGGGAGGTGAGAATAATTATACTGAGCCAACAGTATTTAGTACCGAGGGCGGCAGTGCCAACGCGTCCTTTGGAGGTGCCGAGTAAACAAGCACGTGCCAGTCATCCCAGATAGGAAAAAAAGAAAGCCCCCTCCTCGGGAGTCACGTCGCGAGTAATGGCTTTTATTTGTCGAAACGTACGTCTATTCTTTTTGTCTTCTTCGTTTTAATCACATCTTGAACGATGAATAAAGGCGTTACCACGAAGGAAAGTGAAACAACAGGAGTGGTGCTAGGCCTTTCGACTTACTTTCACTTTCCTTCGTGGTGTTGCCTTATTCGTCACGTTCCATATTTTCGTGATTCAGTTATGCATCTTTAATGACATTGCCACCTTTCTATCTGCTATGCCTGAGTGAAATTACGGGTTTTATTGCAATTTAAAACGAATTGTTTGGAGGTACTGCAGCAACAGTTTTCTCCAGTAATTGGACGGAAGCATTTGTATACAAACCTGCCTCAAAGGGTTCGTGTCTCGTTTTAGTCGCGTCAATTTTCTTTTCATCGGTGGCGGTTTCCACGTGTTTATGGAGTCCGCTTTGAGTGACAATTAATGGGTTTTTTTTTTCTCAGTAGTGTGAAAAAGCATGTATGAATATGGCATGGGAGATGTTTGTGCTTTTGATCATAAAGTTAGCTGGTATGTTAGTAAACATGATGATTTATTTTTGTGAGAGAAAAGAGACAAGACTTAGGATGAATTAGCTCTGGTAGAATCTTCAGATTTGAAAAAATCCTCAGGGGCTGAGTAAGAGCAGAGTTTTATTAATGTTATCCACCAGAATAAATCCTATTGACCTTTGAAATGTTTAATATTCAGTAGATGTATCGAATATTTAATATTCAGTAGGTGTATAATGTTTCCAAGTCATTTGACAATGGTATTTCAATTTTATCTGTATACACAGAAGCAGATATATTTATGTGCAGTGTTAGTATTCAGTACTAAGCACACTGTAAGAACGTAATTACAAACAAGTGTGTATATTCATGTACAAATATGAGTGTATGTTTGTGTGTTTATATACTTGGAGTGTGTAAAAATAGACCTTAATTCGTTGCCATATACTTTGCGGCTCCTTGCTACAGTGTGACAAAGCCATGATATTTTTAATTTTATTTGAACAATGTAAGTCTTCCTTTTTAGTTTTCTGTAAAAGAAAACTATTGTGCCGGCTTTGTCTGTCCATCCGCACTTTTTCTGTCAGCACTTTTTCTTGTCCGCACTTTTTTCTGTCCGCCCTCAGATCTTAAAACATACCAAATTGCAGCCCTCTAGCCTCAGTAGTTTTTATTTTATCTAAGGTTAAAGTTAGCCATAATCGTGCACCTGGCAACGGTATAGGCTAGGCCACCACTGAGCCGTGGTTAAAAGTGGTTAAAGATTCATGGCCGCGGCTTCATACAGCATTATACCGGGACCACCCGAAAGATAGATCTATTTTCGGTGACCTTGATTATACGCCGCTGTACAGAAAACTCGATTTTTTTACTTGTTTTGTCATAAACTATGACCCTCCGACCGTCTCGGTCCCATCCCTCATGTAGAAGAGAAAGAGCCGTGTCTCACTTTCTCCGCGATTACTTCCGCTCGAAACATGAGAAGCGGTGAGCGGATGTCTGCTGGTTGCCATTCATAACGAGTTGCTTAAACGACAGCTGTAGCTCTTGAGAAATATTTTCTCTGGTTAAGCCAAAGACTCATAATTATCGAAGGGTATCAGTTTTACAAGATGGGTCAGTTTTTTTCCCCCCTCTGTGCTGTCTTCATTCAGTCACGCATGGGAATGGGCGGTGCTTTTGTTCTGGTAAATTTGATTTGTTGATTTTGCATATCAAGCTCGCATAATTTCTACAGAGATTTTGTGTCCGTCACGCTGCTTTGCACAGATTAGAACATTCTGTCGCCCAAATTAGAAGGTTCAAGAATCTTGCCTCAGATTTCAATTCCCAATTTTAGGCCACGATCTTGACTCGGGTATCGTAAAGAGTTGTCGACGGAATTAGGAGCGAATAAGCTTGACAAATGTCTGTTTTGTTTTCTGCTCACATTAATCCCTGCCTTTGCCTTACAAATCCCTCATGAACGAAAAGCAATTAGCTCGGATTTCCTCACTGAGGATTCTCTCCTGAGTCACCGCAATCTGTTTTCCAAGCCGAGGATGAACCGCTGTTGATGCCACCAAATACCCAGAGTTCCGTAACTGTTTGAAGAGAGAGAGAGAGAGAATTGTTTTCTCCTAAGCTGTATTTTATTTGTACGTTTCTCCTGAAAAGCATTTGATCTTTATCCAGTATGTTGATATAACTGGATCCCCTGTAGTGGGGGTAGGGCTGTCAGTGCACCTCATGCGGTGCACTGTAGGCATTGCTTAAGGTTATTTGCAGCTTCCCTTCGGCCCCTAGCTGCAACCCCTTTCGTTCCTTTTACTGTACCTCCGTTCATATTCTCTTACTTCCATCTTGCTTTCCGCCCTCTCCTAACAGTTGTTTGATAGTGCAACTGCGAGATTTTCCTCCTGTTATACCTTTCAAACCTTTTTACCGTCAGTTTCCATTTTAGTGCTTAATGACCTCATAGGTCCTAGAACTTGGCCTTTTGGCCAAAATTCTATATTCCATTCCATCCATTCCTTCCGGTATAACCGGATCCTGCGAGGAAACATCAACTAATTCTTAGGTGTGCGAGAAAGAGGAATGATTGGAGGAATGGAAAGATAAGATTAAAGAAGAAAGATTGCCTCGCAGTGGGAATGGCAAGATCAAATTGTAGCAAAGAATCGGATTGTTTTATGCATGTCCTTCACATGCAAGTGAATTGCTTGCGTGTAGAATCCCACGGAGAAGATTAACCACGGATGTTAATACTTTCGTGTGCGCTGATGTTAAGCTGGCTTCACACCACATTCCTCCTGCATGATTGCGGACAAGCCGTTTAAGTTCACGCAGAGGGCCGGTTGTTTTGTAAGGCAAGTCATACGGCGTTTGACGGCGAATCGTGTCTTTTAAAGAAGCCACAACAAATTCCTTTGGATACAGGTGGTTGGCAACGTCTTCATTCGTCTCTAGCAAAGGAAATCTGATTAAATTTACGTGTTAACACTTGGAAATTGCACTTAGAAGAGCTTAAGGTTTAAAAGACTGGACGCGAGTGTTGGAGAAAATTGTGTCTTTGGGATTTCATGAATATTTTTGTGCCTGTAGCCGCCTTTACTGTCCGGAAAGCTGATTGGCGTCTTGTGGTTTATTGCTTCTTACCAACTTTCAAGTGCTCTTATGGACTGCGCTGGAAAGTTTAATTATTATTAAGGCATCTTCCTTCTCTGTTACTTAAACACCCTTCTTCTCAAACCTAACAATGTTTTCTTATTTCTAGTGTGATTGTGAAGTATCCACACACATCTGACTGAAACCATGGTTCCGGTAGAAATACATTCTTGTAAATAAAGTCTCTTATTTTAATTATATCATGGTCATTTATACTCTGTTGGTGTCAGCTGATGCAGTGTCCAAACCTGTACCTATATATTATTTCTAATCATCCAAGTGTCGTCCTATATGTTTTTTATAATAGCGCAAAGTGAACTTGCGATCATAATCATTAACAAGAAAAAACTGTGCTCTAGCAGAGTACTAAATCGGTAGAATGCCGTATATCTCCACTGTGCTTGTTTTAAAAGAAAAGATAGTTACACACATACATACATATATATATATATATATATATATATATATATATATATATATGTGTGTGTGTGTGTGTGTGTGTGTGTGTATGTGTGCGTGGGTGTGTTGTGCTGTATCTGGGTCACTGTTTCTTTTCCCACCCTGAGAAAATCTTCCCAGAGATAGGTGGCACCAGAAATAATAACGATAAGTATTCCTCGCCGTCTCCTTTCCTTGAGAATCCACGTCACAATAGAAGATATTACGTCTGTGAGCACACGCGCTGTACAGAAAACTCGATTGCGCCGAAGAAACTTCTGCGCATTTTTTACTTGTTATTGTCTTTGATGTGTAGGCTACTTGATAAAAGGCGATAGCTTTACGCTGTTAGTAAAGATGGGTTTATCAGGATGCTTTATCTTCCCTTGTGGTAAAATTACGGGAATATTCTTTATTTTTAGTATAATTTCTCTAACGTGTTTACTGTACTGTGATTAAAGGTTTTCTTCTGCTGTGTATGTGAGCGCGCTCTGAAGCCTGAATTTTCAATATTTACGAACCCTTTACCTTCAGACACTGTCGGAGCTTTGTTTTGATGTGTTTTTGTCTGTTAGGTTGTGTAAAGTAAATCCCATTGTATTTCCATACTCCTTTATCGATTAAATCGATAGTTTTACTTCTTCACATATTGTTGATTGTTATTTCGCTGCACTTGGTGAGGTTACCTTTGAAAACAATTATTATTGAGAGCAATGATCCTTTCAAGGGCGCAATCATCGGTGTCATCATCAGAGCTATACCCCGTAGAGGGGTCGTGCTGTCAGTGTTGCTTGAGGTTCTTTGCAGCGTCCCTTCGGCCCCTATAGCTGCAACCCCTTTCATTCCTTTTACTGTACGTCTGTTCATATTCTCTCCACCCTCTCCTAACAATTGTTTCATAGTGCAACTGCGAGGTTTTCCTGCTGTTACACCTTTCAAACCTGTCGGCTATCAGTTTCCCCTTTCAGCGCTGAATGACCTCATCGGTCCCATCGCTTGGCTTTGGGACATAATCATATATATTCCATTCCCATCATCAGAGCTATGAAAAAACCATCACTGTCTTTTTCCTCATCGTTTCGTCACTACTTCTTGAACAGCTTCCATCCCCTCTCACGTACGGTTGGCTCTCTCTCTCTCTCTCTCTCTCTCTCTCTCTCTCTCTCTCTCTCTCTCTCGGGTGTGGGTCCAGTTGCTTCGTGCATTTATCGATATTGGAAATCAAAATGGCTGAAGTACATTTATGGAGTCAACCATCTTAATTGATGTCTTACACTTTATTGTAGGACAAGATAACAGCCTGGTCTCTTTTCTAATTGCTTTGTTGCGTCGTCGATAAATATTCCAAAGAACTTCGTGCTCTGGCATTGATGAACTGTTGGCAAACTTAGTCATTTACAACCTCTATTGTCTTCGGCTTTTCGGGATGGCCCTGGTTGGACGGCAGCGATTGTGGATAGAGGCGACCGTTTACTTCTCCCAGCGTCTTCCTCCTCCTCCTCCTCCTCCTCCTCCTCCTCCTCCTCCTCCTCCTCCTCCTCCTCCTCCTCCTCCTCTTCTTCTTGCTAGCCATACTGACTTTCATCCTCGTGTGAATATTCTTGGAGCGTATCTAAAGAATTTCGTTCTTATCTCATTCTTACACCATCAACCTGTCTTTATGTACCGTGGTTACTAGGTTTTTGACTAATAATATGCTCATTTTAGAAAAAAATTTTATTTATTTTGATTGTGACAGCGTATGTGTTTGTGCGTATGCTTTTTCAGCCAGTTTATGTAGGTTTGTTTATATACTTACGCTATATTGTTCACTACTTTGCTTAGGTTTTGATAGAGGTCTTTAATGCTTGTTGTTTATCTCAGTATTTTCTGATAAGTGTCTGCCGTTGCTGTATTAGCGTCAGTGGATGTCCGTCCTGCACTTGTCTTGATTACATTACCCGACATTTCAAGCGCTTTTCTCTCTCTCTCTCTCTCTCTCTCTCTCTCTCTCTCTCTCTCAACGTCGCTTAAAATTTAAACTTTATCTCTAAGAATGTGAAAGGTATTCCCTTCTGAATATTTATTAAATCTAAAGGTTACGCTTTTTCAACCACCAACTTTTCTTATGTTCTTTGACAGTAGTTTATTCTCTCTCTCTCACTCTCTCTCTCTCTCTCTCTCTCTCTCTCTCTCTCTCTCTCTCTCTCTCTCTCTTTCTCTCTCTCTCTCTCTCTCTCTCTACTCTTTTTCAACTACCATCCTTTCTTTGCTCTCTGACAATACTTCTCTCTCTCTCTCTCTCTCTCGCTACTCTTTTTTCAGCTACCATCCTTTCTTATGCTCTCTGACAATAGGTTATTCTCTCTCTCTCTCTCTCTCTCTCTCTCTCTCTCTCTCTCTCTCTCTCCTCTCTCTCTCTACTCTTTTTTCAGCTACCATCCTTTCTTATGCTCTCTGACAATAGGTTATTCTCTCTCTCTCTCTCTCTCTCTCTCTCTCTCTCTCTCTCTCTCTCTCTCTCTCTCTCTCTCTCTCTCTCTCTGTACTATTTTTCAACTACCAACCTTCCTTATGTTCTCTGACAATAGGTTATTCTCTCTCTCTCTCTCTCTCTCTCTCTCTCTCTCTCTCTCTCTCTCTCTCTCTCTCTCTCTCTCTCTCTGTACTATTTTTCAACTACCAACCTTCCTTATGTTCTCTGACAATAGGTTATTCTCTCTCTCTCTCTCTCTCTCTCTCTCTCTCTCTCTCTTCTCTCTCTCTCTCTCTCTCTCTCCTGCATCATCTAAAATTTTTGTAACTTCTTCAGTTCCTTTTCTTGAAACTTTATTTCAAACACCCAAAATTTGCCAAGTTCTCGTATGCTTCTTCATGCCCAATTAATTTCTACTTGAACTAATCCAGTTTATTTTTTTTATCACAGAATCTTTACTTATTTGTTTACGCATTTTAGGAAAAAAATATTTTGGGTATATGTGTAATATAAAAGTTTGGTAATGAAAAACTCACAAAGATATGAAAGGGACGAGAATTTGTATAGTTGAGATAAAAAAAAAAGTTGGGCTAAGAACGACAGCTCCTGAAGTCAGAAAGATAGAAAAAAAAAACAAGTAAAAAAAGCGCCGAAGTTTCTTCGGCGCAATCGAGTTTTCTGTACAGCCGCTACAGGTTATAATCAAGGCCACCGAAATTAGATATATCTTTCGGTGGTCTCGCAGACCATGAAACTTTAACCACGGCCTGGTAGTGGCATGTCCTATATCGTTGCCAGAAGCATGATTATAGCTAACTTTAACCTTAAATAAAAATAAAAACTAATGAGCCTAGAGGGCTGCAATTTGGTATGTTTGATGATTGGAGGATGGATAATCAACATACCAATTTGCAGCCCTCTAGCCCCAGTAGTTTTTAAGATCTGAGGGCTGACGGACAGACAAAGCCATCTGAATAGTTTTCTTTTACAGAAAACTAAAAAAAAAAAAAAAAAACTCACACAATAGGTCTTGCCTTGTTGAAATCATACAAATGATCCGAGAGAGGGAAGTTAAAGGGAAGTTCAATTCAAGGTGTTTGAGGAAGTTGGGAAACTTTTTGGAATGCTTTAGCGATTGTAAAAGTTAGGGCAGTATAGGATGGTCGGTTTGTGGTCGCCTCGTCCTTTAATGGACAGAACCAGTGAACGTTTTCCGTGAAGATAGATGCGTGAAACAATGATAGTCGGAAGAGACGATGAAGCACTAGAGCAGTGCTGCCCTAAAATGGAAGACTGCAATATCTGCAGAAATACAAAACTGAGAAAAATGGTAGATATTGCCGTTTTCCCTTGCCTTATACTGATTTTGCAGGTACTGCAAATGGACACCCCTAGGTAAAGCATTGAAGAATCATTCTGAAGCTGCAGTAACTTGTGTATTAGTGTTTCACGAGCCCAAAGGTGGCGTATCTCAGTTTGGGAAATTTTGCAGATACTGCAGTTTGCCACTTTAGGACAAAGTGGTTCTCAACCTTTTTTAACCCGTGCACCCTTTCATCTTATTTCGGAATGTCATTCCCCCACACTTTTCCAAAACTGTCTGCCTCAAAAGCTGCATTCCAAATAATAGGCAACAAAATACTAACACAAACACACAAGCTAGCAGAAAGCCCAGTGTGACCTCTTACTAGTGCGAACCGATGCACACTGCGTTTTGTGTGGTCCTAGAGCTAGTTTGAGCCTGCCAATCTGTGGTCACAAGTCCCACCCCCACTGGAACGCTGAAATTCCTCACTTGGGGAGGGGGGGGGTTCCCCCCTGGCTAAGAACCACTGCACTAGAGATGCTCTTTTATCCTTGTTCATTCTTGCATCACAAATACTTCAAGAAATTTGTGCATGCTGCAGAATAATGACCAGTCAGGAGAGCAGGATATAGATATAAAATCGATAAGATGTTTATATTAGTGTTTATTACAGTAAACTGTGATAACACGTTTAATATACACATCGTAATGATAAAAACTCTCGACCAAAAAGTAGAGAATCAATTTTCTTCAAATATTGAAAAATCAGTTCCCCCTGGCAGCATCCTAACCATGCTCAAGTGTTCCCGGATGAGGAGAGTAATTTTACACATTTTGCGGCAGTTGATTATGATTATGATTATGATAATCCGGTCGTCAAGATACGATTTGACAGCTACGAGCTACGCTCCCCTCGACAATGGACGCTAAGTCCACCTTAAAAGACACGAAGAGCCTCCAGAATTCCTCGGAAACGATCGAATTTTGGGTGAGCTCTAAGGTCACACAAGCGATGGACCTCGTGAGTCATGAATCAGAAATCTCGGGCTTTCACTGAATTAGGTCAAGTCTCGAAGCCAGTCTTCAAGAGCCAGTCATTAGTGGGACTCGTGGTTAAGACGAGAGCTAAAACACAGTCTTCATTCACGAGGGAATGCCCGGTAATGACACGTCTATCCTGGGCATGGGAGGAGGATTTTCTGGGTAAAAGTGGGAATGTTCTCGCCTGTTTTAAGCGCTTTTATTGACAGCGTAAGGGCGGCGATTAGTGGGGTCCTGTAGGGCGAGTTCCACCTCCCGCCTCCATTAACGGCTTAAACTAGCCGCCTAACATGTAATTTGGCCGTAAAAGGACCCGAATTTTCAAGAGTGTGCTCGCTCTCATGTCCTAATGGAGTCACAGTTTCATGTCCTGGTCCGTGATCTGACTTTAAACAGTTCGATTAGAGACCGTTCCCTGAGCTCTCTCTCTCTCTCTCTCTCTCTCTCTCTCTCTCTCTCTCTCTCTCTCTCTCTCTCACACACACACACACAACACTTCAAATAGAACAGAAATAATGAGAGTGTACACGGTAAGATGAAATAACAGGTTCCGATACAAGGTTGCTTAAAATGGAATTTGACAAAATACTAAAAAAGGAAAATGGAATTTGATAAAATAATAAAAAATTTCTGATAAAATACTAATAAAGGAAAATGGAATTTGATAAAATACTAAAAAATGGAAATGGAATTTGATAAAATACTAAAAAAATGAAAATGGAATTTGGTAAAATACTAGGAAAGGAAAATGGAATTTGATAAAATACTAAAAAAAGGAAAATGGAATTTGGTAAAATACCAAAAAAAGGAAAATGGAATTTGATAAAATACTAAAAAAAAAAAGGAAAATGCAATTTGATAAAATACTAAAAAAAATGAAAATGGAATTTGATAAAATACTAAAAAAGGAAAATGGAATTTGATAAAATACCAATAAAAGGAAGATGAAACAACATGGGCTGGCTGAAGAAGGTTTGGAGATCAAATAGGTTGAAGCTGCATAAAATAGTTCGGTCTTGATTACTATACGGACACGAATCGTGATATATTTGTAAAACTATGTCTAAAAGATTTTATCGATTTTGAGAAGACAACTAGACGAGATGATGATGAAGTGGAGATGGAAATTGGTTGGGCATGTGCGTGGCACCACTCCTGGGGGGAATAATACGTGTTATTGGGTCCTCTGGCCGTCAGAGGAATTGGAATATATATATATATATATATATATATATATATATATATATATATATATATATATATATATATATATATATATATATATATATATATATATATATATATATATATATATATACGAGGGTAAGTCAAAAAGTTCCAGGAAAAATTGTTGAATGATGTATTTACACAGGAATGAAACAACCAAATACTTGGTAAACAATTATCTGTGATGTAGTGATCCATATAGACTTGTTACCTCAGTCATCCTCTTGCTACCGTGGTGTTAACATCTGCTTCAGAAAAGTAACTTCTTGAACCCATGGAAAATAAGAATTTTGAGATGAGAGCTAACATCAAGTTCCTGACCAAGCTTGATTGGAAACCAGGAAAAATTATTGAAGCTTTGCAACAAGTTTATGGAGATTCTTCTCCATCTAAATCAGTTGTTTATGATTGGATAAAGCGATTTAAGGATGGTCGGGAGGACCTCAAAGACAACCCAAGAGAGGGAAGACCATCGACTGCAAAAAATGAAAGAATTGTGGCTTTGGTGCAGAATCTAGTGGATGAAGATCGTCGGATTACTATCGATATGATAGCTAATGAAACTGGGATCTCCCATGGTTCCGCATTTTCAATTTTAAATGAAAATCTTGGTTTGAGTAAACTTTCAGCACGTTGGGTCCCAAAAGCGTTGCGCGAAGACCAACTGCATCAAAGAGCTGAACTTTCTCTTGCAGTTTTAACGAAGATTGAATCAAATGAATCAGAGTTTTTTGACCGGATTGTTACTGGAGATGAAACTTGGATCCATCAATAAGACCCAGAAAGTAAAATTCAATCAAAGCAATGGTTACCAAGAGGTTCAGCTGCACCAGTGAAGTTCAAAGTGGCGAGATCTGCCCAGAAGGTTATGGCAACAGTGTTTTGGGACTCCAAAGGAGTGATTTTGATTGATTTCCTTGAAGGACAAAAAACAATCACCGGGAACTACTACAAAGGTGTTTTGCAAAAACTGAAGACTGCATTGGCTAAAAAACGTCGAGGAAAGTTGCACCGCAGAATTTTGTTCCATCATGATAACGCTCCAGCACATTCATCAAGGGTTGCAATAGAAGTCCTACGGAAATTTAGGTGGGAAACTCTTCCACATCCTCCTTATAGTCCTGATCTTGCTCCTTCAGATTTTTTCCTGTTCCCAAAACTCAAGGAACACTTAAGAGGAGTCCGGTTTGAATCTTTGGATGCTGCTAAACATGCAGTTTCAACATGGTTTAATAGAAAGGCCCCAAATTTCTACAAAGAAGGGTTGCAGAGGTGGAAACAGCGCCTTGAAAAGTGTATAGAGTTAGATGGTAGATATGTAGAAAAATGACGTTTGAATTTCCTTAAATAAAGAGTATATTGAATTTTTCCTGGAACTTTTTGACTTACCCTCGTATATATATATATATATATATATATATATATATATATATATATATATATATATATATATAATATATATATATATATTATATATATATATACACACATAGATACATATATTTATATATATATATAAACACATAGATACATATATGTATATATACATACATATATATATAAATATTTATTATTGGTGTGTGTGTGCATGTGCATTTGTTTCATGGTTTGTATGTGTGTGTGCCTGTGTGCGTGTGTATAAACAAAAACTCGGGAAAGTGATCTCCAAAGTGTAGATTTTTTCGAACATTTTTCAGAAAGCTCAGTTTCTTTGTGAACAGAATATTTAACGAGATTTTCCATTTTACCTCTTTGGAAAATAAATGCTGCTTTCATTTATGCTGTCACGAAATATTTATCAACGCAAGATAGATTCGTAATTGTTTTCATAACGTTTAATTGTTTATATGAATAGAGCGATGATATTCAACAGTTCGCCTTAACCTTTCTCGAGTACATTTTCGCTAACGTAGAGAATTTGGTATAGAGCTGCACGGCATAAGAAAGCTTCCTTAGCTTACACATGATGCCAATTGTGGGAAGAACTGTTATACACTGACAGGATAGCATGCAATATTCTTGCATGTAGGGGCAACCCGAACAGGCAGAGTAGCATTCTAACAGCTTCCTTATGTGAAAAGAGATTTTTTAATTGATTGTGCCGTCTTATCTTCCGTTATCAGTGCTGTAAGAACAGTCGACAGCCTGAGTAAAAAACTGCTTTTGTACTTTCTTCATACAACACATTAAAATGCAAAAATAAAAAAAATTAATAAGTTGTTTTCTTTCTTTGCTTGATTAATGTGAAAGCAATGAGCTAAAGTTGTCGAAAGCAGTTGGGGACTTTGGACCTGTGCCGGCATTGTTTTGCCATGATAAAAGAAAGAAGATTTAACCTCTTTAATATAATATAATATATATATCTTCATAAAGATGTTTTTTTAACGTTTGATGTGGTATACTTTATTATTTATCAGGCGGCAGGTATAACTAAAGCATAAAGACTGGAATATTAACGACAGGATATATATATATATATATATATATATATATATATAATATATATATATATATATATATATATATATGTGTGTGTGTGTGTGTGTGTGTGTATATATATATGTGTGCGTGTAACTGTATATATATATATATATATATATATATATATACATACACACACATATATTATATGTATATATATGTGTATATATATATAGTATATATATATATATATATATATATATATATATATATATATATCTCCTGTCGTTAATATTCCAGTCTTTATCGCTTTAGTTATACCTGCCGACTGATAAATAATAAAGTATACTACATCAAACGCTAAAGGAATATCTTTATAAGGATATATTATATTATATTAAAGAGGTTAAATCTTCTTTATATATATATATATATATATATATATATATATATATATATATATAAATTATAAAAGGGTAATGTTCATATCTCCAGCATGTTCTCACTGCAGCCTGGTGATGTCACTGCTCTTATAGAGCTTCACGTCTGACACTCCCCAGAGCGGAGTTGATCGTCCGTGTGAACACCTCTCCTTGCGTTCAGATTCATCAACGTGGCACCGGTTTAACGACCGTATTAGTAACGCATCATTATGATGCTGCGAGCATTATTGATAGGCTTTTTAGCGAGGGCAAATGAGTTGCATCTCAGATGTAGAATTATAAGCGATAGGGCTTAATGTGGTACGTATTGGGGTGCTGTGTCTTTATTAGTTATATGATCTCCGCATGGGGTTGTACACACGGCATCTGGTTCAGCATGGGTGTTGATGAGGGATCCCAGTAACACGTGACCTTGTCAACCTGGTAGCGTATTGAGAATTAGTTTTGCGTCTGTTTTTTTTTTAGTTTTCTGTAAAAGAAAATTATTGTGCCGGCCTTATCTGTCCGTCCGCACTTTTTTCTGTCCGCCCGCAGATCTTAAAAACTACTAAGGCTAGAGGGCAGCAAGTTGGTATGTTGATCACCCACCCTCCAGTCATCAAACATACCAATTTGCAGCCCTCTAGCCTCGGTAGCTTTTATTTGATTTAAGGTTAAAGTTAGCCATAATCGTGCGTCTGGCAATGATATAGGCCAGGCAACCACCGGGCAGTGGTTAAAGTTTCATGGTCAGTGGCTCATACAGCATTATACCGAGACCACTGAAAGATAGATCTATTTTCGGTGGCCTTGATTATACGCTGTACAGGAAACTCGATTGCGCCGAAGAAACTATGGCCCTTTTACTCTTTTTTTTTTTTTTTTTTGTAAACTGAAGGGAATTTATCCCGGGATCTTCTTTGAATGTTCCTGAAGAGAAATTCTTGTACGACTTTGATAGACCACATAAGAGTTACTCGCTCTTATATCAAGACTTCTCGCTTCATTTATAATTCTGTTGTATTGTTCTTGCCAATCTGCCATATTAACAAAATATGAACGGAGACTAGACATTCTCTCTCTCTCTCTCTCTCTCTCTCTCTCTCTCTCTCTCTCTCTCTCTCTCTCTCTCTCTCTCTCTCCAAACTATTTTTTTATGCAGGTTTTTGTTTCAAAATGGAAATAACATTTGTTTTAGTCATTATTTCCTTTAGGGGCGAGATGCGGTTGACTTCGAACAACATTCACCATTCTCTTCAGAGATGCTTACGATGAAAATTGAAGTATTTTTATTTTCATATTAGTTTTTCCATCTTTAGAAATCATAAATTTGTTTTTGTTTCGTCAAAACATTGATCAAACTCGACGATGGGAAAGTGATTCACTCCAACAACCTGACTAATTAGAGGAACAAATCCTTGTTCGATCAACACTAAAACAGGTTTAGTGCATTTGATGTTAGTATTTTATTTTTTTATGTTATGTATCGTAAGTCATTGTAAACCAGTATTGTTAGAGTAAAGGAAATTCCAGGTGGTAGGTTGTTTCCCCGCAAGTAGCCTCTCGCTTTGTGATAATAGATTTGACAGGTGATTTAAAACTGTTGAGACGCCGCGAGGGATTCTTGAAATGTTTCCCAAACGTACTGGGAACGACTTGAGCTTCTCGGCGATTTTATTGCTTTTTAGTTTTCTGTAAGAGAAAACTATTGTCTGTCCGTCCGCACTTTATTCACTTCTTTCTGTCCGCCCTCAGGTCTTAAAAACGACTGAGGCTAGAGGGCTGCAAATTAGTATGTTGATCATCCACCCTCCAATCATCAAACATACCAAATTGCAGCCCTCTAGCCTCAGTAGTTTTTATTTGATTTAAGGTTAAATTTGTCCATAATCGTGCTTCTGGCAACGATATAGGATAAACCACCACCGGGCAGTGGGTAATTTGCAATTGGCCTCTTTTACTTATTTTTTCATTTATTTATTTATGTATTTATTTACTTATTTTTTATGGATTACGAGAACGAACAGATCAAACATTTTAAATAAGAGCGCAGGCGTAGAGGCAGACCCTGCAGAAATGAAAGCAGGGAAAGAAAATACAACAAATATTATCAGTATTATTGTAAGTTGTTCGAGTATGTGCTGTGCTCATCGCAACTGATGCAGGGAGACTACCTGCCTTCTTCCATGAGGGTCGGCAAACCTGATACATTTAAGCAAGTCTAGGCAAAAGATTTTACCCTGGCCGCTGAAATAACGCGCTCCTGCCGACTCCCAAACCAGTTTTAATTTATGTTCCACATTTTGTTAGCCGACGTGCTTGCATGAATTAGAAAATGCCAAGGAATGAGTTATATAAGAAAATATAGGAAATTAAAATAGGTGTGGAGAGAAGCCTCTTCTGCGGTTTGGTTTTTCATGTTACTCATCTCTCGTTTTTGTCAGAAAGTTTCAGTGGTAACTACAATTAAACGTAAGTCATTTGTGAATATATTATGGTATAGGAAGCTTCACCTAATGTATACATGTTAAATGACCGAATGCAACCCTTTCCCTTTTGTTAAATATTTCCAAACAGGTAATATTGACAAGAAATTGAAAAAGATATTCACGTAGTCGCTGGCCATAGAATTGGAAATTGAGCGATTGTACAGTTTAAACGCATCCCTGGCTTTATCTACACCTTTTCATGATAAAGGAATAAAAAGAAACCATTTGGCTGATTTTAGTTCTTTAATCCGGAATGATGTGATGTCATCGGTTCCCGAAGAAAATGTTACCTGTACTCAGGAAACAAGAAATTGTTACCTCTACTCAGGAAACAAGAAATTATTACCTGTACTCAGGAAACAAGAAATTGTTGCCTTTACACAGGAAACAAGAAAATGTTACCTGTGGTCAGGAAACAAGAAAATGTTACCTGTACTCAGGAAACAAGAAAATGTTACCTGTGCTCAGGAAACAAGAAAATGTTACCTGTACTCAGGAAACGAAAATGTTACCTGTACTCAGGAAACAAGAAAATGTTACCTGTACTCAGGAAACAAGTCCTGTACTTAGGAAACAAAAAAATGTTACCTGTACTCTGGAAACAAGAAAATGTCACCTGTACTCAGGAAACAAGAAAATATTTCCTGTACTTAGGAAACACCCCGTAGGGGGTAGTACCGTCATTGCACCTCATGGGGTGCACTGTAGGCATTACTAAAGGTTCTTTGCAGCGTCCCTTCGTCCCGTAGCTGCAACCCCATTCACTCTTTTTTGCTGTACCTCCATTCATATTACCTTTCTTCCATCTTGCTATCCACCCTCTCCTAACAATTATTTCATAGCGCAACGGCTTTGAGGCTTTCCTCCTGTTACACCTTTCGTACCTACCTTCTCCCAATATCCTTTCCAGCGCTGAACGACCTCGTAGGTCCCAGTGCTTGGCCTTTGGCCTAAACTCTATATTCCTTTCCACTCCCCAGGAAGCTACAATGAAGAGACGTACTCAGTATCGAAGCTCACACACACACACACACACACACACACACACACACACACACACACACACACACACACACACACACACACACACCCAAAACAGGGTACAGGGCATTCCACGAGACCATACCGAGCGCTCTCAAGGGCAGTGGAAAAACTTATAAAGAAAGAATATGTCAGGATGCAGCGCATGTATTAGTATGCATTCAGCCTTGACGTCCATGCTATCTAAATCACCCGCTGAATATCATTGAGATATGAAGACAAAGATTTATGCGGAGAGTAGGCGGTTTTAGTTAGTTAAAAATGATGATCTCGCGGTGTAGATTCCTAATGGCCACTGTCTAAATAAGCATAGGAGGAGATGAGATGCTGCAGCGATTTGGGAAGAGTAGTATTGAGGGTTCTAAGTACTGAGGAGGAGGAAAGTGTACGTATTTTGTTTCAGTAGTTTTGTACGTGTAAATGATGAGTTAGTAAATACATATATGTGCAGCAATACCCCTACAGACACACACACACATATATATATATATCTATCTATATATATATATATGTATATATATATATATAATATATATATATATATATATATATATATATATATATATATATATATTTGTGTGTGTGTAATCTATACATATACATACATACATACATATATATAAATATATACAGTATATATACATATATATATATAAATTATATGTATGTATATATATATATATATATATATATATATATATATATATACTGTATATATATATACATATATATATCTGTATATATATATATACATTGCATTATATACTTGCTATCGTACATACACACAAACGTACAATGCATACATTATGGAAGATTTACTGACCTCTGGAGGTAATTGGCCCATTTATCTTTTTTCAGAGAAACCATTGTAATGGCACAAACATTGTTCTGACCCCCGAGACCGGGAAAGGTCTGTGGGCGTGCGGGTTGAATGACAACTATTGTCGGGGTTGGTGCGAGGAGGTGGCAATTGCACAAACAGACAGGCACAAACAGCCAGTCAAGCAGAGGAAGTGAGACGGAAATTATGACATAGAAAATATTGGAATTAAGACGAGGCTGCTTGTACGTCAATGTCACCTTACGATTTTTTTTTTAAATGGAAGACAAAAGGAGTTTTATCGTATCGCCTTCATTGCAACATCTGTCTGGTGTTTTCATCGAGGTCTAGAGAATACCGTATTCTAGAAGCGTTGCTTATTAATGCCCATTCTCATACTTTTTATCTGTTTGTTAATTTTATTATTGTTTTTTTTTAATAAACGATGTCTCTTTTTTCCGTATTTCCCTTTACCTCGTCTAACTTCTTCCTAATTAACACCATATTCCTTGCAAGTTTGAATTTCAAGGCAGTGGCCCCTTTGGTGGGCTTGTTCCATATGAATAGGTTTCATCTTCTGAATAATAATAATAATAATAATAATAATAATAATAATAATAATAATGACGTCCGCATAGGAAAGACATACAGATAAACCGTTTTGATAATACTAATTAAAAAGTGACCCTAAAAAATGGGTAATTCTTCTTTATTTTTTTTACGTCTCTCCCTTTTTATTTATGTATTTTTCAGACGAATTATACTTTGCCCATTAGCCAACTCGTAAATATACCGGCAGAGGAGTTTTAACAAGTTGCCTAGGAAAATATAGGGACAACAGAACAAGGACGCGTCACATCTGTTAAGTCGACGAAGAGCTCTCGCGAAAATTAGTTGCATTAAAGGGAAGTGCACTTGAGTGGCATATAAGGCGCATGAAGGCTATGATAATTGGGTGCAGTGCCATGTAACAAGAGACGAGAGCACAAGCGTGCTTGTGGAAGAAAGGGCCTTAATCACGGGTCATCTCCATGTGAGCTTTTAAAAGGACAGGCCTCCGAGGATATTTTATCGAAAGCAGAAGAAGGACGGAGTGAATAATGCCATTGACACTGCTTACTATAGTCACATATATGCATGATCACCCTTAACCTTTTTTCTTCCTCAAGGTGTTCGCTTCGGGAAGATAATGGGACTTCGCGCGAAAGAGCATTAAGGGGATTTCATTCGAATCGCCCCGGGCTGTAAGCGCCATTTCTCTTTCATTCGGCGTTATCGGATAGCTCGCTATGCGAGGGGCTCGGAACTTGTTCATCACTGCGCTGTTATCTTGGACAATGCCTTTTGTTAGAGAAGTTGCAGGAAAAGTATCTGTAATGTTACAAGCAAATGAGCGGCTGGAGTGAAGAGAGAGAGAGAGAGGGAGAGAGAGAGAGAGAGGATTACTCATTATGAAAAAGCAGTTTTGGAATGAGAGGGAGAGAGAGAATTACTCTTTATGGAAAAGCAGTTTTGGAATGAGAGAGAGAGGGGGGTGAGAGAGAATTACTCTTTATGGAAAAGCAGTTTTGGAATGAGAGAAAGAGAGGGGGAGAGAGAGAGAGAGAAAGAGAGGAGAGAGAATTACTCTGTATGGAAAAGTAGTTTTGGAATGAGAGAGGGAGAGAGAGAGAGAGAGAGTTACTCTTTATGAAAAAACAGTTTTGGAATGAGAGAAAGAGAGAGAGAGAGAGAGTTACTCTTTATGAAAAAACAGTTTTGGAATGAGAGAAAGAGAGAGAGAGAGAGCTTTACTCTTTATGAAAAAACAGTTTTGGAATGAGAGAAAGAGAGAGAGAGAGAGAATTAATCTTTATGAAAAAGCAGTTTTGGAATGAGAGAGAGAGAGAGAGAGAGAATCACTCTCTATGGAAAAGCAGTTTTGGAATGAGAGAGAGAGAGAGAGAGAGAGAGAGAGAGAGCAGAGTTTGGCCCCAATGGCATTTCGCATCTCGAAGACATCTGCCTCGCAGCATGGGGTTCTGTGCGCGAAGATCATTCGCCACATGGCTGATTTTACATCTGTTTATTTGAACAGGGACCTTTCCTTTCATAAGCGGCGGGATTCATTAACTGCGGTCATATCTAACTAAAAGATACTCGAAACAAAGTGTTCAAATTAAGGCCTCGACGTCCGCGCGGTTGCTGCCATCCGATGACGATGATGAATCTTAGAACAGAGACGTTACTCGCCAGCGAGCCATTGTTTCTGCTCTTTCATCTCAGCCCTTACGCTCTGGCGGCCGAAGGGCTGCTTCAGTGATCTGACGCAATGATTGTGAGTTCAGTAATCTAACTTCGTTTTTGGGGTTTCGTATCTTAAAGGCGTTCATGAGATACCGGCGAGCTTTGCCATCCGAGTGCAATCTTCACACGACTTTGTAGCCTATTTTCTGGTAGCTTAAGAGTGAGGAGGGGCTGCTTACAGTACAGTTTCTGCAGCAGTTGGCCCTGATTCTGCTCTTTAACCTCTTGATGTACAACGTAGTATTTCTGCGATCGTATTTACCCCTGCTGTACACTGACACCTGTGAAATCCATTCAGTGCAACGGATTACACATAAAATGAGAACGTTTTGGGGAGCGGTTAGTAGCATGATAATAAATGAATATGGAAAATCCAGCGTTCGTTTCAGTTACACATTACCTCACCAGAGAGCGACGGTAGTAAAGCGCGGAAAGAACCAACCTGCAGCCCTCTCGCCAGAAGTTAAGGTCTCTAATCCAATTAGAAAACTTTTTCAACCTTTTCTTCGTCTTTACTCTTTCATCCTTAGGAATAGGGGATCGTGAAATGTCTGTAATTGGTGGAATGAATCAGATCGCCGAGAGGAAATTGGTCGGGTATCACCTGTCAGGTACTTGAAAGGGTCTCCATGAAAAAATGAGGTGAATGAAAGATATTCATGTCCACTAAACGTCTGGTTTTGTTGACAATATAAAACTTCCTGCGTTTGTGTAAAATTAGCTGTGATTATTATTATTATTATTATTATTATTATTATTATTATTATTATTATTATTATTATTATTATTATTATGTACCACATAGTTGGAAATTCAGTGTATGTATACATATTTATATATGTATATATATATATATATATATATATATATATATATATATATATATATATATATATATATATATATATATGTGTATATATATATAAAAGTTTCTGTGTGTGTGTGCCATATGACATTATAGCCGAAGCCTCTACGGTAGGTTGCCAGTACACGATAAAGAAATCTTCACACTCGTTGCTTCGGCTACAAAGTCACAGTCAGACTTTGAAACTATAATACCATGTGGGTGGTTAATAGCATCATTAAATCATATACCATTTTCCTATCAGTCAATCATATTAGTGAATAAATGTCAGGCCGCATTTCTGTTCCAAAAACAAAAGGACCTACGAATATATGGACGTTGAAGCGTGTTTGCGTTATACCTGATATAGCAAATAATGTTATGTTTGCCTTTGAATAAAGATAAATTGGGAATGTGAGTGAGTGCTGAAGAAGAATGTGGAGAAAATTTTTGACCTGTAAAGATTCTAACCTGGAGTCTTTTTAGAAATGAGATGTAGGAAGTAAAGGATAATTTATAATATGCGTTTAATCCTAGACTTTTCTGCGTGGTTGTTTTTTTAAACTGCCGAAGTTCATTTACATGTAAGTGTGGCTAAGTTGAGAAGACCTAGCGCTTTTCATTGTATATATGTATATATGTGTGTGTGCGTGTGCGTGCAAACTTCCATTACGAGATTATCACCGGATATAGAATATAAACAGTATATGACTTCGAGGAAAATGAAACGGCAAAGTGCAAGATATTCGTTCTTACCCTAAGGTCTTTTTATGCCTGAAAATTCCTTAGAGTAATACATTCATTATATTTGTATGTACATATATATACATATATATATATATATATATATATATATATATATATATATATATATATATATATATATGTGTGTGTGTGTGTGTGTATATATATGTAATTGAATTACAAAATTATGTAACGTGATGAATATATAAATAATGACAAAATCCACGAAGGGAAGAGAAACAGCGGATTGCTGTAAAGGACTGTAAGTCGAAAGGCCTTGCAGCACTCCATTGTTTCTCTTTCCTTCGTGGATTTTGTCCTTATATACATATATATATATATATATATATATATATATATATATATACTGTATATATATATATATATATATATATATATATATATATATATATATATGTATATATATACATACATACACAAACTCACACACACACACATATATATATATATATATATATATATATATATATATATATATATATATATATATATATATATATATATACATATATATATATGAAAATAAGAAGGCCCATAAAACACTATTTAAACGTTGAAACCATATATTTCGGGCACTTGTTTCTGTGCCCCTGTTCACTGGTAGAATATGGACAGGTGGAAAGTTACAATGGTATATATACAAAAACATGAAGGTGTGGCCTTAGGCCTCCGATGTTAAGGAGGTGGCGTTTCTTAAGAAGGAGGAGATTGACCAAATTCCCTAGTGGTTTTTGGCCTCATTAGCTCCCGTTTGGCGATGGATCTGGCGGTCGCGTTTCTTGGGTCATCTTCTTCATGTTTTTGTATATATACCATTGTAACTTTCCACCTGTCCATATTCTACCAGTGAACAGGGGCACAGAAACAAGTGCCCGAAATATATGGTTTCAACGTTTAAATAGTGTTTTATGGGCCTTCTTATTTTCATATTACACTGTAGTATTACAGGAAAAGACATTCATATATATATATATATATATATATATATATATATATATATATATATATATATATATATATATATATATATATATATAATACAAATGCCTTTTCTCTTGTTGCTTACCTGCGTCTCTCATGATGCTCTACTCATTTTTCCCGTTCTTATTTGTATGGAAATAATCCCACGAAGAAGAAGAAGAAGAAGAAGAAGAAGAAGAAGAAGACCCAGCCGACGGGATTCATAGTTCCTATTAGTTTAACGACTCTTATTCTCCGGCCCCCGTCCTGGATGAACCTGCCATTTCCCCCCCCCCTCCTCCTTCCCGCTCCCCCCCATCCCCCTCCGATTCCCCGTCTTCTCCCTCCGCTCTTGAATATTTCTAATGAATTATGATCAAAGTCTGGTGTAAAACGTTTGTAGTCCTTCTAATTAATGCACGATTCGTAATTAAGTTTCGTGTGTTTTGTTTCTTTCATGTGTTGACTTTCCCGGTGTGATTTAATTCCCGGCCGTTTTGTTAGCTTTGAATATATCTAGCTGAGACTCTAAATACCGTGTAAGATGAACAAACATTTAACCGGAGAGAGAGAGAGAGAGAGAGAGAGAGAGAGAGAGAGAGAGAGAGAGAGAGAGAGAGAGAGAGAGAGAGAGAATTACTCTTTATGAAAAGGCAGTTTTGGAATGTGAGAGAGAGAGAATTACTCTTTATGGAAAAACAGTTTTGGAATGTGAGAGAGGGAGAGAGAGAATTGCTCTTTATGGAAAAGCAGTTTTGGAATGAGAGAGAGAATTACCCTATGGAAAAGCAGTTTTGGAATGAGAGAGAGAGAGTGAGAGAGAATTGCTCTTTATGGGAAAGCAGTTTTGGAATGTGTGTGTGAGAGAGAGAGAGAGAGAGAAAGAATTACTCTCTATGGAAAAGCAGTTTTGGAATGAGGGAGTGAGAGAGAATTACTCTTTATGGAAAAGCAGTTTTAACGATTCCATAGAAAAACACAACGTTTGAAGCGATCCACTTTCTTTGATTTCAGCGCTGTCAAAACTTCACGTCTCTGTAATTAAAGACCTCACAAAGATTATTATGTAAATAGGTATTCCGAGTTTGCGTTTTTATGTTTATCGTACTAAGTCAGTTGAGTTTGGAAAAAAAATCTTCTATGGCTGCAAGCGTATGTTATTTGTGAATGAAATTGTTTTGGATGTTAAGAATACAATCATGGCAGAAGATTTTGAAAAGATTGTGATCTGTTATTCTTGGTTGAATCTGTTATTCTTGGTGTATGTTTCTGTCCGTGATGTTCACAAATGAGGGGAAGTTAGCGAATGAGAAAGCAGACGATTATATGGGAATTATACGGGGATTATACTGGGAAAATCTTGACCATATCATTGCAAATAGCTTGAGGTAGCTAGAAGGGGCAGTGAGGTCAACCCTCGGCTCCTAAGTTTACAAACGTGTGATTTAGGAGGAACCTTCTAAAAAAAAAAGTGGCTGCTTAAAGCCTCAGCTTACCCGTTTTATACACTTTCATATATATATATATATATATATATATATATATATATATATATATATATATACATATATATATGTGTGTGTATCTGTGTATATATATACATATGTGTGTGCCTATATAATATATATATATATATATATATATATATATATATATATATATATATATATATATATATATATATATATATATTAAATATATATATATATATATATATATATATATATATATATATATATATGATATATATAAATATATAAATTAATGGTAAGGTTCTCTCCCGCAGTCAGTTGAAAGCACTCTGGTCCACCTCCTCATTATGTGCAACATTTCCACTATATACGTTGCTGGAATACCTCACTGCATCGAACAATGCATAAGCTCTCGCTCTGGCCCGTTTCTCATTTGTTTAACAGACAATGCATCCCAAAAGTTTCCTCTTCTATATTGTCTTTGCTCGTCCATTACCCGCGCTTTACCACCCATACGGAAAAGGCCTTTGTACAGCAATTTACAGCATACTTACCAACCTCTCCTTCCCGGGTCCAGGTTCTTTCAGAAATGCTGCATCCTCCTGCCTTGCCTCGGCTGCAGCGCGGTCGATTTTGTTCACTTTCGTTTTATACCTTGAAAATATAGTATATCTTGAGAATATATATATATAAATATATATATATATATATATATATATATATATATATATATATATATATATATATATATGTATATATATATATATATATATATATATATATATATATATATATATATGTGTGTGTGTGTGTGTGTGTGTGTGTGTGTGTGTTTACTAGAAGGACCTCATTCAAACTGGATAGTATCTAATGGAGTATTTATTCAGATACTTGATAATGTGGACTGTTTGTCCAAGGAAGCTTGTAACTTTTTCTGAATAAATACTCCATTAGATACCATCCAATTTGAATGAGGTCCTTTTAGTAACTCTACTAATGCACAGAACAATTGTGTATGTGATAAAGTTAATATATATATGTGTGTATATATTTAGATATAATATATATAGGTATATATATTTATATTTATATATATACATATGTATAAGTATGTATATGTATATTATATATTTATTCCTTAATATCTTTTACTAACTTCAGTGCGACCTTTATTATCTTGCAAGTAAACTGTCTTTTTTTTCTGCTGTGCCATGTATGTTTTTCGCTAAATATTACAATTTTATATATTTGACGATTATTTCTCCATTCCCTTCACGAAGAGCACTGTCGCTTTGGCATCTCAGCAACAGATCCTGGAGAGTTCCTCACATTTTGCTTCTCTGTCATTAATTCTCTTTTATCACAACTTGAAATCGGACACGACGAATTCTCGCAAAAGTTGTATTAATTTAAAGTTGGCGGAAAAAAAAAAAATCCCAACTTGGAATAGACAGAAATAATGTCTCGAGCATTAAGCTAAGAACCACTCTGCAGATTAAAAGAAGAGATTTAAAACTCCGCGAGAAGTTGGCTAACACAAACATGTAAGAAATTAACAGTGAATTCTCGGCGTGAGGATTTTTAACTTTCGGAGCCCCGAGACATCGTTAAACCATTCTGAGATTCCCGCGAGGAAATTATTGCTTCCTTTCTCACTCTCTCAGTCATCGTGGTTAGAAATTGGCTGGAATTAATTATGCCGGAATTTGTACTGGCCTGTGCAAAGTCTCCTTAACTGGATGCTCAGAGGTGCAGTTTATGTGATTCAAGTTCGGTAGTTCCGCCGTGAAAATGGCCCGGGACACCTTTCCTCTGAGGTCCAGTTTTATGTTTTCGCCATTATGGCCCTTTTATGGAAACCGTCATCCAGGAAATACCTGATAATTCAAGGCTTAGTTCTAGCAGAGCAACGCTTCATTAAGCCAAATGTTCTGTTTTTATTTTTTATGGCTTGGTTTTTTGGGGGTTTTGGAAGACTTTTTTTAGGGGCTCTGTTAGAAATTCCTTAAAATATATTAAAAACACACGCCCGCGTACACGCACATATGGGCCTTTATATGATATATACATACATATATATATATATATATATATATATATATATATATATATATATATATATATATATATATATATATATATATATATATATATATATATTGATACGCATCCGATGAAACCCTTAGGATCGGAAATCATATACAAATTCATAAATTCTCTCACTCATGGAGGACTCGAACCCCCATCGTGGTGTATGCAAACACAACACAAGTATGTATATGTATATATATGTGTGCGTATGATATATGCGTGCATATATATATATATATATATATATATATATATATATATATATATATATATATATATATATATATAATATATATATGCGTTCGCGTGTTTCAATAAAGAAAGCAGCCAGATTTGTTTTCTTATAAAATGAACTCATTTTTGGAACATTGAGGTTATGAACGGCGACATTAACTTGAGTAATTTTCAGCTGCAAATGGCTAAACTAAATTAAGGTCGACCAATACATGGAGTCTGTAAAATATAGAGATTCGTAGAAGCGTGTTGCGTATGAAATTTCTTTTTTTAATCTTTTTTTTTTTTTATTACAGCTTGAAAAGATTATACTTTCGTTCTCGTTTATTTCAGCCATTTTTAAAATTAACGACAAAAAACCCGACGTTTGATCAAGAATTTTTCTATACCTGATGGAATTGGAGAAGAAAAAATTGCAGAAAGAAATTTCAAGAATAAAAATTGTCGCTGCCATATGCGAGCTTTTCCGATCACTTTGAAATTGCTTCTAATTTCCGACTTCCTAATAGGAATTAATTTTCTTTATTATTATGGTGACAGTTACTTTGTTTTAGTTATTTGTATTATCGACTGATTGTCTGTTAATTTTGTGGTGTTATAAGCGTCTATTTGAAATGCACCTACCACACACTCACAGGATATATATATATATATATATATATATATATATATATATATATATATATATATATATATATATATATATATATATATATATATATATATATATAT
>JANJGK010000012.1:796995-825523 GCA_039081455.1 Macrobrachium rosenbergii
TGCGCCGAAGTTTCTTCGGCGCAATCGAGTTTTCTGTACAGCGTATAATGCTGTATGGAACTCTCAGCAACGGCCCATGAAGCTCTCAGCCGCGGCCCATGAAACTTTCATCCACAACGCGATGGCGGCCTGTGTTGGCTATAGGTGCCAGACGCACGATCACGGCTAACTTTAACCTTAAAGAAAATAAAACAAACTACCGAGGCTAGAGGGCTGCAATTTGGTATGTTCGATGATTGGTGGGTGGATAATCAACGTACCCATTTGCAGCCTTCTAGCCTCAGTAGTTTTTAAGATCTGAGGGCGGACGATAGCCATCTCAGTAGTTTTCTTTTGCAGAAAACTGAAAATTCGTGTCGAAAAGACCGTTGGAGAATAGAGGGAAGCGATGTATCTGAACAGAGAAGGGCGACGACTTATTACGTTGAAAGACAAGGCACTGACGCAGCACGAGAGAAATGAATTCAGATTTTAAAAAGGGGAAGACGACGTGGAGAAAGAGAAGAGAAGTGATGTGTAGGGGGGAAATGGTGGTACGTATATCAAGGCAGCTTGATTAAATACTTTCGATAATGGTACATCATTCACATGCTGGAAAGAGTCACGGAAATATGCAAAGATCTTTTAAAAATGTAGTAATTCGCGTGGCAAGAGAGATGTGGTGCATTCGTGAATATCAATCATTTTCCATGTGGCTGAGTCATCTTATTATAGAGTGCACAATATGCAGTGTGTGAGGTGAAAAAAATACTCAGTTTTTAATCCAATGGGTATTTTATTTATTTGTTTGTTAATTCATTTATTTTTGTCAAGACAGTTTGATCTGTGGAGCAAAGAATGAAGAATTTTATTATTCTCAGACTTAACCACTGAACTACTGAGACAGAAAGCCCAAAAGATTTAAAAAGGAAACTCAACAGTATTCAAGAATAACTGAAAATAGAAGGAGGCCCAAAAGATTTAAAAAGGAAACTCAACAGTATTCAAGAATAAGTGAAAAAAGAAGGAGGCCCAAAAGATTTAAGAAGGAAACTCAGAAGTATTTAAGAATAACTGAAAATAGGAGGAGGCCCAAAAGATTTAAGAAGGAAACTCAACAGTATTCAAGAATAACTGAAAATAGAAGGAGGTCCAAAAGATTTAAAAAGGAAACTCAACAGTATTCAAGAATAACTGAAAATAGAAGGAGGCCAAAAGATTTAAAAAGGAAACTCCACAGTATTCAGGCATAGCTGAAAAGTGTTTAGGGCATTTGATTGAAATATACAAAAGATATTTATAATATAAAGGATGGAACTTATAAAGTTTGCAAACACCTTTTTTTCTTCTAAAGTAATCAAATTTAAGATTATTGACGTACATCCCAAGTAATTTTATGTAATGATGAAATTACTTTTCATTCATTCTGTTCTGAGGTTGCATATATATTTTCTTATCTTCTTTTTCTTGACCTGCTTGTTAGAATATGGAGTCATGTACATTTACGTAATGAGCAATTCCTTTCAGTGGAGTCAAAGTTAAAACTTAATTTTATTGCTGGGTATTACCTTCATAACTTTAATTAAAATATGGAGAAGTTCGGTATTCATACAGTTTATTTTTAGGAAAACCTTTTGTAACCACTAATGTAAATTGATTAACAAAGACTTACGATATTTCCTTTTCTTATTCTGTAGTGTTTTTCATTTTATATAAAATTTTCGTAGATTGTCTTTTCAAGTTGTCTTCTTTATATACTTAATTACATTGTCTGCTAATACCTTAGCGTTTGCTTAAATGGAGACTGTTATTAAAGAACACAATTAGAGAAATTTGATAAGGCTATTGAACGAAGTATCTCTCTGGTATTTCGTAAATTTTCGTTGTAAAATAAATCATGATATCGTATATTTTTTTTCTTTTAGAAATGCCTCGATAATCAGGTGTGTTCATTTGTCAGAATTATTAGAAACTGTAAATTTTCCCGCAAGTTGCAATTTTGCGTTATGTTGACATCTGTCATTTTCCTACACATTCTGAAAGTGTCTTTCGTCCTTGTTAAGATCTGTTATTTTCCTTGGAAGCTGTGGAAGAATCTTTTGTGTATGTTGAGATATTTTGTTATTTCCCCTGGAAGCTGTGAAAGAATCTTTCGTTGATGCTGAGATATTTTGGGGTTTTTTATCCTGGAAGCTGTGGAAGAATCTTTCGTTCAGTTGAGATGTTTCGTTTTTTTCCCTAGAAGCTGTGGAAGAATCTTTTGTTCATATTGAGATATTTTGTTTTTTCCCCTGGAAGCTTTGGAAGAATCATTTTGTTCATGCTGAGATTTTTTTTTTTTTCCTGGAAGCTGTGGAAGAATCTTTTGTTCATGTTTAGATATTTTGTTTTTTTCTCTCTCTGCAAGCTGTGGAAGAATCTTTTGTTCATGTCGAGATATTTTGTTTTTTTCTGCAAGTTGCAAGAGAGTTCCTTGTTAAGATCTGTCATTTATCCTGAAAACTGCAAAAGGGTCTCTCGCACGTATCAAAACCTGTCGTTTTTCCTGCAAGCTGCAAGAGCGTAGTACTCCGTTGATATCGAGACCTGTCATTTTTCCCCCCGCAAGCTGCAAGAATCTTTTGTTCATGTTGCAGATCGTATCCTGCATGCAGCAGCAGCAGCAGCAGCAGTTGCGCTGTGAGACGCAGCATCCCACCTGACAAGAATCGGCGGGGTCATTATTCACCTCCCTGTAGTTAGAGTTGTTATGCATCTGAGCCAGTTGTCCGTTAGGTGGTAGCGTTAATATCGGCGTGAATATCGGCGCTTTCATCGGCTCGCTATCGCCCGAATGACTTCCATAATCTTGATGCAGTCCCTCGCATTCTCCGTACCACTAACACCTCTTCCTTCCCACCTCCAATTGCACCTTTGGCCTAATCATCACCACCATCTTTCGAACATCCATTTACTCACCCTTCCCCCCCTCCCCCGTCTCTCCCTCTCTCTCTCTCCCTTCCCTCCTCCCTCCGTGCTTCCATCAGCTCCCTTCTTCTCCCTTCTCTTCATCCCTTCTCTATCGCCGTGGTGTCAAGAGGGAAAAAGGAGAAGAGTATCTGAGACCATCGGTGATATGTAATCATCTGTAATAACGGATGTGGGATTCTTTTTTTTTTTCTCTTTCATCTTTGGTTTGGTGCAGTATTATGGAAGAGAGAGAGAGAGAGAGAGAGAGAGAGAGAGAGAGAGAGAGAGAGAGAGAGAGAGAGAGGTTTTACGTAGGTTACTGCATGGAATTCCATGTGCCAAACAAATCCCGTGTTTACTTACAAAAGTTCTCTCTCTCTCTCTCTCTCTCTCTCTCTCTCTCTCTCTCTCTCTCTCTCTCTCTCTCTCTCTCTCTAGAGGTTTTACGTAGGTTACTGCATGGAATTCCATGTGCCAAACGAATCCCGTGGTTACTTACAAACATTCTCTCTCTCTCTCTCTCTCTCTCTCTCTCTCTCTCTCTCTCCTCTCTCTCTCTCTCTCTCTCGTTGCATTCTTTGATCGTTCCGTCACCATCAAAGCTTTTCTTTTTCTCTTGTTCACTAGAGAACCCCCAGCTTAATATCAACCTTGTCTGGCCTTACGTGTTTATCACTCATATCTCTCTCCCTCCCATTCTCTGTTCGCCATACTATCATCGGCCTTTGTTCTTTTTCTAGTTTTCATCTCTTTTTCGTTCCCGCATTTATCATCTCAATCACTGGCACATTCTGCGATCCGGTCTCCCCGGCGTTTATTCCCCCAATTTTTTTTTTCTCTCTCTCTCTCTCTCTCTGCTCTTCTTTGTAACCGTCCGTATATTTTTACTTCAAAGAAACAATTCTCTCTCTCTCTCTCTCTCTCTCTCTCTCTCTCTCTCTCTCTCTCTCTCTCTCTCTCTCTCTCTCTCTCTCCTTTTATTATAAGAAAGTATTCCACATTTATTTAGAAGGAACTTTTGCCTCCAAAGATCCTTCCCCATGTGTCTCGGATACTGAGCAACTGAGCAACTTTTAAGTTTTTACTTATTTATTCTCTCTCTCTCTCTCTCTCTCTCTCTCTCTCTCTCTCTCTCTCTCTCTCTCTCTCTCTCTCTCTCTCTCTCCTTTTATTATAAGAAAGCATTCCACATTTATTTAGAAGGAACTTTTAACTCCAAAGATCCTTTCACCATCTGTCTCGGATACTGAGCGACTTTTTATTTTTCATTTATATATACTCTCTCTCTCTCTCTCTCTCTCTCTCTCTCTCTCTCTCTCTCTCTCTCTCTCTCTCTCTCTCTCTCTCTCTCATTCTTTTTTATTATAAGAAAGCATTCCACATTTATTTAGAAGGAATTTTTACCTCCAAAGACCCTTTCCCCATCTGTCTCGGATACTGACCGGCTTTCAAGTTTTCATTTATATATATATTTTCTCTCTCTCTCTCTCTCTCTCTCTCTCTCTCTCTCTCTCTCTCTCTCTCTCTCTCTCTCTCTCTCTCTCATTCTTTTTTATTATAAGAAAGCATTCCACATTTATTTAGAAGGAGTTTTTACCTCCAAAGATCCTTTCCCCATCTGTCTCGGATACTGACCGACTTTCAAGTTTTCATTTATATATATTTTCTCTCGTGGCCATTTCTTGTATTCCGGGACCTTCTTTTCGTCTCATTTGTGTTTCTAAAACATATAATCTTTTCGCGCTATCGTTGGCTTTTATCTTTGTTGCCATTTTTATCTTTTCTTTTCGAGCTCAAAGAAGACCCGAAGAAACACCCCCCCCCCCGAAAATGATGCTTTCTCACTCTCTCATTATCTCTTTCTTCTTCTTTTTTTTTCTTTCACTTTTTTTCGCGAAATTACATCTGTATTTTGTGCCCTGCGGCTCCGGGCAGATGATGTTATCATTTGTATATCTTTTCTGCCTCTTTTAAGCTTTTGTCTTGATTTTGCCTTATCTTGTTTATCTCGCTTGCAAGCACAGATAACTGATAGTGCGTGTGTCTCATATATGTACAGTATTATATATATATATATATATATATATATATATATATATATATATATATATATATATATAATGTGTGTGTGCATGTATATATATATATATATATATATATATATATATATATATATATATATATATATATATATATATATATATATATATATATATACACACACACATATACTCGTATATAGATAAATAGATAAAAAATAGATATTTGTATATATATACATCTATATATTTATATTTATATACGTAAATATCTCGGATCTCGGGATGTTTGTTTGTTTGTGTGTTTGTTTGTTTGTTTGTTTGTTTGTTTGTCTGTGTGTTTGCCCTGGTGTGTAGGTGTCTTCCGTGCACGGACAGATGCGGCACCCATTCCTCCGTGGCGTTCTTCCCTGTTTTCTAGATCAAAGTGAGGTCCTCCTCCCCGCCTGCATTCTCCTCATTCTCATAATCCTTGTGCTCTTGACCTGGTTGTTCATCATGGTTGTTCGAGTGAGGGCGACGGGGAGAGAGAGCCCAGGGCCGTAGGGTTGCCCCGGGATGTTGGGGTGTGGGGAGGGTGGAAGGTCTCGTACTGGGGGGGGGGAAAACAAAGAGCCCGCCAGTGCTGAACTTGTGGTAAGTGCCTTCTCGTGAGTTTGATATAGATAATTTATCATGGCTTAACTGAACGCCAGAACAAAGCCTAACGTCTTGTTCTCCTCCTCCTCCTCCTCCTCCTCCTCCTCCTCCTCCTCCCACCCATCCCAGTCCTCCGATGTCCCACACATCCCAGCTCCACATCACCCCCACCCCCCACCCCCGCTCCCAACTCCGACTGCTTTCTTGGCCCACTCAACTCAAAGCTGGAACACGCGATGCATTTTATACCACTTTAATGTTGCATTCAGACCTTCAATTAATCTCTCTTATTTCTTAATATAAGCCAAGCACCGAAGGCACACATCCCGTTTTCTTCCTCGCTGTATCAAATGAACTTCTTTTTTTCTCTCTCTCTCTCAATTGTCTTACTTAGGGAGGCCCTGAGATGAGAATAAATGGGATTGTTAGGTTAGGGGGAAATGCGACGTGGCACCTGTGCATTTCAGCCCGTTTCGTTTATTCCCGATCTTGACATTTTTCAGCTTTCAGTAAATTTAGATCGGGAAGGGATATGAATCTGGAACTGTAGTTTTGTGGATAGTGAGTGTTAACGCCTATGGTATGGGCTATGATAAACCAAATAACCACTCGGCTTATTCTATAGATCTGCCGTAGAATCTAAACTTTTTGTTGGTTCTCCGTTCAGTGTCGCCTCGAGCCACGTCAAAATTATATATTATTTGAAACTGAGCCATTTCTTGTATTTATTTAGAAGTTTCCCTTTGTATAAAGACTTGCATAAGAATGTATACGTATTTAGTTATTCAAAAATGCGTGTTTGATACCTGGGTTCGATCCTGATGTGAGTTAGAAATTTATTTCTGTTCTACACGTGATTGTGTGCTGATTATTTCTATCATATTCATTCAGAAAGGATAATTCGAATGAAATGCTGTCAAATGGGTCACTGGTGAGTCGGGAAGTTGGGGAAAACACGCTGGTATGCAAGTAGTTACCCTGCCCAGGTAAGGCCTTAGGTGCATTGGTACTCAGGTTGCGACTTCTTTTACGACTTTTGTGGCTTGGTTGGCAGCGGTCTCGTCTTTCACTTGAAAGACCTGGATTCGATCCTGATGTGAGTCAGAAATTCATATGAAGATATTTGTTCGTTCTCCTTTATTCTGTGATATTTACACGTGAACTGTATCGCAGTTCAGGAGAAATACAACCTCCCGTATAGTAAAACGATTATGAATCGTGTAAGTTAGCGCAGAAAGTTATAAGCTGAACCAATATGAGTTGTTTGACCCTCATTTCAAAACGAGCTTGATGGCGTGCGCTATGCTGCGCTGGAACCCGGCGCTGCCCGTCATGTTTCCCCTACCCTCCCGATCCTCTACCCACCCCGCCCCCACCCGGGGTGGACAAACAGGTTTGCATGAGGAGGGTGGATGTGTCATGTCTCTCCTACCCTCCCGATCCCCTACCTACCCCGCCCCCACCAGGGGCGGACAAACAAGAAAGATCCACTCGAATTATATTATTATAGATAGATATATATGCTAACTTCTTTGTATTATGGACTTTCTGTATCCCAAGGCTGTTTGTTTTGGTTACAGGAAAGTTTCATTTATTGCAATTTCCCAGAAAAATGCCAGTTTTTGGCGCAGATTATCTGTCGGCGCGAGAGAAAAGTTCTTTCAAACTGGGTATTTTTGAAATGATCAGAAAGTATTCTGTAACCATCAGGTATTTCATGAATTTGTAATCTTTCTACTGACGAGAATCCATGATATTTCTAAGAGTTCAGCTTGCCATGCAAGTATCTTAATAGTTGTTCCTACACAAATACAAACCTTCGGTCTTAACGTGTTTCAAGCCATTGGGCAACACGTAAAGACCTCAGGTTTGTATGTTAGGAAAAATACAAATTACTTTAAAAAATTGTCACGTGTTCCTACACAAATACAAACCTTCGGTCTTTCCGTGTGCATGTTGCCCAGTGGCTCGACACGCGTAGACCTCAGCTTTGTATGTTAGGGAAAATACAAATTACTGTAAAAATTTGTTATTTTAAGTCATTTCCATCAAACAGAAAGAGAAGCTGTAGCTTGGGGTCCTTTGAAAGCGTCTGCAGCCCCGACGAATCGATAGCCTTAATTTCCAATTTTTTTCCCACAAAAGATTTGATTTTCATCTTTGTTGTCATAATGTATCCGTGAGTATCCACGCATCGAGGGAGAATATGAGAGAGAGAGAGAGAGAGAGAGAGAGAGAGAGAGAGAGTGCGCGAGATATCCCTTTATTTTCTTCTTTTCTGGGATTTTCTATTTATGTGTATCTTCGTGTGACCTTCAGGTATTCACCGAGAGATTTCCATTTATAAGAACTCGAACATTCACTTATTTAAGCGTGTTATGATTTGAACTGAACATAGAATTTAGGCCAAAGGGCAAACACTGGGACCTATGAGGTCATTCAGCGCTGAAACAGAAATTGACAGTAAAAGATTTGAAAGGTGTACCAGGAGGAAAACATCGCAGTTGCATTATAAATGGTTAGGAGAGGGTGGAAAGTAAGATGGAAGAAAGAGAATATGAAAGGAGGTAGAATAAGATGAACGAAAGGGGTTGCAGCTAGGGGCCGAAGGCACGCTGCAATGAACCTTAAGTAATGCCTACAGTGCACCGTATGAGGTGCACTGACCTACGGGGTAAGCATATAATGGCTGATCGTTCTTATTTGTCGGGGCGGAAAGACTACGTAAATATTCTTTTGACGCGAAAGAAATTCAAATAAGAAAACTTTTTATCTCGATGCGTCTGTTTATCAGGGATTTCTTTTGGCTGCATCTTAACCATTTTTTTTCTGGGATTAACAGTTTTAGGCGCTACGTGAGCATGTTACAGGGAGGTTGCTGGTAATAAGGCAGACTGTGATAGTAATCGTCCTTATTTCTTTGTAATCTTGTCATATCAAGCCTTTCATTTTTAGTTTTCTGAAAAAAAAAAAAACTATTGTACCGGCTTTGTCCGTCCGTGTCCGTCCGCACTCTTTTCTTGTCCGCACTGTTTCTATCCGCCCTCAGATCTTAAAAACCACTGAGGCTAGGGGACTGCAAATTGGTATGTTGATCATCCACCCTCCAGTTATCAAACATACCAAATTGCAGCCGTCTAGCCTTGGTAGTTTTTTATATTTTATTTAAGATTAAAGTTAGCCATAATCGTGTTTCTGGCAACCCAACAACGCAGGCCACTACGGCCGGCTGAGAGTTTCATGGGGCGCGGCTCATGCAGCATTATACCGAGACCACCTAAAGATAGAGTTATTTTCGGTGGCCTTGATTATGCGCTGTACAGAAAATTCGATAGCGCCGAAGAAACTTCGACGCATTTTTTATTTTTTTTGTACTTTGTGGTTGTTCTTGCAGTGGGCTGTGTATTATTGCATATCTTTCTTGATAAACTGAGTTGATATATGTCGGGACCAGTTGATCTGTATAATAAACCAGTTTTCTGAGAGAAAATTCGAGCTCATTCTCCTTACAATGGTGGAGTGGTATGCACCATGTTCTCGAAATTCACATAAACCTTGTTACCATGAAATGTGCGTATTGCGACAGTGACAACACTGAGTATTTCTGCAAATTCACGCTGTTCCTTTGGTAAAATTGGACAGGGACCAGTATTTCACGCGAATGGCATACAGTAAAATTTCTATCGCGGTTGTAAAATACCCTTTTATTGCTATGTGATGCAGTGTCGATTGTACTAATAGTTACCAGTCCAGCATTATCCACACCATGTGTCATTCACAGCACTCGAATTTTGTCGCTTCCTACTACCAGCGTTTTGTTACGTCACCGAAATTTTTCATTCTCTCTCATTTCTTGGCGTCAGCCTTCTGTTGCGTCGAAGGTACGCCATGTTTATGTGGTACGGAGGGCTCTCATAATCCCCTGAGAAGTGCTCATTGCATTTTGAGAAATGAAGCTGTAATTGGCACTTGTGACATTGCCAAACCCCACTTAAGCAATGATCGCTCTTTTTCAGCCACTTAGCGGAACAGTTATATGTGAAATTGAAGGTGGGGTTAATTCCCTTTTTCGGTTGATTCTTATCGCCCCATTCATTGACACCCTCGAGGGGATGCGTAACTGCTGTCCGGCCCTTGCATTCGAAACTTCTGTGCAAGATTAGACAAAATCCGATTGGCCCTTAATGGTCCGGTAATCGGTGCTAGCTGCATCGTTTTACACCCCTGTAGTTAGCACCAGGGAATCTTATGTTTCCCCCCCCTCTCTCTCTCTCTCTCTCTCTCTCTCTCTCTCTCTCTCTCTATGCAGAGTTGAAAAATTTGTTAGAGTGACTCATCTAATTCGTGTCTTCGAAGTGAAAAATGGCGGATGGATGAAGACGGAGGTTGAGTGAGATGCATATTACAAGCGAAAAGAAGGGTTGTTTTGGAAATCCTGAAGGAATATGAGAGATTTTTTTTTAAGTGCCCAGATCAAATAACTACATATCGAGCTATTGAGAGAAACTGTTGGAATAGCGCAGCAGAAGCAGTAAAATAATGAAAACGAAAAGGTCTCAAAACCCGGGGTAGCCAGGAATGTCTTGGATATAAAAGCCTTTAGCTAGATGACAGTTGCTGGGCTGCCTATGAAGTTTCCGTAAATAAGTACAGTAGCGTTAGATTAAATGTGATGTGTTGGTCACCAGTCAAATTAGCAGTTGCATAGTAATGGCAGTTTTTTTTTTTTTTTTTTTTTTTGTAGATCATTGCCCCTCTCAGAGTTAACAGTCTTATTCAGCACAGCCCCACACACACATACACACGCACACACACATATATAATATATATAATAAATATAATAAATATATATGCGTGTGCGTGTGGGTAGGTGTGTGTGTGTGTGTGTATATATATACAGTATATGTATATATATATATATATATATATATATATATATATATATATATATATTATATATATATATATATATATATATATATATAATTCGCGGTCGTAGAACATTGGAAGGATACGCAATGCAGTGCGTCACAGGACTTGTATTTTTCAGCCACTGGTGAAACGGTAACGCCGAGAAGTTAGACGCAATTCGATGAAACTCCTCAGCCTTTAATGGTCAAAGACGAAAAAAAAGGGCAGTGTACACACCATTAAACAAGTCTAAGGACTCGGAGATATTTGCAGATTCCATCTTTTCTTCATTCTGAATTCAGACGTTTTCACTGTTACACTTCAGTACACAAATTAGTAGAAATGGCGAGGTTCCGCCTTTTGTGGGAGTTCAGTTTTACATTCTTTGTCCAGCGTGCACACGTCTTTACACAGAACTCGCCAAAATGGCAATGAACCTGTTACCCATGTTTACCCAAAATAGCATTATTATTATTTCAGTGGATGAAACCTATTCACATGGAACAAGCCCACCAAAGGGGCCATTGACTTGAAATTCAAGCTTCCAAAGAATGTTGGTTTCAACCTCCCGCCGCAGACTCCACACTGCGGCAGTAACTGATCATGATACAGGGCCACTGATTTTACAGCTCTCCTAGGGCTGCCCCGAAGGATTAGATTTATTTTTACGTGGCTAAGAACCAACTGGTTACCTAGCAACGCGACCTACAGCTTATTGTGGAATCCGAACCACATTATGGCGAGAAATGAATTTCTATCTCCAGAAATAAATTCCTTTAACTCTTCATTGGCCGCTCGGAGAGTCAAACGCTGGGCCAACAGCGTGCTAGCCGAAAGCTCTACCCACCCCTCCAATGAAGAACTGTCAAGAGTGGGAGCATGGCACAAGAGCGGCTAATCGGCGAAGCCTGGTTTTTATTTGAATTTAGCCTCTTGCCTGACCACTGCACCACTTAACTGCCTGTGTGTGTGAGTATGTTTGTATTTTTAAAAGCCACAGTGATATCTTCAATCTTCGATAACTTCATATTTTTTGGAACAGAATAGAATATAGAATTTAGGCCAAAGACCAGGCGCTGGGACCTTTGAGGTCATTCAGCCCTGGAACGGAAATTGGCAGTTAAAAAGTTTGAAAGGTGTAACAGGAGGAAAACCTCGCAATTGCACTACGAATCAAATGTTAGGAGAGGGTGGAAAGTATAAGGTGGAAGAAAGAGAATTTGAACGGAAGTACAGTAAAAGGAATGAAAGGGGTTGCAGCAAGGGGCCGAAGGGACGCTGCAAAGAACCTTAAGTAATGCTTACAGTGCACCGCGTGAGGTGCACTGGCGGCACTGCCCCCCTACGAGGTTCATACTTTTTGGATACATATATTCATTCTTGCTATCGTTCGTGAGTTTGAATCCAACTACAGAAAGCAGGAGCATATTCATTAATTAACCTCCTGAATTCAAAATGTGGAGTAATAAATCGTAAACTTGATGAATTAATGTAAAGCGCATCGTCGATTTTATGTTATTTTGTCGCATTGTCTCAAATAAAATTGCTCTCTGGTGCCATTAGATTTTTATGACAAACGCTTCAGGCATGGAGATTTTTCTGCCGTGATAAAGTGGCTTGTTCACGGCCTTTAAGTGTTTGGCGGTGTTTGTGGAGAGCAATTTCTCTCTTTCTTGAGAGCGCGCAAATAACGCATGATTGGTTTTTACCCAGTCGTGCGCAATCTCGCGCATAAAAGTATAAGAAAAAGAAAAAGAGAGGACACGAAATACACCGTTAACTTTCGTCCATACATGCAACGTGATCGTGGGAATGAATGCCCCATCGAGCTGGCGCGCGATTTCTCAAACGATTCCAACTGCTAAAGGCGCCGTATCCCCGAGTAGAAAAGAGAGCGGGAGGTGGAAATAGTCGTGAGGGCTTATAGTGCCTTTCCGCGGCAATTAAGAGAGATGCTGAATCACTTTCTCCGACTGTTACATCATCCCGCGCGCGAGAGAGAGAAAGAATGCCTTTGGAATTCGTCCGGTTTCGCCGCGGTTCGCATGAAAAGAGCCGCTGTCTTTCCGGTTCATTTGACTTTGCATTCCGGGAGAGAGGGAAAATTTTGGGCTGACTTCCTTGAGCGCAATGGCTGCGCGAGCAGGATGTCTTTAGGTAGCAAAAAAATAATTCTATGACGTATTTTTAGGTTTGTGTAAAAGAACACTATTGTGCCGGCTTTTTCCTGACCGTCCGCACTTTTTTCTGTCCGCCCTCAGATCTTAAAAACTTCTGCGGCTAGAGGGCTGTAAATTGGTATGGTGATTATCCACCCGCCAATCATCAAGCATACCAAATTGCAGCCCTCTAGCCTGAGTAGTTTTTATTTTATTTAAGGTTAAAGTTAGCCATAATCGTGCATTTGGCAACGATATAGGCCAGGTCACCACCGGGCCGTGATTAGTTTCATGTGCCGCGGCTCATACAGCATTATACCGAGACAACCGAAAGATAGATTTACTTACGGTGGCCTTGATTATACTCGATTGCGCCGAAGAAACTTCGGCGCATTTTTTCCTTGTTTTTAATATTGTGTGTGAATATTAAAGAACTTGTCTCTGGTAATTAAGTGCTTTTATCGCCAGTCAGAGTTGGTAATTACGTAACTTTTTGTCGTCTGTGTATGTAAGTTTTCCTATTTGTGTTCATTCTCTTTAATAGCCTGTGTATGCATCACACCAGTTTCCTGTTAAAGAATTAATGACGGATGAAATATCTGGTCAGAAAGGTGAAACGAAGAGAAGGAATGTTCTTATTGAAATGTGTAATCGAATTACTTTCCGCAGATTAACCAAACAGCAATGTGGAGGCATCTTTTGATTTTGTTTAGGTGTTTGCTTGTATGCAAATGCATACGTATTTAATTATATATAAGTGTAGCCTGCAGTATATGTGTTATATACAGTGAATTAAGGGCCCCTAAGGTAGACACAATACATTACGAATTTAGCTAATCACTGCAAAATGTGTTTGGTTGCGCTGGAGAACGTCAAGATTCGAAAAAAAGATTTAATGTTGAAATGGAGAATCCATCAGTTCTTATCGAAACATCCACGTTCTTATTTGATTCGACTCTACCTTGAGGAACGTCTGATGAAGGCTTCGAAGACACTGGAATAGTGCCCTAGGGAAATCCAGTTACTTTTTTTATACGGAAACTGGACCATCGCTTAAGAAAGAAATAACGTCAGCTTTTTAATATAACTAAGTATTTAGTGCAAGGATAAACGTTTTAGTGCTTGCAGATACCGTATGATATTTTCTACGCATGAAAATGCTTGCTAAGTTTTGTAGCTTAACACTGATATTTAAGATGGAACGAAATGCACATTGCAGTCGAGCACATGCACATGCACACACACACACGCACACACACACACACACACACACATATATATATATATATATATATATATATATATATATATATATATATATATATATATATATATATGTGTGTGTGTGTGTGTGTGTGTGTGTGTATAACACAGTTGTTCTGTGCATTAATACAATTACTAACAGGACTCCATTGAAACTGGATGGTATCTAGCGGAGATATTTATTCAAAAGAAAGTTACAAGTTTTCCAGGACTAACAGTACTCATTGTCAAGTATCAGTAGAAATATCTCCGCTAGATACAATCCAGGTTCAATGAGGTCCTGTTAGTAAATTATACATATATATATATATATATATATATATATATATATATATATATATATATACATATATATATATATATATATATATATATATATATATATATATATATATATGTGTGTGTGTGTGTGTGTGTATGTATGTTATATGTATGTATGCATATATGTGTTGTCCACATAGCAGCGCTTATGTACGCATTTAATCATTTTGATTTGTGTATTCTGTTCCAATATATACTGCGCATAAATGATGCAAGAGTGCGCATTTGGCATAAGTACACCACGTAAACCATCCACAGCCTCTTTTATTACAGAAGAATAAATTTGAAGTCATGCACGGAATACCAAGTAACTGCTGAGAAGAGTACTGTAGCATAATTCTATCTTAGTAGCCATCGCTGGAATAGCTGTCGAGTGAAGCAATGAACAACAAAATACGGCATGTTCGCTTTCTCACTTTTACATTATTCATCTAGTGAATTGCTACTGAATATAAAAAGGAATCATTTTTTTTACAAAGATGCATTGGTTTTCATATTTGCGAGGAAGAGTCACCTCCAAGAAATAGAGTTGTTTTCTCTTCCAAACATCGGTCAGTTAACTATGTGTAACACGCTTTGTAATAAGTAAAAAATGCGCCGAATCTTCTTCGGCGCAATCTAGTTTTCTGTACAGTGTATAATCCAGGCCACCGAAAATAGATCTATCTCTCGGTGGACTCGGTATAATGCTGTATGAGCCGCGGCCCATTAAACTTTAACCACGGGCTGGTGGTGGGTTGTCCTTAAAAATCGTTGCCAGATGCACGAGCATGGCCAATTTTAACCTTAAATAAAATAAAAACTACTGAGGCTAGAAGGCTGCAATTTGGTATGTTTGATGCTTGGAGGGTGGATGATCAACATATCAATTTGCAGCCCTCTAGCCTCAGTAGTTTTTAAGATCTGAGGGCGGACGGACAAACAAAGTCTGCACAATAGTTTTCTTTTATAGAAAACTAAAATCTATCTTTTAGAAACTTAAATTTTAGGTTTTACATCGAGATAGCTGTTTTTGCTGGCTTTAATTGTTAAAAAGGATTCGTGTGAGTGGCTGTGTCCTTTTCAGATAATTTAAGGGACTGGTATATTTAGTGTGTTAGGTCGTCAATGATTTAATTCCTGGGTATTCAATCGTTTCCAGAACTTGCTATGACTGCTTGTATGTGGAATTTGGACGATGAAAGCTTTACAGTTTACTTCCTGTGTTAGTTGTGTGTGTGTGTGTGTGTGTGTGTGTGTGTCTGTGTTTGTGTGTGTGTGTGAAAGAGAGAGAGGGAGAGAGATAGAGAGAGTGAAGGAAAAACCAGATTCTATCACATCACATGCAGATCTGAAAAAGAAGACAAGTCTGTTTCCGTGCGTGTGGACATTATACGAGTATATAGACTCTTTGATATTCGTCTGCACATAGGTGCAAGATTATTGTGTATGACAAAAAGAGAAAAAGAGAGGAAGAAAGAAAAGGGAAGTACGAAGGTGTGAGAGATGACGCTTCCTGTCTCTCCCGCTCCATCGGAGCTTACAGTCCACCAGCTGTAGTAGTGGTGTAGTGTTTTGTATTTCGATCGACCAAACTTAAAAGTGCAACTTGGCGTGCGAGGCATAGCAGCCTAGGCTCCGGGTCTGATAGTACGGTACTTGCAGCTTTGTGGCAGGATTCTTGAAGGGTTGAAAGGATCCCTCCTCGGGGGTTGCATTTTATACCCCTGTGATTGTGTGGTGCTAGTCAATCGCCAGTGGCAGAGAGGAGAGGGACAAAGAAGACGTGAAATAATAGGTGTGAATAATATTATGTGGGTCTTCAACACGCCCCCGTAGCCACCCACCCACCCCCTTTTTCAATGCTCTCTCTCTCTCTCTCTCTCTCTCTCTCTCTCTCTCTCTCTCTCTCTCTCTCTCTCTCTCTCTCTCCCGGCGTCTGTTCTCCCTCCCCATGAGTCTTTTCTTTTCTCTCTTCTTTATCTCTCATCCGCCATATTGTGTGGCATAATCCTGGCATTACCCGGGGTCCTATTTCCCCTGGGGTAGACTTCTAATGGAAATCGCTTGCAAGCACAGGGAGGGAAGACGCCACGTGCATTTCGCTTTATGGCTCCACAGTTTTCTCCTCTCTCTCTCTCTCTCTCTCTCTCTCTCTCTCTCTCTCTCTCTCTCTCTCTCTCTCTCTCTCTCTGCGGTCACGTTCCGCGTTAAGAAGTGCGTCCACTCTCCGGTTGGAAGAATGAATTTACGAAATCTTAAAAAAAAAAAAAAACTGGCTTTATGTTATGCCATTACCATTACATGTTGTTAGTTGGTGTAAAAGATGTAAATTGCTTTATGAATTGCTTTGATCAAGCGTAACGGATTAATTGTAAATGATATTTACCTTACTTACAAATCACCTTAGGATAAGATTTTTGCTTTTGTTTATATTTTTTTTTCTGTTCAAAATTGGCTGTCTGGGATGAAAACCGATTCTGGAAAACAATAAAGTGTTTGAATAGTCATTCACCCTTATATTCCACATACTTAAATGATAAGTATATTCCACATACTTATATAATAAGTATAGGATCATATTGACGAAAATTATGCTTCACCATTATCTGAAAATTTAGTCTTGCATTTACTGTCATAATTATTAGAGTGATGGAAGATTATGCTGAGAGATCATTTTGATTTAACAAGGTAACCGATTTTTTAAGACTAGCTATAAAGCCCACTAATTACAAACTGTAACACAATATACGTGAACTTTCATCAATGGGTGCTTGATGTATAAAATCAAGAAAAGCAGCATTGTTTGTAAATGGTACATCAATACTCAGCAAGGATTATATATATATAAAGTTAAAATCCACGAAAGAAAGGGAAACACTGGAGTGCTGCGAGGCCTTTCGACTGTCTGTCGTCTGCTAAGTAAAGGACGACAGACAGTCGAAAGGCCTCGCAGCACTCCAGTGTTTCACTTTCCTTCGTGGATTTTATCTTTATTTTTATATTCATCACGTCCCATATTTTCGTGATTCAGCTATACATATATGTGTATATATATTAATATATATATATATATATATAATATATATATATATATATATATATATATATATATATATATATATATATATATATATAGTGTGTGTATAGAAAAGAAAGAAATAAGAAATAAATAAATAGAACCCTTGTCCTCTCTCTCTTTAGCGGACGAGAGGTGTTATTAGACTTGGGGTTTTGATCTCTTCTTAAGTGATTGAAGGCCGCTCTCTAGAAGTTTGAAATGTCATAAATAACTCAAGGTTAAAGGTAGAACGTGAAATGAGGTCAAAAACTGCAGTGTATTTGGTACCTTGTATCGGCGTTACATGGAACTTGCTGACCTAAGCACGATTTGTTTTTTTATGGAAATCTCTGCTTGGCTTTTGATTTATAACCTTTGTTTTGATTTTGTGGGTCCTTGTTTTTACTCTGCTTCTCTCTCGCCACTTAGCGTGGTGTACTGTTAACGCCTCTAGCCAAGGTCCTTTAAATATATCCTCAGAAATTTTTTTTAAAGGACCTTCCCTCTAGCTCACAACTGGACCACCCGCGTTCGATTCTCGAACGGAACGAGGAGCGACGGATGGACTCGATCCCTAAAATCCACTTGCCGCTGACCTTAGCAGTGAATTATGTACCTGGTTGCTAGGCAACTATTGTGGGCGCATCTCGGGTGGAGGGAGAAAGAGGGAAGATTTTTGAAGCAGAGATGTTAATGTTCATTGCTCCATCAATGAAGTATATTTTCAAGTGATATTCATTTGACCTTAATTGTTCATCGTTTTTCGTTTCACTCTTAAAAAGCCCATTTGGAGGCGTTTTTTCTTCAGTAAAATCAAGGAAATTTAATGAAGAAAACAAACTGCCGCGTTAGAATAATTGTCTCTTGACAAGGAATTGAAGGTTCGAGTAATTGTTTCAAGCGCCACTCATTCAAGAATATTTTATCTATCAAGGTCACACCACTCTCCGACTTAGGAAATGACGAATATAATTGAAGCCGAGACGATCCGCAATAAATTCAACAAAGGAAAGCTGGGAAAAGGAGAAAGGGACGAGGGTGGTTGGGCTGTAAGCTTCCAACCGGAGGAGAAGTGTGTGTGAAATAAATGCCCGCCGCAGCTGGATGGTGGGTGGCGTTTCAGAAATTCGCGTCTCACAGATGAAATGAAAAGAGATATCCACATCCTTAGTGTGTGTGTGTGTGTGGGTGGATATCCTTAATGTGCGAATGAAATTGTGCCGAGGGTTGCACGCTGCTGTGATTTCTTCGCAATATCCAGACTGAAGAAGATTTTGAGCAGTATATTTCGATAATTACTCTGCGTCCAGTGAAATTAGTTATTGTTTAGAATAACGTACGGACTTCAAATCATGGTAAAAGAAAAGGAATTTAACAAAAGTAAAAATTACCAAAGGAAAATATAAACCTGACCGTAGTAATTGTCCGTACTTCTTGCTTAGAATTACTAAAGCCAGTAGGGTTAGTTATTGTTTAGAACAGCATAAAGCCAGTAGGGTTAGTTATTGTTTAGAACAGCATAAAGCCAGTAGGGTTAGTTATTGTTTAGAACAGCATACGGATTTGAAATCATGGTAAAAGATAAGAAATTTAGCAAAAGTAAAACATACCAAAAGGAAAGTTTAAACTTGAGCGTCGGAGGCTGTCTGTAATTCTTATCCTTTTTTTTAGTGAAGTGTTAGTGGCTATGTTTCCTCATACAGGAAAAGTAAGCCGAAATATTTTGTAAAGTTATAGTCTTATGTCTGCCAGGAATCAGTGAATTTGAGGCAATGTTGTGGTTCATTACAAAACTACCAACACTTTCAAACTGAAGGTCCGGATCTTACAACAGAAATGAGTCTGCCCTTCCGCTACTGTTTATATTTTTGTTTTTTATTTCATGACATTTTTCTTGAAAGAATTTAATGAAACAATGTAAAGAGTAATTTTCATTTGGTTCATCATTATGTGAAAATTAAAGTTACGATTCCTGGATAGTGTTAGTCCTTTGCAATGATATTCACCACGATTTCCGGATGTATCATTTCGTGAAAAATGCTTTAGTATATTTCATCCTCAAAAAAAATCTGTCATCCTGACATCGCTTTCAGAGAAGACCCTCATTTTAAGTCTAGGTTATGTGTTATTTGTATAGTATCACTTTTTCAGTACAAGAGTTGCGATAGAAAGTTTAATCCACGTCGACATGATGGTCAACTTATCATCAACAAAACGTAACCAAGTTGTTCGTCGGTCAGTTTTTATTACTTGTCCGTAAAAGAAAACTGTTGTACGGGCTTTGACTGTACGTCAGCACTTTTTCTGTCCGCCCTGAGATCTTAAAAACTACTGAGGATAGAGAGCTGCAGATTGGTATGTTGATCATCCACCCTCCAATCATCAAACATACCAAATTGCAGCTCTCTAGCCTTAGTAATTTATATTTTATTTAAGGTTAAAATGAGCCATTATCGTGCCTCTGGCGACGATATAGGACAGGCCACCTCCAGGCAGTGGTTAAAGTTTCATGGCCCGCAGCTCATATACAGCATTATACCAAGACCACCGAAAGATAGATGTATTTTCGGTGGCCTTGATTATACGCTGCAGCGGCTGTACAGAAAACATTTCTTCGGCGCATTTTTTACTTGTTTCAAATGGAACCTCTCGCGTTGTTAATCTGCTTGTCCTCACTTCGCAGGCTGTACTTTTGAAGTCATCATCAGTACCATCATCATCATCATCATCATCATCATTATCATCATCACCATTAGTATTATAAGTAATAGCAGTAGCAGATGTATCACTGCTTGTTTTGAGTGCTATCTGATATTGCATCATTTTCCGTGCAACTTAACCTCGTATTGTTGTTAGTATCAGCACTGATGTTTTGTCGTTCTTTTTATGTTCTCTGTAATGTCTATCGCTGCATTTCCATCGCACAGTCCGTCTGCAGGTTTAGCGGTCATTGTTTCAGACCCACTTGTCACGCTTCCAAAACTTGTCACACATTCTAATTGATTGTCATGATTTGCAACGAGGCTGTTGCTGGCGCATGCGACATTATTCTCGGTGTTGTGGCTTCGGGTTGACACGACCAAGGTCTCCCGTTGGGGGCCTTGGCTCCATTTCGACGTGAACGTGTGGACAAGCAAAACAGGGATTAGCAAACAACTTGGCTAAACCAAAGACGATAGACCTGACGATTAAGATGATTTTAATATTTTCAGTATAATGTACATGTATGTATGCATGTGCATGTACGTCTACTCATATATACAATATATATGTATGTATATATATGTATATATATATATATATATATATATATATATATATATATATATATATATAGAGAGAGAGAGAGAGAGAGAGAGAGAGAGAGAGAGAGAGAGAGAGAGAGAGAGAGAGAGAGAGAGATCTGTAAGTCTTTACTGGTTTCCATGAAATTTTCATTTTAAGATAAATAAAAAGTGTCTTTTCGAGTTCTCTTTATAATAGGAAGTCCCATTTTATTACGGTTATGTGTCCTTGTCGGAATTTTGATATATTAGAACGTAAGAATAGCTCACTAACCGCTCTCTCTCTCTGTCTCTCTCTCTCTCTCTCTCTCTCGCTCTCTCTCTCTCTCTCTCTCTCTCTCTCTCTCTCTCTCTCTCTCTCTCTGCATCTACTTGTGTATGTGAGGATTCGTGTATGTTATGGCGATTTTCAGTTATGGCATCCCTATGACTGGAATAACTTTGTACTTTTTGCTTACACGTTTATCACCCGCGTATATTCTTTTTGTATATGTTCTTGTAAATGTAATATTTAACGGCTTACATCCCGATTTATTGTCCTTGGGGACACGAACTGTTGAATTTCTCCAGGACAGTCAAGTTTTGCCAATTCTAGTGATTTCGCCAGCTGTCCGCTATGGTAGTCAGCTGTTTGAAAACTACGGCTGCCTTTGCGTTAAAGCAGCTGTTTCTTAGACCACTTACAAAAGAAAAAAAAACCTCTGGGTAAGTGTGCCAAGTACCAAAAGTACCCATGGTTGTTGATGAAGTTAGTATGGAGAGTCCATCATTAATTCAAGCTATTTTACGAATCAGTTTCCATTGCGTACACAACTTTGAGAAGATTAAAAGAGATGAAAGATTTTCATGAAATTTTCAAAAAAAGTATGGTTTTACTTATTTTCCTTCCAAAGTTCTGGTTTCATAGACCAGACTCGGCGGCCAAGTATTCGAGAAGAGCTATTTTCGAGGATGTTAAGTGCACTCACAGTCAAATAATAAACGTGAATGAAACACCCTGGTTTACTGGATACAAAAGTACTTTGCACGCGATCGGGCTTTTTCGTTACGAAGAGAGAAACGGTCCCCCCCTTATTATTTCCTAAGATGAGTTTACCGTCGTGTTCAACTTCGTTAAATTTGTCTTTTATTACGATGGTCGGAAAAAGGTTCGCCGGTGGGATAAGTTTGAATATTTGAAATCCGATATCTTTCAGGTCTGTTTCAGTGTGCGATTGGAACGGTCTGCTCCCATCACACGCGCACAAAGGGACCTCTCCCTTGTGCAATAAAAATGAGAATAAAGGCATTTCTCCTTCCACCTATTCCTCGTCCTCCTCCTCCTCCTCCTGCTCCTGCTCCTCTTCACCGTCGAATGTGTTTTCCATTGTTTGAAAAAATGATTTAGACCTTATGTCTTTGATTCCATTTCGCCTCCTCTCCCTGACAGATGCATGGGGGCGACGCCTGCAGAAACCGATTGGAAGTTCAAATATTTGATAGAAATGTAGTTTTTGTTCACTTATTCCAGAACCCTTTAGACATCTCCATCATCGTGTCGCCCTTAATTATCCTGTTGGGTAAATCTTTCGTATCATTAGAACCCTTTATTCAGATCGCTGGCACTGCAGAGGGTGCTAAGTCACTGCGATCCCCAAGAGCGAAAATTCTCGGTTAAGATCACAGAAATCCGAGCTTGATGGATCTGGCCGCGTCCCACCCATCGCCAATTGCCAAACATTCATTTGTACTTGGTGTGAGATCGGCAAACTGGACCTTTTGAGCTCCCCCTCTGAAAAACTGGTAGGCAAAAAGAGTGTTAATTCAGACTATTATCTGGATGAATGCCGAGGTGTGAAAGAAGGCCCTCTCTCTCTCTCTCTCTCTCTCTCTCTCTCTCTCTCTCTCTCTCTCTCTCTCTCTCTCTCTCTCTCTCTCTCTCTCTCTCTCACAGGACAAGAATGAAGTGTGCAGGCAACAGGAAATAAGAACAAGAGAAGTGTAAGGGGGGGACGTGTCACTGAGATCTGACAATAAAACAAAACACCTCGAAAGGCCAACTGCAGCAAAATGAAAAATATTTTTCAGTCTTATTTTAGCAGTGTTTTATTTTTAATTTTGATATTTCATTTTGATGTTTCATGTGAAGATGTGATCATTCAAAATGTGTCACTAGTTCAAATGTGAGTTTGTTTGACTTGTAGCAAAGCATAGTTCTGTAAAAGATTCCGCAAGCTGTTTTACTTTTGGATGTGTAGGTTGGAGACATCAGCGTCAACATTTATAGCATAAAGACTTTCATTTGAAAAATCGTGTAGCAGGCATTCACGCAGTCATCCCCTTGAATTCAACATACAACATCTCTGAAAATGTTGATAATACATTCGGTTCCCTTTGTTGCGTTGGCCTAGTATTTTAGGCCTAGTCAAATAACAACACAGAACAATTTCAACTGCAACCCCCCATGTAGAGAGCCTTTATTCTACCCTCAACTACTTGGAGAGCTTTGTGAAGTTGTGTGAGTGAGGTTGTTGTAAATGTTGTAATAAGTGTTATAAGTGTTGTAATAATGGAATACTTCAATAGAAGATGAGGAACGGGACCGGGAAGGGTGTATGTATGTGTGTGTGTATGTGTGTGTGTGTGTGTTTTACTCCGGTAGAATGAGCGTTGCCCACAAAGGAAGGCCGTCCCCTCTTGCGCCCAATGGGGTATTTGGCGTGCAAGATTTAATTTCAGATTATTTCCGTCTTGTTTAATCGTTAGCACCCTGTGAACCCTTGCAATTACCTATTTTGTATGTACGCATCCTTTTTTTTTTTATGGTCTTTCAATACCTGGGACACAGAGATCATCTTTGTGAAAGGTGTTTGAGTTCGTGGGGATGTTTGGTAAGAATGTGCTATAGAAACTGTTCAAGAATAATGACCACGTATTCAAGAGCTTTGTGCGTTCATATATATGTGTATTATATATAATATATATGTACAGTATATATATCTATATGTTTGTGTGTGTCATATATATATATATATATATATATATATATATATATATATATATATATATATATATATATATATATATATATATATTTACTAACAGGACCAAGTTTGTCCTAGAAAGCTTGTACCTTTTTTGAATAAATATCTCCACTAGATACCATCCAGTTTGAATGAGTTCCTGTTAGTAATTGTACTAATGCACAGAACAAATGTGTATGTAATAATATATATATATATATATATATATATATATATATATATATATATATATATATATATACACACATATATATATATGTATATTATATATAATATTCGACTTCAGCCGCACGGTTTGCTATACGGCTGGTATTTCGATCAGTAATTGTTAAGTACTTGGATGGGTGACCACCAAGAAGAGTACCTTCGTCTGTATGTGGACGTCTATGAGGAAAGGCGGAGAGCTAGCAGCCTCACCCCTTGAATACTTCCTGAAAACCTAAGCTAACATGTTCTCGAGCCATCTCTGCTAATCTAAGGTGAAAATGCATTTTGTATGATTGTGTGTGTGTATATATATATATATATATTATATATATATATATATATATATATATATATATATATATATATATGTGTGTGTGTGTGTGTGTGTGTGTGTGTGTGTGTGTGTGTGTGTGTGTGTGTGTGTGTGTGTGGACCTTCTGGTGTAAACACCGCTTTTCTGTAACTTTTTCTCATTCACTATTTGCCTGAGGAGACAGACAGTTTGGTCTCTGAAGTATAGCCTTTATTTTCCACTATTGGCTTTTTTATGGCCTTCTTATATTATATATATATGTGTGTGTGTGTTCATAAAGCCCTCAACAAAGCATATATCTGAAGGTTAAATATACAAGCGAGTGAAGGCAGGAAATTAATTAGACTTAGCCATGTCTTATGTTGGAGATAGATATTCTGTGAAAAACTTACATCAAAATGAGCTGTTAAAATCCTCTTCTTTTTAATATTGTCACGTTTAAGCAGTTACTTACCTCGATAAAAATCGAGCAGTAATCATGGCTCGAATCATTTTAAATGTGTGTGCATTATATATATATATATATATATATATATATATATATATATATATATATATATATATACAATATATATATATATATATATATATATACTGTGTATATATATATACATACATACATACATATATGTTATATATACATATAGGTAAATAAAAAATCCATGAAGGAACTGGGACCTATAAGGTCATTCAGCGTCGGAAAAGAAAATGAGAGTAGGTAGGTCTGAAGGGTGTAACAGGAGGAAAACCTCGCAGTTGCACTATGAAATAATTGTTAGAAGAGGGTGGATAGCAAGATGGAAGAAAGAGAATATGAATGGAGGTATAGTAAGAGGAATGAAAGGGGGGTTGCAGCTAGGGGCCGAAGGGACGCTGCAAAGAACCTTTAGTATAATGCCTACAGTGCACCCCGCGAGGTGCTATGACGGCACTATCCCCTTACGGGGAGGTCATTATATTGTGGGATGGTTGGGTCAGTAGAGAGAACGGAAGACGATATAAGCTGCTGGAAAAAATGTACAGTATATTTGGTGGCCTATCCCTCTAGGAGATTCACACTCTCTCTTGCACACGTACTTCCGTACTCTCTTATGAACTTTAGTCGGTCTTGTGTAGATTCTCTCGACTTTTCGAGGAGTTTCGTATAGCCTGGCTTATACTGCAACCCTTCCTCACCAAAGCTCGAGTTAACGCTTCAATCTTTTGTGTATGTTTGAGCTGCTGTGATCCTGAAGTGGCTGCTTCGTGGTCTTCGTGTGCGGCGTGCTACCCAAGGTCTACACACTCTAGAACTTGATGCTACCTATCCGCCATTTTCCACATTTTTCATTTCCCCAGAGGGAGACTTAACTTCCCTCTCGTTTTTCTTTCTCTCCTAATAATGACCTTCGAGGCCCTTCTTGCCCAGGCCATTCGTATGCTGATGACAGAACTCTTCATACATCATCCTTTTCTCAACCTTCTGCAGCTCGTTCTCAGTTCCGCTTCGCACGATTGAGGTATTTCGCTGTAGGTCGGGGACGAGTTCGTTCCTGAGGTAGAGAAAAACAAAGTGCGGGTAAATAAGTCAAGAAACATGTGTCTGCGTTGATTGATACAAGTAGTTTTACTGGAAATTCCCGAAAAAGAGCTAACAGCATAGGATTCTTTACGTATTGGCTAAGTTTTTTCCTCGATAGTACTTTAATCGTTCTTGTGTTCTAGAAGATGCTATTGGTGAAGAGGAAGAAGTGATGAAATGCATTTGTTTCAGAAATTGAAAAGAAAAGTAATGTACTTTATTGTACGTCAAATGATGTAAAGTATGTAACTACTTTGTAGATAAAACAAGTAAAAAATGCGCCGAATTTTATTCTGCGCGATCGAGTTTTCTGTATAGCGTATAATCAAGGCCACCGAAAATACATCTATCTTTCGGTGGTCTGGGTATAATGCTGTTTGAGCCGCGGCCCATGAAACTTTAACCACGGCTCGGTGGTGGCCTGGCCTATGTCGTTGCCATACACACGATGATGGCTAACTTTAATCTTAAATAAAATAAAAACTACTGAGGCTAGAGGGCTGCAATTTGGTATGTTTGATGATTGGTGGGTGGATGGTCAACATACCAATTTGCAGCCCTCTAGCCTGGGTAGTTTTTAAGATCTGAGGGCGGACGGGAAAAAGTGCTGAGGGACAGACAAAGCCGGCACAATAGTTTTCTTTTCAGAAAACTAAGAAAGGAATTTCTTTATGGGAAAACTGTAACATTCAGAAATTACCTACATAAAACTGAATGAATGTGCAATATAAAATTTCACGAAATAATAAGTTTACAGGATGCCCTTAAGTAATTGGTCAGTGATTGCTTGGAGGCAAAATCGCTCCAAGAAAGCTAAACGAAAATGGGAATTTTATAAAAAAAAAAAAAAGGGGGGGGGGGCGAGCGGCCTGGATTGTTAGTTACATGAAACATGTCTACCTAACATATATACTGTGCATATATATATATATGTGTGTGCGTGTGTGTGTGTATATATATATATATATATATATATATATATATATATATATATATATATATATATATATATATATATATATATATATAGATAGATAGATAGATAGATAGATAGATAGATAGATAGATAGATATATTATATATAAGCTAAGGGGAATGAAAAACCAATATGAAATCAATAATTGTAGTCTAAATGTCATTTTACCAGTTAAGCGATATCGCTAAGAAAAGAAAAATGCAGTTAAATTTCAGGTGCCGGTAGAACTCGAGACTTTTGTCTCCAGAAAAAATGCCATCGATTATTACTTGACAAAACTCTTTTATCTGTATCTTATTTTGCGGTCGTATTGGATATATTTTTTAGCTTCAATTTTTTTCTACGATTGCCCGAAAGATTCCTGTCCGTGTTTTCTGCATATTATGTTAATTATTTGATCGTTTCTTTGACATTCCAAGATTCACTTGTTTTGTATGATATTTTATATTATAGTATTGTCAAATGAATTTGTTGTAAGCATTGGAATGCTACTGTGGATTGTTGTTTCACCTTTGTTGTTTATACTTCTCAGATTTTATACGAAAAAAGATGGTTGGAGAAGAAAAAGAATGTTTAGGTAGCAGTAATATTTAGAAACTTGACACAGTCAGAATATACAGACGAAGTATTGTATTAGCCAGCGAGACATAAAAGGTTTACAAAGCTTGCCTTTTAGAATGTATCGTACATCTAGAGAAATATATAAATATGAGGAACAATACTAATGAGAACAGCACACACAAAGGGATGAAAACACTTCCTGGAGAAAGGATTAATTAGATTGATATCCAATACATGTTCTCGTCAGTTGGAATTTAGTGAACATTTTGAAAAGGTAGATCCAACAATGGGTTTGGAGATCACGTAGAACTGAAATTGCAAACGAACATGAGATTATTCAGTATTCTGGTGTGTTCTGTATCATTATTATTATTATTATTATTATTATTATTATTATTATTATTATTATTATTATTATTATTATTAAGAAAATAACCCCATGTTCATATGAAGGAAACCTACAGCGGCCACTGACTTGAAGTTCAAGCCTCCACAGAATATGGTGTTCATTGCTATAAGGTCACGAACCATGGTCTGACAATAAAACTGTATCTAAAAGATTCGTCAACTGGAGGATAAAAATTTTTAAAAGAATATATAATATGTGTTATGTATATTATATATATATATATATATATATTATACATATATGCATATAATATGTGTATATGTATATTATATATATATATATATATATATATATATATATATATATATATATATATATATATATATGTATGTATACTGTATATATATACACACACATAATGTGTGTGTGTTAACTAGGCCATGATTCACCTCACTGATTCCAAATATTACTAATAAGCACTGAAATAACGATAAAGGAAAAAAAATGCCTCAAGGAAAAAACAGTATCCTGTTCAGACATTATATCAATACGTGTTTTCTGTGAAAAAAAAAGAGTAAGCTTCAGTGAACCCCATTATGGTAATGACAAAAGTTTTCGTATGAGGTCCTTCGCTGAAGCAATACGGTCTAAACCGTGAATATTTTTGCATCCATAATCTACAATTGAGGTCAACTGAGATTTAATGCTAATCTCGGTAATGAATTCTGGGGGGTTTAGCACTTTTATCCCATTTTTGCCACCCGGCCCTGAAATCAAAAGAGAGATAAAGAAAGGACGCTTAATTGACTCTCAGCTGCAGATCACTTGATCTGTAATTTAAATGGCCAATTAAAGTGGAGAGAGAGAGAGAGAGAGAGAGAGAGAGAGAGAAGAGAGAGAGAGAGAGAGAGAGAGAAAAGAGAGATAATAACCAAGAATTGGGCCCTCGGCCTC
>JANJGK010000012.1:825623-830623 GCA_039081455.1 Macrobrachium rosenbergii
CTGGAGAAGTTCGTGCCAGAAAGGTTACAGCACTTCTGGTTTTCAGCAAAATTTTTAATGTTTTTATTATTAACCCCACGCCATTGTTCTTGACGCCAGTAGATGCTATTACCCGTTTGCATACGAGGTGGATTGGTTGGCGATAGACCTGGAATAGTGCACGGACCCTATCAAACTCAAGCTGTGCGATGCTCATTGTGGTTGATTTCACCTCCCCAGAAAGTGGCAGTGGGGTCGGTGTGTCATTTAAATTTGGGGGAACCCATCGGGCTGCTGGGTGGGCCATTGCTCTTAGATCATTTTGTCTCATATCTTCATGCATTTTCTGATGATATTATATAATTTTTTGTGTTCCAGTGGTAACAGCTTCATTAATTCAAAGTTGTATGGGTATGCTCGAACCGTAATATATTGAGAAATAAACTCGTTAAACTCCCGCTAATTGTTAACAGTTTTTCTGATAACTTACATTAACAAAATTATTACTTTCGGCATGCATATCTCCGTAAATGTGAAGCCTGTTATGCTAAAGCAATATCAGTCAATCAGTACCTCCTAGAATGACTGTTATATCGTTGATCCTTGCTTGTTACTCTTGTTTGTTAGAGCAATGATGGTAAATAGATCTGGTCGTCCATTAAGCGCGACAGATTCATTTCGCCATTCCGTGAGCATTGCCACACTTTTATGTTTGGATTTTTGATAACTTCAGCAGGAGTTTGTCCCGTGAATCTTTGGTTTATATAACATAAATCATTCTACAGCGCATATATGCGTTAAGTTGATATTTTTACGCTGTTACCATACCTACTGTAAACACGGATTCTACGTCCAAAATGGTATTACTACACTGCAGTTCCTTAGAACTTCAATTATCGACTAAAGTTCTAATTGTAACTTGAAAATGCAGCGACTGAGCGTCTTAGTTAACTTGGAAAAATCAGTTAATGACACGCTTTTGTATGCTACACCTAACTTTGAATGTCCAAATTATTTGACTGTTACTGCCTTTCTTAAACAGAAGTCATTATTATGTAAAATATGACTGGGTTAATTGGTTTACATTAGCATGACGTCACAACAAGAAGGTCATAGACGTCAGTGATAAATATTCGCCGAAAGTAGATCTGGATCTCTTGGTAAAAAACATCTCTCCTTTTTCAGAGAAAAATTTACGCTAATATATTTCTGATATATTTAAGTATGTATTTATGTTTGAATGTTGCTCGGTCTTCTTTGTTTTTTTTTTTTCATGGCAGAAACCCAAGAACCTAATTTAAGACCTAAAATAAGTGCTTTATGCAGTAAGTGTTCTCTCCTTAGATGCTGGTTAAGAGAGCTCTTTGTAGATCCTGCGGAAAAACTTAATAAACCGGAGAAGCAAATTATCATCATAAAATATAATCGCACTTTTCTTCATTATTTAAGAATATAATCCCATTTTCTCTTTCATTAGCATATGGTATTATGATGCGTGACTGTATTTATATTCGTTGTTTCGTCTAAATCAGTGGTTCTCAAACTGGGGTTAATTACCCCCATGGGGTAATGAAGCCGTTACTGGGGGGTAACGAGCCACTTTCTTTTTTCTTTATTTCTTAAGATTTGAGTAAAAGTAAAATTAATTTCATACATATAAAATGCATTAGAAATTAAGCGTTCCAGTATTTTTCTTTCCTTTATATTATAACTTCACGTAACTGAAGAGGAATGGGGTAGGTGTATTGGTGATCTGTCACACCACTGCCCCCGGGGGTAACGATGCCAACAAATTTGAGATCCATTGGTCTTAGTGTTTGGTTTTTTTCAAGAAATTTATCTTATATTATTATTTAATCGGTTGATTATTGTTTTTCGTGCTTGGTCGTTGATGTCATTGCATTCATGACACCAATACGTGTAAACCAATCATTCGACCAACCATTGGTCTAATGTTGTTTTATGAGTGGACTTTTCAAGAAATTTACCTTATATTATTTTTTAATCAGTTGATTATTGTTTTTCGCTCTTGGTCGTTGATGTCATTGCATTTATGACCCCAATACGCGTAAACCAGTCATTCGATCAACCATTATTTAAGGGTGGGCGAGAGCAGTATGGCTTCATGAGGTCACCCTTGCCAGACGCAGGCTTGACACAGACCAGACCACTGCATACGAGCGGAGATTAGCATTATCCAGATTTACTGGGTCTGTATCTGTGTCAATCCTTCAATTGCTAAGCTATATAGATTTTCACCTGCTCCTGTTTTCTATGATTCCTTTGACTCTTCTTCTTTTAATGGGTAGTTTCAGATTTCGACTTGAATCACCCAACCCAAACCCCCCAGTTAGTTTCTTTTAGTTTTCTTTTAAGAGAATAATGTGGCTACTTTGTCTGTCCGTCCGCACTTTTTCTGTCAGCCCTCAGATCTTAAAAACCACTGAGGCTAGAGGGCTGCAAATTGGTATGTTGATTATCCACTGTCCAATCATCAAACATACCAAATTGCAGCCCTCTAGCCTCCGTAGTTTTTATTTAATTTAATGTTAAAGTTAGCCAAAATCGTGCGTCTGGCAATGCTATAGGACCTACCACCACTGAGCCGTGGCTGAGAGCTTCATGGGCCGCGGCTCACACAGAAAACCCGATTGCTCCGAAGAAACTTCGGCGCATTTTTCACTTGTTTTTTCCTGTAATTGACTTTCAAACGCTTTTTTTATTTGTCTAGTCTTCTTTGAAAGAGGTACGTACGTGGTAATGGTAGTCAGAATGCATAGATATGTAAAATGCAGCTGGAACTGTAAAACGTGAAGCAAAATGAATGTCACCACAGCCGTATAAGCTTTCTTCTCAGGGGGCCACTAAGCCAGCCGCTGCGAGCAACAGCAACCGGATACCTCCTTTGGGACCTTAAACTTTGGAGGGGCACTGAATACAGCCCACGAATTTTACACAAAATGATGATTATGATTTTTTTTTTTTTTTTTTTTTTTTTTGCCCAAAGGTTTGTGCGTGTGAAACTGAAGGCACAAGAAGACGGTCGTGCTTGATGCTAAGGAAGAATGGGTGCTTTCATTTTGTGCCTGTTGATAATCCCTGTAAATATGTCTTTTGCTACGAGGATTTTTTTTTTTTTGCATTATGCACAAGGTTATGCCTTTAAAAATATGTTCGTGCATATTGCAGAAAATAATCAAGATAACCTAACATAGAAATGGACTTTACCATCTTGCTTATATTAAATGTTCTTTTTCTTGGTAGATCTAACATAACACTGGACTTTACGTCTCGCTTGTATTTAATGTTTTTTTTTTTAGTAGAACCTAGCCAAGGTAAAGCCAGTTCTATGCTTCAGATCATAGGGGGGAGGGTTTGGGAGCCCTTTTATGGGGCCCACGTTGCACTGGATAAATGGGAGCAATCTGTTTCTTCAACCAACTCGTATTTGGCACTAAAGACCCCTCTGAGATTTTTGCCCCCGCTCTCTGTTTTTGAAGGCTAATAAGTACATCACTTCGGTATCAAAGGTTCGTGTTTATATCTCCGGGAAGACTAATGTGGGTTTTTGATGTTGAACGGGGCATGTGGCGGCAGTGCTGGTGTCTGTCGCCTGAGATGTATGGCACGTTTGGGGCACGTATGGGTAAAGAAGCCGTCGTTCTTCTGGTCGATGTTTGTGGTATACATATATATTTTTTTTTTAATCTTGTGAGACTTGTGAGAGGTCATTGAACGACCTCTGGTAGCAGGGCTATAAAGTACTAAATGTGTTTATAGATATATTGTTGTTTGAGAATGTCATTTTATTGCTTAAAGATGATTTACGTTCTCACAGACGCACACGCACACACACCCACTATATATATATATATATATATATATATATATATATATATATATATATATATATATATATATATATATATATGTATGTATGTATGTATATATAATATATATATATGTGTATATATATATATATATATATATATATATATATATATATATATATATAAATATCTCATACTGTACAGCAATGTATGTGTGTATGTCACTGTTATGCCATTTATAGAGGCGGTTTCTCTCAGTTTACGGCATCAAAGATAAGAATATTAAGAGATTATGATTCCGATTAACATGACTATTTCGTGATATTCATTTGAGGTTTAATGAGACGTGATGAAAGCTTTTATGAGCTTGTGTGAATAGACATTGTGGGCGTTACGAATAGGTTTGTAATTTCATATTTTTTTTTATATTCAGGTGCTGCCTTGTCGCTTTATCAAATAGCTATTTTTCAAATTTTGACGAACTGGGAGAAAGATAATGGTGACGTCAATTTGTTACTGTCGGTTAGATCAGGGTAAACTTATATATAAATCTATCAATCTAAAAAAAAAAGAATCTTATGCTAAAAATACAAAATGTGACCTGTCAAAATCAGCCCTTAATGCCAGCTCCCGTAACAGGCATTTAGTGGCCAGTGTTTTGAAATCTTAGATGACCAGGTTAAAAGTAACCAAAAAGATTCCTGAGGTTCCTGTCTCAGTAAACCATCCTGACACATTAGTTATCTTCCTGCGAGACTGAGAACAGGTGAACTGGCATACTGATTGATACGTAAATAACAAAAAACAAGCAATGCAAATCAAGACACTATAACAACAAGGGGCCCAGTACAACCTACACGACAAGGAAAGGGGTCCCGGAACAAGCTATTTGACTCACAAAGGAGGCCTGGACGCATTTTCCCGAGATGTACGCGAGTAGCGAGACCTTTCCCTGAAAAAAGCGGGACGCCATATCTGAAAAACTAACCATAGAAATTTCTTGAAAATAATTTCATTATGTTTCCCACACCCAAGCTTACAAACATTCTGAAATATATACCCATTTAAATTCTCATGAATTGCTATTTACCACTGATTCTTTGGGAAGTTATATATAAATTTTCAGTCCATGTACAAAATAGGTTAGTTATTATTTCGAAATTAGTCTACGCCAAATACTGATATTAAGTA
>JANJGK010000012.1:835623-843123 GCA_039081455.1 Macrobrachium rosenbergii
AGAGAGAGAGAGAGAGAGAGAGAGAGAGAGAGAGAGAGAGAGAGAGAACTCATATCTCTGTATTTATGCAGTCTGTCTTCATTAAGGTGGACCACATTGACCCGCTTCAGTGCTTTCATCTTCATCATCTCTTTCATCATCATAATTGTGAGTGTTATCTGGCGAGATCTTTATAATTATCTCCGTCGTAGTATAAATCAACAGGGGCCGAGAAGGATTCTCATCCTCCTCCTCCTCCTCCTCCTCCTCCTCCTCCTCCTCCTCCTCCTCCTCCTCCTCCTCCTCCGTGCCGGCGCTGCAAATGAGGTCAACCATCCTTTTAACCGCTCCATGTTCCTCGGCTTCGGTCGCGATATTTAAACCTTTTTTGGGATGCTTGCTTGCGAAGGCCTCCACTGCTCCTTGTCAGGTCATGTGCCTGGGTACGGGAAGTCCTGGGCATTTTTCCTTAAGGTCATCGCGTTTCGTTCACACAGTTGAAACGATTTGGAAATGTGATTTTAAAGTCATGAGTTTATATAAAGTCAGAAAAATATTTTGCCCTTACAGTAACGACACTAACAACTGTGGCCTCTGATAAAGGTTAAAATAAAAAGAATTAAAAATCAAGGAAAAACCACTGATATTAATAATAATAATAATAGGGAGAATAAGCCATGGAAACAGTAATTTAAGAAAACCACAGAAAGAAATGGTACTGATAAGGAGTGGAAATGTCATTTTAAAGTCATGGGGCTTATATAATATTCAGACAAAATATTTTGCCCTTACAATAACGGCACTAACGAAGGAGAAGAATGTGACCACTGATAAAAGTCAAAATAAAATGAATTAAAAATCCAAGAAAAGCCACTGATATTAATAATTAATAATAGATAGAATAAGCCATGGAAAAAATAATTAAAAGAAAACCACAGAAAGAAATAGTACTGATAAGCAGTGGAAATGTCATTTTAAAGTCATGACTTATATAATAATCAAACAAAATATTTTGCCCTTACAATAACGACACTAAAGAAGGGGAAGAATGTATCCACTGATAAAAGTCAAAATAAAAAGAATTAAAAATCCAAGAAAAGCCACTGATATTAATAATTAATAATAATAGATAGAATAAACCATGGAAACAGTAATTAAAAGAAATGCACAGAAAGAAATAGTACTGATAAGGAGAAGACAGCCACAACGAGTCAGAAGGACTGGTTCTGGTCTCTGACCTTCACCATTAACCACTCAATCTTGTCCCGACAGATGAAACTGCGAGTTTTACTTTCGGTTTGATTACCTCCAACTTTTTTCCTGTCAACTCATTATCTGACAGTTTCCGTCGCGCGGCGTTGGAGGCAGTGCTGATAATGTGTAATGTATATTTTATTCATATTGAGTTTTATACGGGTGTCTTTTAGCTTGTAATAAAACTGTTTTTTGATAGTAGTTTTTGTTAAGATTTATATGTTAGTCTTGCAGAATTTCTTTGATCTACTTTTGAACTTATAAGTTGTAGAAATTATTTGTTTTTCTGTCAGATAGTAACAGATGACATACATACATACACGGACACACACACACACACACACACACACATATATATATATATATATATATATATATATATATATATATATATATATATATATATATATATATATATGACTCTATTCCTAATGTACGTTTATCCTTATAGACATGTGATATATTTACCTCTACACATGCAAGCACAAGTCGCTGTCATTTCCCAGCTTTTTACAAACTTCGCCGATGATAAGTAACACGAAAAACTGCTCGATCTCCCAATCCGTAAAGGTCCCCGACCATCGAATGTGTTCGCATGAGAATGAAATCGTTTATATATTATATTTCTCGTAGGTTTCGGTCGAGGAATGAAAGGGCGATTTTATACTGCCTGTTCCTAATGCTGCACGGACATTAACAAGCGCTTGTGTCTTCCAGCAGGACACTTTTATGGGGGCGCGAGTCTTGCTAGAACCGAGCTAGTCACGGAGACTTTTTCTTTTTTTTTTATTTCTTCTTTTCGCCCCTCCGTAACGTTTTGCTTTCAAGGATTGCTGTCTTAGTGCTGCGGTTGTTAAGTGATGTCTTTGTTCTGCCATTGACAAAGATTGCGTCGTTAATAAATAATGCTGATCGTTCGTTTCACGTTCTCTTTAAATACTTTTCTTTGTCTTCTATTTGGAAGTTATTAAAATCAAATTTGACGTTAAAAATGATAAGAGTAAATTATCGCTCGTTAGTTATTAAGGTAAATGTTTGGTTACTCTTTCTATTAAAGATTCCTAATTCGTATTGGCGATGTGATGCTTTATTTATTTCACTTTGATATTCAACATTATAACTTAGATCCCTGAAGGGGGGCAGTGCCGTCAGTGCACCTCATGCGGTGCATTGTAGGCACTACTTAGGGTTCTTTGCAGCGTGCTTTCGGTCCCTAGCTGCAACCCCTTTCGTTCCTTTTACTGTACCTCCTTGCGTATTCTTTCTTGCATCTTACTGTCCACAACTAACAATTGATTCACAGTGCGACTGCGAGGTTTTCCTCCTGTTACACCTTTCAAACATTTTGCTGTCAATTTCCATTTCAGCACTGAAGGACCTCATAGGTCCCAATGCCTGGCCTTTGGCTTAAATTCAATATTCAATTCAATTCACTATAATTTGAATGATTATATTTTTTCGGCTCTGCTGTTAAAATCTTTAACAGGAACTTTATTCGTTCTCATTTTTCACCGGTTCCTCTTTGTACACCCGATCGAAACCGCTTCCGAAAACAGGTGTAAGCTGAACTCGCCGACATCAAGGTGCGTGAGAATTTTGGTAATTACCAGAGGGTCCAACGACCTTGAGATGAGAGCCGTATGATTGGAGAAATTTTCCCCGGGGTACTCAATGATAAACGAAGCGCCGTCATAAATAAACAAAGAGATGATGAGTGCTGTTGGCGTTGCTTTGTTCACATCGAAGAAAAGTTACAATTTCTGGTCGTAAATTGAGTTGGTATTAAGTGGAAAAATATAAATCTGTTACTGTTAAAGAACTTGATAGACAGAATCTGACTTAGTTACTGATGTGTCATTATTAGAATATAATTGTTTTTTGAAGGTTTGCCAGGCCATGGTAACATACACTTGTGATTTCTGGATTTCAGAAAAGTCTGTAGATTGTTCTGTGATTGTTCTGTGGTCGTTTTACATTTGGGTGAGTTTGATCAAGTACAAAGATTCATTCGTCACTTTTTAATAAAGTTAGTAATGATGATTATGACTTTTAATCATGCTGATTATGTTGGTGATTTCTGAGTTTCACAGAAGTCTCTAGATTGTTCTGTGATTGTTCTGGGGTCGTTTTACATTTGAGTGAGTTTGATCAAGTACAAAAATTCATTCGTCACTTTTTAATAAAGTTAGTAATGATGATTATGACTTTTAATTATGCTGATTATGTTGGTGATTTCTGAGTTTCACAGAAGTCTGTAGATCGTTTTGTGTTCGTTTTACAAGTGCGTGAGTCTGATCAAGTACTAGAAATTCATTCGTGCCTTTTTAACAAGGTTAATAATGATTATGACTTTTAATCAGGCTGGTTATGGTGGTGATTTCTGAGTTTCACAGAAGTCTGTAGATCGTTTTGTGTTCGTTTTACAAGTGCGTGAGTCTGATCAATTACTAGAAATTCATCCGTGATTTTTTGGTAAGGTTAGTAATGATGATTATGACGTTTAATTATGCTGATTATGTTGGTGATTTATGAATTTCTGAGAAATCTGTAGATTGTTCTGTGGTCGTTTTGCATTCGCGTGAGTCTGATCAAGTACTAGAAATTCATCCGTGCCTTTTTGACAAGGTTAGTAATGATGATATGACTTTTAATTATATTGATTATGTTGATTCTGCGTTCCTCTGCACATCCACAGTCGAACCTGTACGATTTCAAACATGTCAGCGATCCCTTACCCTGAAGGCAAACATTCTCCTATACTTAATTAACATTTGTGTCAGGTAACGTAATTAGATTCGGAATGGATAATCCGCGTTATAAGAAGATGGCCGTAAGGAACGTATATGTCCCGTCACCGTGAACTGTATGGATAATTAGAGCCCGCGAAGGTCAAGGGACCGTTTCCTCCTGAAGTCGGCGTCTTCCACAATGTTTCGGTCGTGTCTTAGCCATTTTCGTTTCTCTTCGTTCGTACTTGTAATGCCAAACTAAAGATTAAGTGATGGAATTCCACTTAACGACGTTTGTCTTATAGAAATACGTAATGCTCAGTGCCAGGGTTTGAACAGAAACTCGGTATTCGATGCGGTAAGCTCAACCGAACAAACTGCAATGGATTGGACTGGCGTCACACTGTAGTGATTCTTTCTTGTCTGAGAGAATGATCTCACCTTCCATCGTGTTGTCATATCTCTCTCTCTCTCTCTCTCTCTCTCTCTCTCTCTCTCTCTCTCTCTCTCTCTCTCTCTCAGTTTCCAGGTATTTTTTGATAAATTAAAAAAGTTGAAAACTCCCCATAGGTTTGATCTATTGAAAATGTTGAACGTATTGTTTTTTTATATCTTGTTTTTCTTCGTAATGTTATAAATGGTTTGAGCCTTTAGCTTCACACACTAATAATACAGTAATATGTAAGTTTGTTCAGTGATCATTCAGCCATCGGACATTTGGACACTGAAATAAAATCTGAAATAAAATAACTTTCACGCCTTAGGTTTCTTTAATTTCAGTGCATTTACTCACAAGGCCTTATTTATACCTAGTTCTGCTATTCATTCATCAATCGTGAAATTTTAGCTCTAGAGGCAAAGTGCGTGACCTTTCAAATTAATCTTTCGAAGGCGAGGCATCTGTGTGTGTAGTTAACTCCCCCTCCCCCCCCCCACAACCCAACCTTCCTTTTTTGTGATCATAATACTGGCACCAGTAGGCGTTCTGTGTCTTAATAAAATGCTAAAGCACATTCACAGATCATGATTTAAGGGACTGTTGCTCAAATATTGACTTGGGTTACAAAAACGCATATAACTAACTGAAGATTTGATTGCAAGACACTATTTCCACTTAGATTCTGTTCCTTCCTGCTGAAGGCAAAGTCTACAACAAAACAAAAGAAAAGAAAAAAGGTATCTTAGTATGCGTCTGTAAAAACGGCTACTGCTTTAAAACTATTAGAGATAAAGAGCTGAACTAAGTCTCATTTAATAGCTAAAATGTGTGTCAACAATATCTGGAGAAAAAAATCTAGGTGGAAATAGCGTCTTTCAATAAAATTTTCAGTTAGTTATGTGCGTTTTTGTAACCCAAGTCAATATCTGAGCAACAGTCCCTTAAGTGGAACTAATTTGCAGTGTGTGTTTTATTGGTCATGGTTGCTCCGTGTAAGCTCCAGAGCAAATGCCTCTCGACGGAAGATGTTATTACTCAAGGCGCTTGATTATCGTACACTTTATTTATTGCACAAATATCCTGCCAGCATCTGCTTGCTGGTGGGTTATTGCTTCGTGAAGAATAAGCGATTATTTTTTGTACGGTTGTATGTTTTGAGATGTTAACATAACATTATACGCTACGACTTTATTAATCATTCTGAGTACTGGCCACTACTTAGACACCGTAAATCAGTAGTTATTGCTTTCCTGTGGAAATCCTCTAATCAGAATAACATGAACATCCTTCTGTTCTGATGACACAGGACAGTAACGTCCGATTCTTGTCAACAGTTCTTGGAAAGTAAACTGATGGAGATTCTCTCACAAAGCGTTGCGGATAAATGGTTCCGTCTGGCCTGGTCCGCCCTTGCTTAGCTGAGATTTTGAAAGGGATTTATTAAGCAATTGCATGCACTACGTCTATTTACAGAGTGCTTGCTGCTTGCCTGTAGCGCCGCAGTAGCGGGTAATCCTCCCCTTTGGTACTGAGATTGTTCCTCTTTCAGTGTTTATTTTGTACACTGTTTTCAAGCGTTGCACAGCCTTGGTTTAGGGAAATAACGCCAAAATTGCTATTCTCTTGACGGATTCCCGTAAATATCCTGGACATAGGATGGTATCCTTGTTTTTTGCAAGCAGTTTTGTCATTATTTTAAAAATCCCCCTGGTCCGATGTGCCCCGTTGGCTGTCTTAAAATCTAGTTGTACCACATGCTTTAGATTTAGATAACTAACAATTGTGTCTCCTCAGTGTGAATGCAAAAAGCACTTCGAAGGAGAGGGACAGTGTAGATGTAGAAAACTAACAATTGTGTCTCTTCAGTGTGAATGCAAAAAAAAAAAAGAGGGGACAGTTCCTGTGTTCTTTTAATTACAATTATGAATACAAGCTTATGGAAAAGTTTAGTATATTGTTATTCTTTGCTAATCAATTTTCACTGTGACGCGAACTGTACTAATGTTTCACTATAATCGCAACTAGTAAAGAGATCATTTGATTCAGTTGTAGTTCAAATTGGTTGTTATCGTTATATAGTTAGGAGTTATATAAAAAAAGCCATGCCTTGCAGCCATAACAATCGGAGCATGATAATTACGTCAGCGCAATTTTGATATTACGCGTGTATATTTTGAATATGGAGATAAGCTGTTGCGCGCATATAGCACCTTCTCTCTCTCTCTCTCTCTCTCTCTCTCTCTCTCTCTCTCTCTCTCTCTCTCTCTCTCTCTCAGATTTCACCGATTCAGAAAGAAGTGTACAGAGATGGAACAAGTCAATGAAACGGCGTGTGCCTGTGTGTGTAACCACTAAGGGAGCCTTGACCATTTCATTGTTTTCCTTTTTCGTTCCCCATCGACCAGCGGTGCAAGAGGGCCTTTCAGGTGCCTGGAAAACAAAGTGGAAGCCTCCTCCTCCTCCTCCTGGTCCCAAGGTGCTCCTGCCGCCGCTTTAGAGTCTGTTCACAGTTACAGCAGTTTTTCTCTCTCTCTTTTTTTTTTTTTTAACGTTTTCAAAGCGAGCTTTACCTCTGCCTTTGTTATCGTTAGCAGGGACGTCCTTTTTTTTTTTTTTAGTATGTACTTTGTTTATTTTTTTATGGTTCTGGTATGTTAAGTACTTTTTTACGGATGAATGTGAAGAGGGTGTATTAAAACAGTTTGAAAACATCCTAAAGAACATGTTGCGTCGTGGATAAGTAATCAATTGTGTTGATATGAAATTGCTGCATATTCTGACGGAAACGTATATTATTGCATAATTCATTGTTTTTGTGTGTGCGCGTGTCTGTGTGTTTTTGTGTATTTTACGTAATGAATAACTTTGCGTGACATTCCTTAACAGATAGCAAAGGTAAACGATTTTTATTGTAACTTGATAATTTGGAAGAGACAGTTATGAAGAGTATTTTCATGATGAAAGTATAATTTTAAAATTTCTTTCAATGACAATTACATTTCTTAGTCACTTGAATTTAGATACGGTCCTTATTTAACTGTATGTTAACTCAACTTACAGATTTTTTTTATTCCAACGTTACATTCTCGTATTTTAGTT
>JANJGK010000012.1:845623-859564 GCA_039081455.1 Macrobrachium rosenbergii
TATATATAACTAGAAATATTATCCCTTATGCACTGACAACAAAGAAGCTTTGAATGGTAGTATTGCTACGCTGAAATAGACGAAATAAGTATTTGACAAGACTGTAAACGGTGCACATCTGTTCCTCCTCAAACTTCTTGGTATTCCCGGGCTGGGCTGTTCTGTTCAGGCCCCCTGGGGGAGAGCCAAAACCAAAGTGTTTTGTGAAGACTTGCTTAGTTTATCGTTTCCGATTATCGTATCACTTCCTGGGATTGTTGTTTGATTACTGGTGGGCAAAAGGTAAGAAGGAGAAGTTTAGGTACCAATTGAACTGTGTTAAAAAGCATTAATTTTCGTTTTCTGAAAAGAAAACTATTTTGTCGGCTTTGTCTGTCCGTCCGCACTTTTTTCTGTCCGCACTTGTCTGTCCGTCCGCACTTTTTTCTGTCCGCACTTGTCTGTCCGTCCGCACTTTTTTCTGTCCGCACTTGTCTGTCCGTCCGCACTTTTTCTGTCCGAACTTTTCTGTCCGCCCTCAGATCTTAAAAACTACTGAGGCTAGAGGGCTGCAAGTTGGTATGTTGATCATCCACCCTCCAATCATCAAACATACCAAATTGCAGCCCTCTAGCCTCTGTAGTTTTTATTTTATTTAAGGTTAACGTTACCCATAATCGTGCATCTAGCAACAATATAGGCCAGACCACCACCAGGCCGTGGTTAAGGTTTCATGGGCCGCGGCTCATACAGCATTATACCGAAACCACCGAAAGATAGATCTATCTTCGGTGGCATTGTACAGAAAACTCGATTGCGCCGGAGAAACTTCGGCGCATTCTTTACTTGTTTGTTGTGATAATTACTGTGTACTTCGTTCTCCAATTATATGTAGTCTTTGGAATGCTTGTGTAAAATTAGTATTGTATGTAATTTGATTTCTTAATTAGAAAATGGTTAATAATGAAAAGCGTATTTAAATAGGTAGACATTTAATCTCAAAGATTTTTTTCTTTATTTAGATAAGGTTTGCATTATATTCAGCTGGCATCGCCTATAAATGAAAATGATCTAGCACAAATTACAGAACATCGATTGGAGACGGCCATTTCGCTTCATGACGTGATTATAAAGAGGAATATTGTAACCCAGTGGGTGCTTGTTATAGATGCATTGATGAGGACTGGGCACGTACTCTTTCCTAACAATTCCTCATGGAGTTGGGTACGGTTGACTGCATGATCAGAAAGCAACAATTTATTGATTCACATGTTGGCGAAACGATTTGGCGTGTATGCTTAGTTTTTTTTTTTTTTTTTTTTTTTTTTTTTATTTGTTCATTGTTGATGAATCATGTCTTCGTTTCGGTATGGTCCCTCAGTGCACGAAGAAATAAAAAAAAATCAAATAGGAAACGAAGTACTGATAAGTCCGCTTGAGTTGGTAAATGTGTATTGACTAAAGTCAGTTTTCAGCAGTATAGAAATTGATAAAAAAAATATGGCAGGATGGACGTCAGAACAATCGACCAGTGCTTTAAATGAACCAGTAGGAGCTGTGTCAGTGTTGTTATTGTCATTCCACGAATATCCCCAATTCATAGTAAGTGCTACAGCCGTCATGACGTTGACTCACTATAGCTCTCTCTTTGAGTATCCTTCCCTCTCTCTCTCTCTCTCTCTCTCTCTCTCTCTCCCCCCACCCCCCCTCTCCATCGTCCATCAACAACATAACAAATGGATTTGGACGATGGCCATAAATTCACATCTTCCAGTTCAGGACCCCCACCGTCATCTTGCTCCGTGCATGATATATCCCTCAAAGAGCGAACGAGAACTGTTTACCCTTTTACGGCTCTCGCTTGCAAGTTGTCAAAAATATTGTAATGCATTCCCGGGTGTTGTGTTCCGTGTGGATTCCTTTTAAGAGCCATCCAGACGTGTGATCCTCTGGTGATGGCTCTTGTGCTGGCGTTGTATGCGCAAAGGGAGAGAGAGAGAGACGAGAGAGAGAGAGAGAGAGAGAGAGAGAGAGAGAGAGAGAGAGAGAGAGGGGGGGGGGGGAAGGACGGTGGAGCTTTAGTGTAAGAGGATCTTGAGGCTGATGCGAAATAGCAGCGCTCTTGATTTCTGAAAATTCTGTAATAAAGTACAGAGGATACAATATCAATACCTAAGAGCGGTGGTAACATAGACCCCGCCCCCGACCCCCCCCCCCCCCCCACCAAAAAAAAGCCTTAGGACGGCCATAAGGTGTCGGTAGTACTCCGTCAAGCTTGATGTAAGTGGGTTTGCTTACACATTTTTCCTCTCTCTCTCTCTCTCTCTCTCTCTCTCTCTCGTCTCTCTCTCTCTCTCTCTCTCTCTATATGGTGTCTAAAGAGAATTAGTGAAGCGATTTAAAGTAATGTAGTATAGCAAACTTTGGTTATAAAGGAGGAGGAATATTAAGAACAGAAATGTCGTTGGGTGTAATGATACCTGAATCTCGATTTAATAATGTATTTTCCTAAATGCTTTCCGGATGGAAGCTGCGGGGCAGAACTCCTTATTAAGAGATTCTCTTAGAAAATAGATATAACTTTAAAAAATTCAAAACCCTCTCCCCAGAATTTACAAAAATATGAACAAATAAAGACAAGTAAAAAATGCGCCGAGGCGTCTTCGGCGCAGTCGAGTTTTCTGTACAGCCGCTACCGCGTATAATCAAGGCCACCGAAAGTAGGTCTATCTTTCGGTGGTCTCGGTATAATGCTGTATGAGCTGCGGCCTATGGAACCTTAACCACGGCCCGGTGGTGTCCTGGCCTATATCGTTGCTAGATGCACGATTATGGGTAACTTTAACCTTAAATAAAAAAAAAAAAACCACTGAGGCTAGAGGGCTGCAATTTGGTATGCTTGATGATTGGAGGGTAGATGACCAACATACCAATTAGCAGCCCTCTAGCCTCAGTAGTTTTTAAGATCTGAGGGCGGACAGAGAAAGTGCGGGCAGAAAAGCGCGGACAGAATAAAGTGCGGACGGACAGACAAAGCCGGCACAATAGTTTTCTTGTACAGGGAAACTAAAAAGCTCCTCGAAGCAAGTCACCCATCAAATTATACTTCCCTCCGCTTCTTCTGGTAACTTCACAGTGGTATTAATCATAACCAAGAACCTCCAATCAGCTTACCTTTTCCCCCCTCCCTTGCGCAAGCCTGATCACAGTTAATCGGCTCTACATTGACGACGATCCCTCAGTAATCAACCACATATTGATGACATCACGACTAACAGATGTTCACAGATAATGTGAATTATTTAGCTGATTAGCCGTGTCGTCGCATTCCGCATCAAATAACGCTGGGGACTCGTGGATCATTTGTTTCCACGATCAGTTTCCATTAACTGTTCTTTCATTACGTCGGTTTGTCTTTTTGGTAATAACTTCGCTGATAAGAGAAATCGTGCTGATTCGTTTCGTTACCATTTTTATTTTTCTGTAAAAGAAAAAAAACTATTGTGCCGGCTTTGCCTGTCCGTCCACACTTTATTCTGTCCACATTTTTTTTTGTCCGCACTTTTTTCTGTCCGCCCTCAGATCTTAAATACTACTGAGGCTAGACGGCTGCAAATTGTTATGTTCATTATCCACCCTTCAATCATCAAACATACCAAATTGCAGCCCTCTAGCCTCAGTAGTTTTTATTTCATTTAAGGTTAACGTTAGCCATAATTATGCTTCTGGCAACAGTATAGCATAGGCCAACACCTGGCCGTGGTTAAAGTTTCATGGGCCGTGGCTCATACAGCATTATACTGAGACTACCGGAAGATAGATCTATTTTCGATGGCCTTGATTATACGCTGTAGTGGCTGCACAGAAAACTCGATTGCGCCGAAGAAACTTCGGACCATTTTTTACTTGTTATATATATATATATATATATATATATATATATATATATATATATATATATATATATATATATATATATATATATATTTTATTGAATTTTCGCTAATGGAAGAGCAGCGCTTAAAGTGCAAAAAAATGTCAGCTTAAGAATTTGTTCTTATTTAACTGTATATATACTTAACGTATCCTTCACTGTAATAGAAAGTTCATCATACCAGTAATTCCTCCTGATGTAGGCCTACTGCCAACGGTACAGCAGAGCGGTACCAGATGCCAAATGATAATAACTATCAATAATGGTCATTCATTTTACATTCAGGTCCTTTTCGCCCCAAAGTGACTTATCAGGTGTTATTCCGAGACTGCTGTGAATGAAAATCGGGGTTTCTTTTGTTGTCAAAATGCGCTTGCTTGCATAATGACCGCTTGCATGATTTATATCACTGTTATTGCAGGGGTGAACTCCGCTCGCTTTTTCCCCCACTTATTTTGCTAAGAATGTTTTGCCTGATAAGGATAGCTTGAGATGGAGGTGTTCTTAATGTACATTTTCATTTTTCATGTTGAAAAAGCCTTTGCAGTATCACAGTTCTAAGTTGATATGTACTGTGTGTATAGGTACATACATGCATACAATCATAATATATATATATATGTGTGTGTGTATGTACATATATAATATATATAATATTATATATATATATATATATATATATATATATATACATATATATACAAACATACATACATACACTTTACATTAAGCTGTACTTCTTAACAAGGGATATCCCCGAGAAAAGACAAGGCTCGCTTGTCACATTCACGCTTTTAACAGCTGTGATCGTGGATGAACCACCTGTGCAGGAAGTTTTCACACCATCTGTTTGTCAATTCTGGTAAGGATGCACTTAGCATAAAGGACGCACTTTTCATGTCCAAGAGAATCTAACTACAAATGCGAATTATTCTTGATAATGTAGCGATTGAAGATAACGGTCGCGTGATGCCCGGAACAAATAACGCCTCCTTTTGTATTGGGCAGAATGCTGATGAAAGGGCAGCTAGTTTGTAACCATTTTTTCCCCCTTTTCATTAAAATACCAGCATGTAGTTTTGTCAGCGCGTTCCCTCTTTGGAAGCAGATAGCCTCAACCATTAGGAAGATCAGTTCCACCTCTATAAATAAAGAGAGGACCCGTGGAAGTTTTTAAAATTTCCAAGTTCACATTTAGATTATAGGTATGTGTGTCGGGGGGGGGGGGGAGGTCGCTTTTTATCATTCCTGCTTCGTTCTATTCACCCGTCAATCTCGGGGGATGATGGATGCTATCGGCACATGAAGGGGTGGCAGGAGATTTGTCGTTGCTTGTTGCAATCAGCGTTATCAGGGGCTAATCGGATGAGCCTGGAATAACACACGTGTCAGTCGGTCTTCTCCGTTAATTCTGATCTAATGTAAACAAGACAGTCCAAGATTATACTTGGGGTTAGAGTATGTCCGCGAGGAGAGGAAGAGGATAAATAAAGAGGAGAGGGAGAGGCGTGGAGCACGAGAGCTTAAACCCTTCTCGTGCATTGCATTATGACAGCGCGATGTCTGATGTGTCTAATAATCTTCGACAAGCACCGCCATTGACGCCCTAACAAAAGTGGCCCCGGCAAAGGATCTCGAAGGGCGCTTTATCTGAGGTGTATCACTAGAGGGTTAGAGTCACGCTCTCTCTCTCTCTCTCTCTCTCTCTTTGCCGACTTCGTTTGCTCCCCCTAACACCCCCTCCACCCACCCTCCCCCCCCCCCGGGTCAGTCTCAAAGTTTAACCTTTTCTTCATGACTAGACCTCATCCCGCAATTCGTATCTCTCTTCCATCTCTGGTTCTTTCTTCGTCTTTTTCGTGGCTTATTTTGGTTACTACGTCTCGAGCGAAGCACTTGTAATAGGGTGAAGCGGCGCCTGTGGATACAGATGTCTCGTAAAGGGCTGGAAAAGACTGACATTTAATCGCTGGATTTATCGCTGCATACGTGGAGGCAAATCCTCTTCCAGAAATCCTGCTCTGAGCGTTGCAATTTTACGTTTGCACATTAAGAAAAACAATTGTTTATCTTTCGTGCAGAAGAAGTCCGCATTTTTATTCATTTCCATCACTCGCCATTAGTAGACCTTGTACGTCGAGGAGTGCCTACTACGCTCTGGCATGGCGGTCGTGATTATGTACGCTGAGGTGTGATTTATTGCTTATTCGGGAGAGGGAGGAGGACCCAGGAATGACATAACAATGGTTGCCCTGCCATCATCGCCACCCGAGATTTGGCAGATGAAAACCTTTGTGTATATTCCTCTTCCCTTCTCGTTCTGCGAGCTATCCTTTTTTACTTTGACACTCTCTCTCTCTCTCTCTCTCTCTCTCTCTCTAGTCTTGTGAGAATTGCTGTTCTCATCTGTCACGTGAAGTACGTATTTTTCTTACGTATTTTATGCACTTGTTTCTAAAAAGTTGCCACCAGTAATTTTCTCGTGTTCCTTGAGAGTCTAATCAGTGATATTACAGAAATATCTGCGAGAGAGAGAGAGAGAGAGAGAGAGAGAGAGAGAGAGAGAGAGAGAGAGAGAGAGAGAGAGAGTTGTTACTTTGAATGGCGTTATTCGAAAGGAAGCTATGCTTGTAGACAGTCAGTTACGACTAGTTCTTTGCATAACAAAGGTAAAAGATGTGGAAATTTCATGAGTTGCCGTTTGTACTACAATTAGATTAAGAAATGTCGCACATAAACATTCTATTACAAACAAGGTCTTCCTTCCTGCTTTCTTATCGAATTGAATTGAATACAGAATTTAGGCCAAAGGCCAAGAGCTGGGACCTATCAGGTCATTCGGCGCTGAAACGGAAATTTAGAGTAAGAAGGTCTGAAAGGTTTAACAGGCGGAAAACCTCGCAGTTGCAATGTGAATCAATTTTGAGGAGAGGGTGGACAGTAAGATGGAAGAAAGAGAATATGATACAGTAAAAGGAACGAAAGGGGTTGCAGCTAGGGACCGAAGGCGCGCTGCAAAGAACCTTAAGTAATGCCTACAGTGTACCGCATGAGGTGTACAGACGGCCCATACCCTCCTGGGGGCCAGCCATGTTAATTTCCCCGAAATGCTGAACGAAACAGTCGTCGCAATAGCTGCGGTAATTTTGTGAACTCCCGGTGCTGCTCGTTTTGATGAATCTGTGCATAACATGTTCATTTTGTGTTTACCTGTATGCTCGAGTGCCTGCGTGCGTGCGTGCGCGCGCTCGCGTTCCGAGCAAATATCCCTGTGAATAATGAGTGTGTTCCGTGATAACAGAGAGCGGAATTTGCTCGGGCGCTAGTTATTGCAATTAGCAAGTGCAGAAATTGCCTGAATTATTCATCGCACCTGTCTCGCGTGATATGTGGGTCGGGGAGGCTGCAGTTCAGAGATTAAAGGAGACTCGGGTGCGGTGGCTCTTGCGAACTTGTTGCTACTCGACCGGGATTCATCTTTTATTTACGTCTCTGCCCCGAGTCTGGAATGTTTTCGCTGTCGATGGTTGCGTAGTGGCTTCTGTCTCGTATTATTTTTGGAAGACGTCTTCAGATTGTACCAGTAGCTTCCGTTTTGCGTTTTTTATATTAAGTCTTTTGATTGCGCTCTAGTTTCCATTTACATTTTTGATTGTTTAGGAAGTTCCGTCTTACTTTTTTTGGCGTTAACCTTTTGATTGTAGAGTGGTTTCCAGAATGTGTTTTTTTTTTTTGCATTCAGTGTTTTGAGTGTTTTCTGTAATATATCGTTTGATTGTTTAGGAAGTTCCAGAACACGTTTTTGCATTCAGTGTTTTGAGTGTTTTCTGTAATATATCGTTTGATTGTTTAGGAAGTTCCAGAACACGTTTTTGCATTCAGTGTTTTGATTGTATTCGGTGCCATATCGTTTGATTGTTTAGGAAGTTCCATCTTACCTTTTTGACGTTAACCTTGTGATTGTATAGTGGCTTCCAGAATGTGTTTATGTAATCAGTGTTTTAATTGTATTCCGTAATATATCGTTTGATTGTTTAGGAAGTTCCATCTTACCTTTTTGACGTTAAGCTTTTGGTTGCATAGTGGCTTCCAAAATGTGTTTTTGTAATCAGTGTTTTGATTGTATTCTGTAATATGTCGTTTGATTGTTTAGGAAGCTCCATCTTACCTTTTTTGACGATAACATTTTGATTGTATAGTGGTTTCCAGAACTCGTTTTTGTAATCAGTGTTTTGATTGTATTCTGTAATATCTTCTTGTTTCGAAAATCAGCAACATTTCACACTTCACCTTGATATGACAAGTATCCTGCATTTGAGACCATTCAAGCGGACATTCTAGACTGATATTTTTTAGTTTTCTGCAAAAGAAAACTTTTGTGCCGGCGTTGTCTGTCCGTCCGCACTTTATGCTGTCCGCACTTTTTTCTGTCCACACTCCTACTGTCCTCCCTCAGACCTTAAAAACTACTGAGGCTAGAGGGTTCCAAGTAGTATGCTGATCATCCACCCTCCAATCATCAAACATACCAAATTGCAGCCTCCTGACCTCAGTATTTTTTATTTTGTTAAAGGTTAAAGTTAGCCATAATCGCGCTTCTGGTAACAGTATAGGACAGGCCACCACCTGGCCGTCGTTAAAGCTTCATGGGCCGCGGCTCATGCAGCATTATACCGAGGCCACCGAAAGATAGATCTATTTTCGGTGGCTTTGATTATACGCTGCACAGAAAACTCGATTGCGTCGAAGGAACTTCGGCGCATTTTTTATTTGTTTTATTTTCATCAAGTACAGATTTGGTGCTTCGTTTTCTTCATAGAAAATTAGTAGTTAATATCTCTTTCCGTCTCTCTTTGACATTCATCGCCTCCCACTCCCTGATTCTCTGCATTTATAATCTCGCTCTCAGTGTAACTCACACATTAATGAAGAGATTAAAGAACGTGTTGCAATATTTTCATTTACTGAGTGAGAGTAATTATTGCTTCATTCATAATTAAATGTTTTTTTTTTTTCTTTTTTTCAGGTAAGTCGTCTAAAGGGCAGCGTACACCTACGTATTACTAAAAAGGACATTGTAAGTGACATTATTATGTAGTTTTGTAAACTCGCGACACAAATACGCCATTTTGGTTTTCTGTAAAAGAAAACTTTTGTGCCGGTTTTGTCTGTCCGTCCGCACTTTTTTCCTGTCCGCCCTCAGATCTTAAAAACCACCGAGGCTAGAGGGCTGCAAATTGGCGTGTTGATCATCCACCCTCCAGTCATCCAACATACCAAATTGCAGCCCTCTAGCCTCAGTAGTTTTTATCTTATTTAAGGTTAAAGTTAGTCATGATCGTGCTTCTGGCAACGATATAGGATAGGCCACCACCGGGCCGTTGTTAAAGTTTTATGGGCCGCGGCTCATACAGCATCATACCGAGGCCACCGAAAGATAGAGCAATTACATTTTGGCACTATTCATCTGTGCCTTAATAATAATAATAATAATAATAATATTCATTATTATTATTATTATTATTATTATTATTATTATTACATTAAGAATAACATCAATAAAACTATATTCAAGCAAAAACAAGTATGTAGACTTGACAAATTTGATCGAGTTGTTAGTTTCGAAAGCAATATAATCGTAGAAAAAGTGTCGATAAGGAGTGAAGAATAGGATTAAATGCCTAGGAGAAAGTCGTTTTACCAACTAGGCAGCCTAATCTCCGTACAAAGCTGCGTCTTCTTCTTGCATGCTTGCCTTTGATTGGGACTGCGGGCAGGAATTCAGTCTCACAAACATAAAACAAGACCGCTATCACAGCGAGGTAAGGGAATGACTAAATCCGTATATTATTTCTGGGAGGTCCTGATGAACAGGTGATTTGTTGTCAGACTGTTTCTTTTTGGATTTTCTGCCCAGGTGTGTTCGCTCAGCAGTGCTAGTGATCCCATCTACTTTAATTGCATATTCATGTACTTTACCTTGAGTCTGTTTGTGTGATAAATTTCGCGATGGCTGGTATGTCACCCCAAGTGAATATGTATATTATATATATATGTAAATATATATATATATATATATATATATATATATATATATATATATATATATATATATATATAATAGATTCACTATTTGCCTGAGGAGAGAGACAGTTTGGTCTCTGAAATATAGCCTTTATTTTCCACATTTTGGCGTTTTTATGGGCTCCTTATATTTGATGGAATTCTGTTTTAGCAGAAAATATTTCACAGTCATATATATATATATATATATATATATATATATATATATATATATATATTTATATATATATATATATATATATATATATATATTTATATATATATATATATATATATATTGATATTAACGTAAATGTTAATATGGATAAGACACTGGACTTGGGTGAAGAATTTTTATTTTAATGTCTTCTTTTGGTATTCAGATCTAAAGGAATCACTTTCGTGTCTTTTTGCCGAAGAAAATTATTTTCTTTTGTGCATGAGAAAGTCGTTTTAGACATAAAACGTTTTTTTTCTTTTTATTTTGCTCTCAGAGTTCCTTGTCTGATGCTGTTTACCCTCGCATCCTGTGTACTGTTCACACTGCTGAATCCTCATACCCACTTTTACGCATGAGTGGTGTATATTTAGCTCGTGAGTGACTTGTGATTCGTGGGTCCTTGTCAAAACCGGCGATTATCCCTTTGGCGACGGTTCGTTTGCTTTTCTCGGGACGATCAAATCATTTTTTCAGGGGGTCCTGGACACGTGCTCAGGTGTGTGTGTGTGTGTGTTTGTGTGTCTGCAAGCAAGCAGTTACTGCATGACACCTACATACTTACCTTATCACACATTCACCAACAACACTATACAAACAACCAGCCGGATAGTCGTCCATTTCCTCACGTCCCCTCGAATGGGCCGCACGCCCCCCCCCCCCAAAAAGAAAAAACTTCACACGCACATACACACAAATAAATATACATAATTCGCCTTCCACCTTGCTTGCAGTCGCTAGCCCCACAACGAAGTTCGAAGGGTTCTTCCTAACCTGCGGACAAATTTCAAACCTAATCTTTGTTGGCTGTGAAGGAAAAGAACAGCAATGGAAGTTACTGCTTGATTTTTCATATTCTGATAAACTGTGATCACCATAAGACTATCTCTCTCTCTCTCTCTCTCTCTCTCTCTCTCTCTCTCTCTCTCTCTCTCTCTCTCTCTCTCTCTCACTATTCCCTATAAAGCCTGGCCTCTCGTCTTTTGTTGTGGAGTATAAGCGTAGCCACGCAAGGCCCCATTACTGTGTCAATCTTGGTGAAATAAACGGAAAACCTGGACGAACAGAGTGCGTCTTCCTGAAGCAACTGGCCTTCCTGTGGAATGCGAAAAGTGCCTGCGTCTTCTCGTACTGCTTGCCTTCGTCGTTCGTGACCCCGGACATCTTCCTCTTCTGCAAATTAAATTTCTTAGAGTATTTTGTCACACAGACAAAGTAATTGGCTCATGTGCTCAACAAAGCGTTGCACTGCATTTCATTTCGCTGCGTTTAACTGTTAAGTTATAGGTTTTTCTGTTCGTCGTAAAAAAACAATAGTTTCGATAACAAAGTTACTTATATGTGTGTGTATATATATATATATATATATATATATATATATATATATATATATATATATATATATATATATATATATATATAATATATATATATATATATATATATATATTGGAGGGGTAATATCCGAATATTTTTTGTTACAAAAATTACATGTTTTTTATTGATATTACAAATATTACCCCTCAAATATAGATATATATATATATATATATATATATATATATATATATATATATATATATATATATATATATATATATACATATACACACATATATACGAGAGTATATTCGACCTCTCTGAATTCGCAGTGCCTCACTCATGCAGATGTTTTTCGCAAACATTCGGAAAAAAAATACATTCTCTTTCCTCTCCTTTTCCTCACTTTTGCAAGTGACTGGTATTTTTGGGAGTCCTTCTTCTTCTTCTTCTTCTTCTTCTTCTTCTTCTTCTTCTTCTTCTTCTTCTTCTTCTTCTATTCAGATCCTCGAAAGTGTAGGTCGTGACAAGATGTCTATGATTCTGGCGTCCTGGGTTTCGGACCTTTCTTTGTGCTTGTCATAGGCGGAGAGAAGGTCCTGGGTTTCTCTTCACGGCGCGTTGATGTCGAGTTCTCTTTTATGGGCAGAGAGAGAGAGAGAGAGAGAGAGAGAGAGAGAGAGAGAGAGAGAGAAAGAGCTTGAAAGCATTGTCACAGTTCAGCTGATTGCGTCTGACATTTTTGGATAGAGGTGAAAACCAGCAGTTGTTGAAGGCATGGAAAGGTGGTTGTTTTTGCATATTAATTCAAATTACATGATTTCCTTCTTTTTTCCTTTTTTTCATAATGCCGACTGCATGGGAAATATCAGCGCTTAGTCTTTTACTTTTATTTCCTTTTTTTTTTTTCATAATGCCGACTGTATGGGAAATATCAGCGCTTAGTCTTTTATTTTTTTATTTCCTTTTCTTTTATAATGACAACTATGGGAAATAGGAGTGCTTAGTCTTTTATTTTTTTATTTCCTTTTTTTCCATAATGCCGACTATGGGAAATAGCAGCGATTAGTCTTTTATTTTTTTATTTCCTATTTTTTCATAATGCCGACTGTGGGAAATAAGAGTGCTTAGTCTTTTATTTCTTTTATTTCCTTTTTTTTCATAATGCCGACTATGGGAAATAGGAGTGCTTAGTCTCTTATTTTTTTATTTCCTTTTTTTTTATAGTGCCGACTATGGAAAATAGCAGAGCTTAGTCTTTTATTTTTTATTTCCTTTTTTTTTTCATAATGCCGACTATGGAAAATAGCAGCGATTAGTCTTTTATTTTTTATTTCCTATTTTTTCATAATGCCGACTATGGGAAATAGCAGCGCCTAGTCTTTTATTTTTTTGTTTCTTTTTTTTATAATGCCGACTATGGGAAATAGCAGAGCTTAGTCTTTTATTTTTTTCTTTCCTTTTTTTTCATAATGCCGACTATGGGAAATTGCAGCGCTTAGTCTTTTATTTCTATTATTGTTTTTGTTTTCATAATGCCGACTGTATGGGAAATAGCAGCGCTTAGTCTTTTATTTTTTTGTTTCCTTTTTTTTCATAATGCCGACTATAGGAAATTGCAGCGCTTTGTCTTTTATTTCTTTTATTGCTTTTCCTTTCATAATGCCGACTGTATGGGAAATAGCAGCGCTTAGTCTTTTCTTTTTATTTATTTCCTTTTATTTTTTTTAATACCTACTATGGGAAATAGCAGCGCTTAGTCTTTTTTTTTCCTTTTGTTTTCATAATGCCGACTTTGGGAAATAGCAGCGCTTAGTCTTTTATTTTTTTTTATTTCCTTTTTTTTCATAATCCCGACTATGGGAAATAGCAGCGCTTAGTCTTTTATTTCTTTTATTTCCTTTTATTTTCATAATGCCGACTATGGGGAATAGCAGCGCTTAGTCTTTTATTTCTTTTTTCCTTTTATTTTCATAATCCCGACTATGGGAAATAGCAACGTTTAATCTTTTCTCTCTTTTTTTTATATTATTCTCGTCTAAAATTGGTGTGAGAGCATATAGACGAGGCGATAAAGTTAGGCGAAGCAGAAACGCTCGGAATGGAATGACCCACGATTCACATCAGTGTAAGGTTGGAAAGGTTACCCCACCCCCTTCGACCCCCAGCTGGACCAAAATGGCAGTTCACCCCTTCCTTCATCATGCATTGTGCAAAAGCACTGCCCCGAAAATAGCATGTGCTTTTTTTCAGGGTCCAACCCTTGACAGTGTCACATTTTTGTTTGTGTATGCATATACATTTGTATGTAGAGATATAAATTCATACATATATATATATATATATATATATATATATATATATATACATATATATATGTATATGTATTTCGGACTCACATCAGGATCGAACCCAGGTCTTCCAGTTC
>JANJGK010000012.1:859664-919664 GCA_039081455.1 Macrobrachium rosenbergii
AGGCACGCCGCAAAGAACCTTCAGTGATGCCTACAATTGCACCGCATGAGTTGCACTGACGGCACTACCCCCCTACGGCAAGGAAATTTCTTGCGGAACCCAGAATTAATGTAGTTTTATCTACATGTCCCTTAGCCACAGTCCCGGTCAAGTCAAGCAGAACAATATCGACAGGCAAATCATATGTGCTTTTTCCAAATCCGGAATATCAGCATGGTAATTTGGTGTCAGCCAGAGACAGTTCCTTTGTATACTGTGTCGCTCTGTCACTGATTCCATCAAGTCAGCCTTTCCTGCCAGTCTTCAGGGGCTACTAATAATCCTCTTTTGGATCCCAGTTCTTCATCTTCGCCTCCTGATGGCTAATTCACCCGTCATAAATATTTAATGTTAATGGGTGTAAATATGCGGCCTCATTCTGATAACTTACTTTTTATATCTATCTTTCACTTGGGTTTTAAATTGGTATTACCTTTCATAATCCTCTCCCGTTCCAGCCAGTCCCATTACCCTTCCTTTTGTCTCAGTTTGTCCTATTTACGTTATGTGGATTATTGTCTCTCTCTCTCTCTCTCTCTCTCTCTCTCTCTCTCTCTCTCTGGGCCTTGTGGTAAGAGTCGTCGGACCCTACTCACCAGGTAGATTCCATGGAGAGAGAGAGAGAGAGAGAGAGAGAGAGAGAGAGAGAGAGAGAGAGAGAGAGAGAGAGAGAGAGAGAGAGAGAGAGAGAGAGATGATATTTCGCATATTGAGCTAAAAGTATATGAAAAAATAGCGAGAAAATACGTAGCAATGATTAATGCAGTGTATTTTATCACTCGAAAAAAAAAAAAAGTTTTAAATGTGCAAAATACTTGAAAGAACCTTACTATGATCACCACTGATTGAGAGAGAGAGAGAGAGAGAGAGAGAGAGAGATGATATTTCACATATTAAGCTAAAAGTATATGAAAAATTAGTGAGAAATACGTAGCAATGACTGACTCCTTTTGATTATTAAAAAGTGTATTTTATCACTCAACAAAAAAGTACTTTATCACTCTGTAAAAAACCCACAAAATAAGTGACGTGCCTGTGACAGGGACCTACACTACCACTTAAAGACTTAGCACCTTTAAAATACTCGGCAACACACTCATGTGCCGGGTATTCGAAAAAATAAAACAAAATATAAAAATGGAAAAGGGTAGGTAGGAGGAGGAGGAGGAGGAGGAGGAGGAGGAGGAGGAGGAGGAGGAGGAGGAGGAGGAGGAGGAGGAGGAGGAGGAGGATTACTTCAGTCTATAAGCTCTAATAAGTCTCGCTATGCAATACAGATTATGGAGGGGCTCTAACAAAAAAAAAAGCAATGGGTTTTACATACTCTCTCTCTCTCTCTCTCTCTCTCTCTCTCTCTCTCTCTCTCTCTGCAGTCTGATTACACTGGTGGCATCTCTTTCTTCTCCCTGTTTGTTCTCTCGTTTCGTCGACGCTTCATCCAACGAAAAATTTAATTAGGAAATCATGACTCTCAACAAACCAAAATAATGAAACATTTAGAAATGGAACGAAATATAGCGCTTAGGCAAAGGCCAAGCACTGGGACCTATAAGGTCGTTCAGCGCCGGAAAAGAAAATGAGGGTACAGTAGGTAGGTCTGAAAGGTGTAACAGGAGGAAAACCTCGCAGTTGCACTATGAAATAATTGTTAAAAGAAGGTGGATAGCAAGATAGAAGAAAGGTAATATGAATGGAGGTACAGTAAAAGGAATGAAAGAGGCGTTGCAGCTAGGGGCCGAAGGGACGCTGCAAAGAACCTTTAGTAAAGCCTACAGTGCACTCCGTGAGGTGCACTGACGGCGCTAACCCCCATTGACGTAGCTATTTGAATTTTCAATAAAAATTCCAAAGATTAAATAATTATTTTTTAGTCACTAAATTCAGGGATCGATAATCAGATTATATATATATATATATATATATATATATATATATATATATATATACTCGTATATATATATATATATATATATATATATATATATATATATATATATATATATATATATATATATATATATATGAGGTACCTCTTAAATCGTATTCACCTCATTTGTTTAACTACTCTGTTACAGTCAATTCCAGTGAGACTGGGAACCAGTGTTCTTTTCCAGGCATGTCCCAAGCGGCCTAAGGGTTCTCAAGAATGTGTTCAGCTCAGAGTTGTAATAAGATTATTGATGCATAAATTAAATGAATAAAAAACAATTAACTCTAACTTTGAATTCTCATATAATATATATATATATATATATGTAGAGAGAGAGAGAGAGAGAGAGAGAGAGAGAGAGAGAGAGAGAGAGAGAGCGTCGAATGACTCAAGTAGAGTGAGTAATCCCATACTTACGCCTGTAGCTTGGCCAGTACACGTATCAACTATCGATGACTGCAACATTTCCAATTATTTCATCCGGTCACTGTGGTAAGGAGAAAACTGTCCACGTCATTGCTGAAACTCATCGACTTTCTTCGTTATTGCATCAGTTTTGCTAAACGTGACAGCAAGAGATTGAAATAATATAATAATAATAATGATATTAATTTTTCATATTAAGCCACAAAGACTTCATAAATTGTCGATTTCATCACACCTTTTGGATACGCTTTCTCTTGTAGACCCCCGTAGGTGGGTAGTGACGTCAGTACACCTCATGCGGTGCACTGTGGGCATTACTTAAGGTTCTTTGCAGCGTGCCTTCGGGCCCTAGCTGTTACCGCCAGCCGATAAATGCGAAAGATCGTATTATGAATTTTCTGGTCCAGATATTCGCCCAGACAAGGCAACCGCCCAAAGTTGCAAAAACAGTTGAATTATTGCCTTCAAAAAACGATACAAAGGATTCCCAATAGTATTGATCACAGTGATTCTTCAGCGTCCTTTCCGCAAACGATATTCTAAGTATAAATAGTGCGTAATATTCTCATTATTCTGACATTTAGCAAACATAAACCAGTTTTCAGTAATGCACAAATCCTATCTTTGGCTGACTGACATTCTAACAACAGCAGACGCTCATCAATACTGAATCGTCCGGCGAAGTGACATTATTCGAGGCGATCTGATATGGATCCCCACTCTGCAATTTTGGGAAACTTCTTCAGGTTGGATCTTATTCAGTCTAATAATGCTAGCTCTTCCTCGTCCTCAATTTATTAACACGATTATGCAAAAGCGGATATATTTGGTTCTATATATATATATATATATATATATATATATATATATATATATATATATATATATATATATATATATATATATATATATCTATATCAACTAGGACATTTTCCCCTCAGAATAGTAATGCCGATAGAAACAAGTTTAAAATGCACCGAAGTTTCTTCGGGGCAATCGAGTTTTCTGTACAGCGTATATAATGCTGTATGAAACTCTCAGCCACGCCCCATGAAACATTCAGCCACGGCCCGGTGGTGGCGTGTGTTGTTGGCACCTAAAGCGGTGCTAGACGCACGATCATGCCTAACTTTAACCTTGAATAAAATAAAAACTGCTGATGCAGGATGGCTGCAATTTGGTATGTTGGATGATTGGAGGGTGGGTGATCAAAATACCAATTTGCAGCCCTTTAGCCTCAGTAGTTTTTAAGATCTGGGGGCGGACAGAAAAAGTGCGGACGGACAGACAAATAGCCATCTCAATAGTTTTCTTTTACAGAAAGCTAAAAAGAAACCTCGTTCGAAAGGAACTCTTCATTCGAGACCATCCGAACTGCTCAGGGTCCATATTTATCAACCTCGATCAAGATCAAACATATACACTGCCGTTAATGACACATGGCGTTTCAAATGCAGAGGTCATTCATTCTTCATTAACTGACGCAATAAACATCGGAACAGAACGCTGCCTAGAGACTGGTAAGCGGCAAAAACTAATTAGACTCGCTCCGATAAACTAATCAATTTCAGCTGATAGAAAAGCGAGCAGAAGGGGAAGGGGACCCCAATTTTTATTTTGACTCAGTTGTAAACTAATTATGTTATGGGTCTGTGGTCTTCATCATAAGTATGCCACTTGGTTTGCATATATATATATATATATTTGTATATGAGAGGAAATTTACATGGGCAATATATATATATATATATATATATATATATATATATATATATATATATATATATATATATATATATATATCTATCTATCTATATACATATGTATATATATCTATCATATTGATAGACAGATAGATAGATAAACGGGTATATATATATATATATATATATATATATATATATATATATATATATATATATATATATATATATAGAGAGAGAGAGAGAGAGAGAGAGAGAGAGAGAGAGAGAGAGAGAGAGAGAGAGAGAGAGATATTAGCAGAAAAGACAGGACGACGGTAAAAATTTCACCTTTAAAACCGAAGAGTATAATTATATATATATACACACACACACACACATATATATATATATATATATATATATATATATATATATATATATATATATATATCACCGCAAGGCATCTCCTTGCTTAAACAAACCTAACGCAGATGGCGGCGGAGCCTAATATTCATGCAGGCGAGCGAGCTGGCGTACATAGTCTAGCACTCACACAATGACACTTATAAGCGATTCACAGTCATCCATTAACCCTCTTTAAGGGACATAAAACAAACTATGAAATACGGCCCCTGCATTCAGAATGGAAATGCGCTCTACAAAAATGGATCGAGGGCCGGGACAGTCTGAGATATGATGATGCTTCTCATGTCCACCATCCCAGCCACACCGGTAGCAAGGAGGCCGTCCAGGAATATTTTTGGTTTTCAAACAGTCGTCGCTGGATGGGGAAAGAGACAAGTAAAAAAATGCGCCGATGTTTCTTCGGCGCAATCGAGTTTTCTGTACAGCCGCTACAGCGCACAATCAGGGCCACCGAAAATAGATCTAGCTTTTGGTGGTCTCGGTATTATGCGTGAGCCGCTGCCCATAAAACTCTCAGCTGGCCGTGGTGGCCCGTGTTGTTGCGTTGCCAGGAACACGATGATGGCTAACTTTAACCTTGAATAAAATAAAAACTACTGAAGCTAGAGGACTGCAATTTGGTATGTTTGATGATTGGAAGGTGGGTGATCAACAAACCAATTGCAGCCTTCTAGCCTCAGTAGTTTCTAAGATCTGCGGGCGGACGGACAGACAAAGCCGGCGCAATAGTTTTCCCTTACAGAAACCTAAAACCGCCCCGGCGGAACAAACCTCATTTGTAACAATAACAACTTCGATGCTACATATTCATCCTCTGAAAAAGAGAAAATACCTCTCCCCCTTCCTAATGGAACACCCTTCTCCCCCACCTTCCTAGAGGCGGCGACATGGTCGAAAATACACCGGAGCAGAACGAAACAAATGAAACAGGGACCTGTGCTTTTTGGAAGCCACTCTCGGGAAAGGGCCTGTTCGCAGGTATGAGAAAGGGAGGTGCTTTCCAGCAATCATCGGGTCGTAAAGTGTGTCTGAAGGCAGACATAAAGCAGCCCAGTCTTTAAATGATACGCTATTAAAGCTTTCAGTACTGTTCTTGTCCACTTATGCAAAACGACCGCATTGTGTGGGAGCGCAAACTATAATCTATGATTCAATTAAGAGAGAGAGAGAGAAAGACTCATTCGCCAAGAACCGCAGAGTATGGCGCCTCTCTCTCTCTCTCTCTCTCTCTCTCTCTCTCTCTCTCTCTCTCTCTCTCTCCCCATCAGAGAAGAGGAGGACTTGCCGAATCTCTCTCCCTCTCTCTTTTAGCTTCTTTACAGCTGTGACTTCCAAGAGAGAGAGAGAGAGAGAGAGAGAGAGAGAGAGAGAGAGAGAGAGAGAATACTTCTGGCGGTTGCAGCCAATGCAACCTGAATGCTCCGAGATTAAGTTATCTCGGAGCATAAGACGTTCGGCGCTGAACGTCGCTTAACGGGTATGATGAACCATTGAGGATTCGATAGCTCATAACTGTCCGGCACTGAAGAGGTTCCAATACAATACAGACATTTCCTAAATGCCCTCGGCATCCGAAGATTTGCTGTTTGGTTCTGCAGATAAAAGCGCGAGGACGTATATGGAAACAACCCTGACAAGTCTCACGAGCGCTTTATACGTGTATCTTTTAACGCCGGATGAACAAAGTCTGGCCAACAAGTTTATTGCTTTTTTAAGCATAGTATTAAAGGTGATTCGCGTCAGGATATACAGAGAGTCGTCTTTCAGAAGTCATCGAAGAAAAGCTGGAGGATCTGACAGGAGCAACAAATAAACAAAATCACAACAAACCTCGGACTTGTCTACTATTTCTGGTACGCCAGATAATGGACCAAAATCACTCTTAATGAGAACATTCCCCCGGCGTAAAAACAACTGGATGTCAACCCTCAAACTATTTTGCATATATTACACACGACCGCTATGAGCACGAATTATTCAAAGGGAGACGGCGCAAGGGGAGGGGGGGCGGGGGTGGCGGGGGTGAATAGAGGGGATGGCATATGTCAAGGAGGTACCTCTTTGGCATATGTGGGGACCACAGGGACTTCTTAGAGAAGGTAGCTGTTCCTGAGATCATGGACCTCCATTAAAATGCTGATAACCTTCACACAGCTTCGTTCTAGACATTGTGATGTACTTCATTCCATCAAAATTGATTACTGAGAGAGAGAGAGAGAGAGAGAGAGAGAGAGAGAGAGAGAGAGAGAGAGAGAGAGGTTAACCTAAAACCCTACTCATACGATCACTTGTTAAACGAGGCCTAAAAGGTTGCTAATTATTGTGAACGTCAAGTAAAATCATCTATGGTGCCTCACTATATTGTGACCAGAAACAATGAGTAAAAAGCCACAATACTGTAAATGAGAGACTGTATTTTTCCAAAATACAAAAAAGGTTACGAAAAAGGGGAAGCTCTCGACCGTTTGCACAACGGTCCTCTCCAACCAGCTCTTTCTTGTATTTTGGAAAAATACAGTCTCTCATTTACATCATTGTGGCTTTTCACTCATCAAGTAAAATCGAAGTTAAAATCTGCCAGGCCACGAAAACAAGTCAGAAATGAAAGCCAAGAAGTTTCCGATCATTTTTGGGAATGCTTTGACTCGCTCTCCTCCGGATTTAATTCCTTTCTTCCATCAATTACACCCCTTAACGACATTTTAAAGTGTAAATCTTCACCGCGTAAAATAGCGCCATCACGATATGGTTTTTGGTCGTTAACTTGGATCTCGGCCCGTAATTAATGACCTTCGCCAGGTCAGCAAATCTGGGGAGAATTTTTTGGGTGGGTTTAACTGCGTTTCCTCTGAAGTAAAATTGTTATTCCAACGCGCGTATATATCTTATGAATTGTTTACACCAATATTTCCGATCCTGGATGTACGAGTATTTGCATATCGTTTTTTCTTACGTACACACACCATGACTTAAAATAACTCAGTATTATTCTCTCTCTCTCTCTCTCTCTCTCTCTCTCTCTCTCTCTCTCTCTCTCTCTCTCACACACTCCTCCCAGTTTCTCAGCTAGTCCTTGGGAATGAGGCTGCTTGACCCACCCACGCCGCCTCACAAACCCTCTTTTTTTTACACAGAAGCAGGCACTCTTACCAATTGCAGCTGGGCGGCTCCTAAACAAATCACAGCTCATGAAACTCATAACAAAAAAAAAAAAAGGCAGAACCCTACTGCAACGGTGTGTCAATAAAATGTATGGTGGGCTCTATGAGTTGAAATTATGATAATTTAAGAAAAAAAGAAAGTTTATGAAAAAAAGAACAAGTGTTGCACTGATTTCGTTTTGTGTAGAAAGTGCATAATATAATGGTGTGATCTGTATCTATAAAAAGTAAGTGAATAGGAAGAAAGTGCCAAGGACTGAAGCCTATGGCGACATAAGAGCAGAGAGTATTGGTGTAGAGCAGTGGAGGAGATGCAAGTTGTATAGGCCTGTTAGAGCTCCGCTTAGCCATAGATAGCTGTAGTATAGGTGACGTGCTCCATCAGATGTGGTGGGAGCATCGGAGCATCGGAAGCTAGGAAGACCAACAGTTCAGAATTTCTCATTTAAGTTTAATTCTTCAGCAAACGGTGGCCTTGAGATTACGTACTATACAAAGTATAAAGTTAGCTCTCTGCAATCTACTAAAGAGTTTTCAACGGCCCACGAGAGGGTCAAAGCTGATACAGTGTTTTGGCAAAAAGTGTCCAAACTTGGTATTGCTAATAATAAATGAAAATATCAATTCCTATCTTTCTTCAATTTCCCCTTTCGGGAGAAGGCACATATATAACTACAGAAGTATTGTGTTGACCTTAGATACACAACCAGAAGAAACACAAACAGTATCCGACTGGTCTTCTCATTTACGGGTTGCTGTGCCAGAACAAGGCTGCCTTAATCTAGATAGCTAGGTCTTCCAACAAACGAGAGATATCGTTCTTTTCTTTGGAAGGGTGCAAGATTTCGGGGGTGGGGTTCCTAGTTCCAGCCCCCCTGGCCAACGAATGTCCAAGAGGCTTATTTGGAGATGGCATCACTTCGCCGATCGGAACATGAGCTGTGTGGTGAAAAAACCCACAATGACTTAATGCCACATGAAATGACATAGCAGCATCATCATACCCATACAGACTAGAATTATCAAGTTACCTCGTTGTCCTAGTTTGTACAGTAAAAGCCGTTACGATGGAATCGTAGCATCTAAGTGAATCAGCAAAAGTCTGCCATTTCTGGCTAGACATGAAGGCAACGCATCTTATATTTTGTCTGCCTGCAGCGTTGCAATTACTGGGAGGAAACGGCCAAACGATGGTCATCTCTTTTCCGGAGGAGTATTGTAATCATTTCTGCCATTTTATTGCACCTTAGTGAAGCCTGGACGCCAACTACCAACTCCTCTTTCCACAGAAGAGGAAAGAAAAATATTGCTGCAGGGAAAGGAACTATATTCCAGGAGCGGTTTTTGTTACATCCAAAGAGAGGTTTTATCATCTCAACAATTATTTTAAGCTTCTGATGACAAGATTTTCATAGAAAGTAAACCTTCTTCAAATCCAATAATTACTTTAAGTTTCTGATGACAAGCTTTTCATGGAACGTAAACCTTCTTCAAATCCAACAATTATTTTAAGTTTCTGATGACAAGATTTTCATAGAACGTAAACCTCCTTCAAATCCAACAATTATTTTAAGTTTCTGATGACAAGATTTTCAAAGAACGTAAATCTCCTTCAAATCCAACAATTATTTTAAGTTTCTGATGACAAGATTTTCATAAATCGTAAACCTTCTTCAAACCCAACAACTATTTAAATTTTCTGATGACAAAATTTTCATAGAACGTAAAACTTCTTTTAAATCCAACAATTATTTTAAGTTTCTGATGACAAGATTTTCATAAAACTTAAACCTTCTTCAAATCCAACAATTATCATAAGTTTCTGACGACAAGGTTTTCATAGAACGTAAACCTCCTTCAAATCCAACAATAATTTTAAGTTTCTGATGACAGGATTTTCATAAAACTTAAACCTTCAAATCTAACAATTATCATAAGCCTCTGAAGTTAAGACTGACTCGAGCAAATACGGCAATAAATGCAAAATTAATACTCTTCTTCCAGCCTGCATTTCAGTACCAGTCAAGAAAGAGCTACATTTCACGTACGCTCATGAAACTCTCTTATTAAATTACACAATCTCTAAAATAATGCTCCAAAGCAAACTTCCTCGCCAGTACCCTGGTCATATTTTTCTTCCGAGGCGTAACTTAAACCGCCAACACCATTAGACAGAATAACATGGCGGATATGACACAAATTAGTATGTTACTACCATCAGGAATGCGAAGGATACCAGTTCCCGGCTCCGGGGGTCCACTCTCTCTCTCTCTCTTTCTCTCTCTCTACCCCACAAGTAAACAACCTCTGGGACGCGACAATTTCCTCTCTCCCTCCCTCGCCCCGCCATTTTCTTTCTCGCGCCCCGAGGGAAACACAACAACCTCTATGAAATTCAATCCACTGGTCGCATTCACCAGGTCTATGAAAATAATAATAATAATAATAATAATAATAATAATAATAATAATAATAATACCCCGCCAATGTAATGTACTTAATTTGTCGATTTCCAAAAATAACTGGACCACATTTGCATTTGATATCCTAACTGTAAAAACGAAATAACATGTGTTTTTCGTTGTAAAGCTAAATATTTCTCCCGTCGCACCCATTGCAGCCGCCCACTTAAGCCGCGGGACTGACACAAGCAATGGATTAACAACCGAGCAAGGCTTCGGGAGCAAAGTATAACGGCCAACCTCCGCACAAACGCAAACAAGAAGCTCCTGTTGTCGTCGAGAGAGAGAGAGAGAGAGAGAGAGAGAGAGAGAGAGAGAGAGAGAGAGAGAGAGAGAGAGGGGCGGTGAAGTGTGCACGAGGGCAGGGCAGGGCAGGGGCAGGGCAGGAGGGCGAATGGGGAAGGGGGAAGACGGGGGTGACACCACAGTCATCAGCCCATGTCTTCATTTATCAAGACCCTGCCAAACCTGATAGCTCCCTGCCAGTCAGTCACAGTGATACTGCCATCACCATCCTCGCATCCTTCAACACCGTCGTCGTCGCATCCTCGAGGATCCTTCCCCCATGAAACGCTTGTCTTCCTCCTCACCCATAAACAAACTCGAAACCCACTCTCTTGGTCTTTCTCACCCCTTTGATTAAGTGGGGGAGTATTGGATTTCGCATGATGGCAATCTAATATTACCCCCAAAGCTTTTCTATCATTTTGAAGAGATATACTTATCGCGTTCAATTTCTGCTCTGAGAGCCAGCGACACAAACGCGCAGTGTTGGTGACTTTCGAAGTTGGCGCGGGGGGGGGGGGGGGGGAGGATACGGTAGGCGTATGTGGGTGGGGGGAGTGGGAAGGAATGAAGGTATTATATATTTAATGATTTTTTTTCTTGTGGGGGGGGGGGACATTAGCTAAAGCAAGCATAATTATGCCATCATTTTCTTAGCAAAAGCAAACATAATTATGCCATAATTTTCTTAGTTAAAGCAAGCATAATTATGCCATAACTTTCTTGGCTAAAATAAACATAATTATGCCATAATTTTCTCAGTTAAAGCAAGCATAATTATGTCATCACTTTCTTAGCTAAAATAAACATAATTATGCCATAATTTTCTTAGCTAAAGCAAGCATAATTTTCTTAGCTAAAGCAAGCATAATCATGCCATAATTTTCTTAGTTAAAGCAAGCATAATCATGCCATAATTTTCTTAGCTAAAGCAAACATAATCATGCCATAAATTTCTTAGCTAAAGCAAGCATAATCATGCCACAATTTTCTTAAAGCAAGCATAATCATGCCATAATTTTCTTAGATATAGCAAGCATAATTATGCCATAATTTTCTTAAAGCAATCATAATCATGCTACAATTTTCTTTCCAAAAGATGATAGAGAGAGAGAGAGAGAGAGAGAGAGAGAGAGAGAGAGAGAGAGAGAGAGAGAGAGAGAGAGAGAGAGAGAGGGAGAGAGAGAGAGTACCTGATGATTACTTGATCACAGGTTCCACTTCTCCAGGTCGGGAGATTACCTGTTAATATTATCTTATGATATTCGTTATTTTCTCCTTGAAAAATTCAATCCTTCCCTTTCTTGTCATTCGTAAATCTAAAAACATGTCGCGAACACAAACTATTAAACTCACCAGCGCTAAGCACATGCCATAATTCAAGTCACTAATTTTCACAGCGTAACTACATTTCCATACTAAGTAGCGAGGTTTATTTAATTTTCAGTTTGGGAAATATGCGTTTTCTTCACTTACGTTCACATATGTTTCCTTGAACGCCGTGCCCTTTTCTCTTGGTAAAAGGGGATACAGATTTGTACCTGCTGCAACCGTCGGAAGGACCCTGATCACAAAGGACGGTGCGAAAGGGGCAAGGAATAAGAGTTATGCAACCGAAAAGCAACGGGGAATCGTCAGGAAAAATCACAGTGATTCTGGTGTCGCGGATTAACATACCACAGAAGGTATAGAGGCGCAAAATGCTAAAAGGAACGGAGTAGCGAATTGGTAATCGCCGCCATCGAAAGAAGTGGGAGAGGGTTTTTTTTTTTTATTTTCGTTTGCATTCGTTTTTCATATTTTCGATATTTAATGCCAGTTATTAACAGTTCTGAAACTCACAGACGTAATCTTTCCCTGGTGCTAATTCTGTGCGGTTTAATCTTAAATCTTACTTGAAAACTTTATCTGACTGCCATACCCATATCAAACAGGTTACCTGGAAACTTTAAAGGCATTTGGCTTAATTAAACCAACAAGGACCAGTGTCATATTTATCTGGTAGACATTTCTTCAACGAAATTTTAAAAACTTGAAACAATTACTATTTAATATTTATGCGCATACTGGTTAACATTCTGGAAAATTTTGAATAATACCCATATTTTTTTTTTCACATTTGAAGAGTGAGAAACACAAGGTAACATTCAACATAAATATGGAGTTCTAATTCAATTCATATTTCCACTTGCTTTTCAAAGATCAATTATTCGTTGTATGTTCGACACCTGTTACATTTGATACTGTTTCTGTGCCGGAGAATCCACCGGAACAATGTTTGCTGTACTGGAGAACAGAATACGCACAAGATACAGCTACTCGCCTTGCATGGAAAAACAGTTCTCCTTAACTCTTACATACAGGACTCATTAACAACCTCAAAAAGTGTAGTTTTTAGTGGCAGCTCAGAGCACCAGTGAGTATCTCTTTCACTGCCAGCTGCACAAGAAAGCCTGTCCACGGATCTTTCCTAGATGACCCCTACGGATTTTAACCCGGTATGTATCCACCATTTTTGCGGCGTGTTCAGTACAAGCCAGTTGGGGATTACCGTAAAAACATAAACAAAAGACTGTAAATATTATAAATATAACGACCCCCAACAAATATTATTCCTAGATAACGACCCCTGAAAACCCTTGTGGGTCACTATCTAGGAAAGGTCCCCTGTCCACTGACCTGACACCTTCTTTAAATAATCAACAGGAGACGAGTTACAAGGATCAGGATGTCTCAAAGTCTTATCAGTCCATCCGAGGAGACATCATGTGCTCACTTATCTCTAGGAGCAGGTTTTACTGTTCATTCACAGTGTCCTAACGATTTCGTCTAGAAGCAACTAGCAATATATTTTGGTGGCAGGCCAATGAAAAATAATAATAGCAATACTCTACTGTACCAAAACAGTTGTACTGGTAAACGATGGAGAGTTAATACAATACATATTTGAATAAAAGGCACAGGCCCCTTTCACTGAAGGAACTCTCAGCCGCGCGACAAACAGGAAGCCGCCATCTCAGGTAGACAGCGAGTGAACTAAATTAAAAAGCAGCGGAAAAGTGCAAGGATTGTTTCATCTCGGTATTCGCGCACAGGCAAATTTATGGTCGTTATCGATAACTGTCATAGATTTTTATTAGTTGGTCAATTTCCTTCCAAAAATTCTGCTCGATACGTCGAGGTATTTTACGGGATCAACAGAGGAGACTGAGTACACTCTCTTGATTAAAATGCTTTCAGTAGATGAATGTGTACTTCAGTAAAAAATCGAGAACACACACACACACACACACACACACACATATATATATATATATATATATATATATATATATATATATATATATATATATATATATTCCATACAAAAATGGAAAAAATGCACGTTAAAAGCAGAAGAATATGTTCTCGATTTTTCACTGAAGTACACATTCATCTACTGAAAGGATATATATATATATATATATATATATATATATATATATATATATATATATATATATATATATATACATATATATATATATATATATATATATATATATATATATATATATATATATATATATATATATACATACTGTATGTGTGTGTGTGTGTGTGTGTTGGTCACTTTTTACCATATATGCATATGTCATAATCACAAGTTAAGAAGTCCTTGTGGCTATTACAATAATATACACACATATGCACACACATACATACATATATATATATATATATATATATATATATATATATATATATATATATATATATATATATATATATATATATATATACAGTATATATACATATATATATATATAATATATATATAGTGTATGTATGTTTATACAAAAATATGTTCATTTATACATGAGTGTGCCTGTATGTAAACCAAATAAACCAGAGGACCTTGAGAATTCCCATGAGAGGTCATAAGAATAGACGTCTTAACACTGAAAGAAATGATTGAATGGAATATGGCATTTTAAACTTATGAATAATAAAAGCGTTTATAGCACGAAAATGATTTGAAATTAATCAGCTAAGTGATACGCTAAAGTAGCTCTTCGGTTTTAAATGTTAAATTTCAAAGATATTTATACTTCTCTGTAATTAAGACGAATGTTAAACAAGTAATTAATGCCCCTAGGTTTCCTCGGCGCAATCATGTTTTCATACAGCCGCTACAGCGTATAATCAAGGCCACCGACAATAGATCTATCTTTCGGTGGTCTCGGTATAATGCTGTATGAGCCCCGGCCCATGAAACTTTAACCACGGCCCGGTGGTGGCCTATCCTATATCGTTGCCAGAAGCACGATCATGGCTAAATTTAACCTTAAATACTGAGGCTAGAGGACTGCAATTTAGTATGTTTGATGATTGGAGGGTGGATGCCCAACATACCAATTTGCAGTCCTCTAGCCTCAGTAGTTTTTAAGATCTGAGGGAAGACAGAAAAAGTGCGGACAGAAAAAGTGCAGACAGAAAAAAGTGCGGACGGACAGACAAAGCCGGCACAATAATTTTCTTTTACAGAAAACTAAAATATGTTAAAAATAGAAAAATTATTAGGAGAAATCCTCAATTCTTCCAAAAATTTTAAATATCGGTCGCGTCATCTTATATCATGAACGAGAACTTGACGATTCATACAGCAATTCCTGACTCTCCACAGTCTTCCAAGTCGTATTCTCTTCATGCCTTCTTGATCTCTTCTCCAAAGGACAAGAGATCATGAAGGCATCAGGAACTTCCCTCCAGGGGGTTACAGGGGTCCAATGCTCCAAAGAAGATATCATGAAGCCATCACGAACTAGCCAATAGCTACAGGGATTCAGTGCTCCAAAGAACGGGGTCATACCGGTGCCAGACAATTAGAGGAAAGCAATCAGGCCGAAAGAGAAAAGATCAAGCAGCCATCAAGGACTTGCTGCCAGATGGCTCCGTGGATTCAATGATCCAAAGGAGCTCTCATCCAGAATTCAGTGCCACAAGGTTACAGCGAGTGATTCAGTGTTCCAAAGGAGAAGAGATCATGCATCCAGCAGGAACTCTCCGCCAGAGGGTTACAGGATTCGGTGTCCCAAAGGAGAAGAGATCACGCATCCCACCAGAGGGTTACAGGATTCAGTGTCCCAAAGGAGAAGACATCATGCAATCAGCAGGAACTCTCTAACAGAGGGTTACAGGATTCGGTGTCCATAAGGAGAAGAGATCATATATCCAGCAGGAACTCTCCACCAGAGGGTTACAGGATTTGGTGTCCCAAAGGAGAAGACATCATGCATCCACAGGAACTCTCCACCAGAGGGTTACAGGATTCAGTGTCCAAAAGGAGAAGAAATCATGTATCCAGCAGGAACTCTCCGCCAGAGGGTTACAGGATTTGGTGTCCCAAAGAAGAGATCATGCATCTCACATGAACTCTCCACCAGAGGGTTACACGATTCAGTGTCCCAAAGGAGAAGACATTATGTATCCAGCAGGAACACTCCACCAGAGGGTTACAGGATTCAGTGTCCAAAAGGAGAAGAGATCATCCATCCCATAGGAACTCTCCACCAGAGGGTTACAGGACTCAGTGTCCAACAGGAGTAGAGATCAAGCATCCCACCAGAGGGTTACAGGATTCGGTGTCCCAAAGGAGAAGAAATCATGCATCCAGCAGGAACTCCAGGCCAGAGAGATACAGTGTTTTCTTGTCCCAAAGGAGAATACATCATACATCCCACAACAACTCTCCGCCAGAGGGCTACAAAGTCGTTCTCAAGACGGACAGTCCGATAGCGTAGCAAAGAGCTTTAACTGGGTTTGCAGGGAGCCACCGTTAATAGCATATTTGCTCCGGTGTCGTACATTCTAGGAATGTGGAAATCGTGTGGTGGTTCTGTCTCCTGACGTTATGACGACGAAGAATTCTGATGGCAGCATAAAAAGTCCGAGATAAAGAGCTAATCGACTTGGCCCGACCAACAAGGAATAACAAATGGCCTTGAAGTAATGCTCCGTGGAAGGGGAACGAGGAAAGCGAAGACTGATTGAACACTACTACTCCGGTTCTATAAGTGGTTGGCTGACATAAATAATCCAAACAGGTTGGCCAAACTGCAATCACACAGCGTATAAACATCATTCTACGTCCACAACCTGAACGATATACTGGCTTTGAAAGCTAAAAAAAAAAAAAAAGTCAATTATGTCTTTATAAAAAATGTTTTAATTTGTCTTGTTTGTTCCTGTTTACGACAAATGATGAAAAACAAAGGATAATGTATGTTTGCAAAAACGCTATGGAAAATAGGAAGGTTCTATTTATCTTTTTACAACCAAAATGGTCTCCTGAGGAAAATACAAAAGTAAAAAACTATGTTAATTTTAGTTTTCTGAAAAGAAAACTATTGAGCCGGCTTTGTCTGTCCGTCCGTACTATTTCTGTCCGCCTTCAGATCTTATAAATTACTGAGGCTAGGGGGCTGCAAATTGGTGCGTTGATCATCCACCCTCCAATCATCAAACATACCAAATTGCAGCCCTCTAGCCTCAGTATTTTTTATTTTTTTAAGGTTAAAGTTAGCCATAATCGTGGTTCTGGCAACGATATAGAACAGGCCACCAGCGGGCCGTGGTTAAAGTTTCGTGGACCGCGGCTCATACAGCATTATACCAAAACCACCGGTATAATGCTATATGAGCAGCATTATACCGGCGGCCTTGATTATAACCAGTGGCATCTGCACAGAAAACTCGATCGCGTCGAAGAAACTTCGGCGCATTTTTCACTTGTTTCTTTTTACAAACAAAATGGTTTACTGAGGACAATACAGATGTAAAAAATATATTAATTTTTATAGTTGAGTACCTATGCAAAACATAGCGACTACATGATATATATGGATGACGTCTGCAAATGTTCAAGAACATGAAAAATTGTTTAAAGTCTTCTCGGAATATTTCCAAATAATGTATAATCCTTTAAAACTACTTACTCGCTCCTTGCATAAATGTATATATAATAATGTATGTATATATAAATATAATATATATAAACGTATATTATACATATATATATGTATATATAATTATGTGTATATATATATATATATATATATATATATATATATATATATATATATATATATATATATATATATATATATATATATATATATATAGAGAGAGAGAGAGAGAGAGAGAGAGAGAGAGAGAGAGAGAGAGAGAGAGAGAGAGAGAGAGAGAGAGAGAGAGAGAGAGAGATGATTAACACTAACACGCGAACCGTTTATCACACTTCACCCCGGATGAAAAAAATATATATATACATATAGTACACACACACACACACATATATATATATATATATATATATATATATATATATATATATATATAGACATATGTGTGTGTATATAATATATGTGTATATTACAATATAAACCAAGAGTATACCATGCGATGGTTTTAAACGAGAGAGAGAGAGAGAGAGAGAGAGAGAGAGAGAGAGAGAGAGAGAGAGAGAGAGAGAGAGAATCCTTTAAGTTATTCACTTCATGTCCGATGTCGATTAGGTTCCTCCGGAGGGGTCCCACAGTGGCCTACCTGATACGCCTTACGCCTCACGGGAATGCTCAACACTTACCTGTGGAACGAGAAAGAAAAACACCATAAGATTAATCACATTCTTAATCCAGCTTTCCTCATTTCTGAACAATGCATTTTTTTCAAACTAAAATCTACGCTAGAGAATCTTCAAATGTAAGGCAGCTGAATATTACAATTTTACAAGCTTTTGTCATTTTACTGTTTCTGGCGGAATGCTCTAGGTTAATATATTTATAAGAATAATAAAAATTGTTTGAGGTTTTATCTTAAACATAAAATTTATTGGTATTTTCGCCCGCCTGCAAAGGCACACGAAGAATCCTTGAATTGAATTTAAGATTTTAAACCTTCTGGTGATGGATCACTGATAGTCTTATGAAGTCAAAATACGCCCAAAGGATAATTGAAATGTGAAACTGTATACTTTTACTGTTATAAATTGCTAAATTTTTACATTTATAACTGTATACAATTTCATGAACCCTCTTTTTATTCGTCTCAGGGCCCACCCTGCAAAGGATATCTCTTACATGTTACCTTTCTCAGTCTGCCGAGCAGAAATTTGATTTTCGGTTGTCCAAGACTTAAACATATGTCTCGCCTTTTGTTTTGGCTGCAGCTAGTTTTGCTTACTTCCCTTAGATACCCAGAGAGAGAGAGAGAGAGAGAGAGAGAGAGAGAGAGAGAGAGAGAGAGAGAGAGAGAGAGAGAGAGAGACTGTTGCTGGTAGTGCAAAGTGTAGAATATCCAGTTCTTGATTCTCTGTATATTCAAAGGTAGACACAGAGAGTGTAAACGACACATGTACACCCGTGGCACAAATATTGTCAGCACATATTCCTTTAGAATTTTACCCTTCAGTTGTCGGAGCAATCTCGAGCGCAGACAGAACATCAGGAAGTCTGAAACCAACCTGAGAACGCAGATTAACTCTCCTTTCAAGAAATGCAAGTTCTATCAAAACTAGTAAGAACAAGGTAGCAATCACCCGAATTCAACCAAGAAAAAAAAAAAACATGTTTCCAAAAACATAAACAAAATGGTGGCCTAATAGCAGGCTACGTTAAATGCCCTCTAAAAAATAAGAAAAAAAGAAAAAAAAAAAGCTTTTGCTAGTACATGATACATTATCATCCCTCCGGGTAACGACGGTAGAACACTTATCGACCCCGGTTAATGTGAGCGAACTTCATCAAATTACAGAGCGGGCAGGCTTCTTAATGCAGACAGGCCAGCATTCAGTGCTGGCCACAGTGCTAACAAATGGAAGGTTTTTCTTTTATGCTTATGGGCCAGCCCCCTACATAACAAGTTTTTCGAGCGGTTATCTGAACGGCGATAAAACTTGGGCCTGTGTATTTTATGTTGATCAAAATATTTCCAAGATGCGAAATATAATTATACTCTCTGTGTCTACCTTTGAATATACAGAGAATCAAGAGCTCTGGACATTCTACACTTTGCACGACCAGCTACAGGCTCTCTCTCTCTCTCTCTCTCTCTCTCTCTCTCTCTCTCTCTCTCTCTCTCTCTCTCTCTGGGTATCTACGGGAAGGAAGCAAAACTAGCTACAACGAAAACACAAGGCGGGAGACATGTTTAACTTAAGTCTTGGGCAACTGAAAACCAAATTTATGCTTGGCAGAGTGAGAAGAAAATTTCAAACAATTATTTCCTCAGGTAACAACAGGAACCTTAACCTCAAAGAAAACTAGTTAGCATTAGAATTGAAGGTTTATTTTCTTAAACAAATACCTATGTAAAATATATTTTAGTTAACAATATCTTAAAAATCAACAATTATCTCATACCACGTATCTATCTCCTCATATTTAGCTGGACTTGGAGAGTGCGTCAACGCTACAGTACTATACATGTCGCCAACAAGTCGGAATATGTTAACGACCGTAAATTGGATAAAAATGTTTGGCAAATATTTGATTATCATATAAGCCACCGGTTAGGATCACCAATAAGTCAGTAACTTGTATTCAACCTGTTTGTGATGTGTGTGCGATAAGTTGCCTTCATGTGTTTACGACACTTTTTAGTTTTCTGTAAAAGAAAACTATTGAGTTGGGGCTATTTGTCTGTCCGTCCGCACTTTTTCTGTCCGCCCTCAGATCCTAAAAATTACTGAGGCTAGAGGGCTGTAAATTGATAAGTTGATCATCCACCCTCCAATCATCAAGCGTACCAAATTGCAGCCCTCTAGCCTCAGTAGTTTTTATTCTATTTAAGGTTAAAGTTAGCCATAATCGTGCGTCTGGCAACGCTATAGGACAGGCCACCACCGACCCATGGTTAAAGTTTCATGGGCCGCGGCTCATACAGCATAATACAGAAACCACCGAAAGATAGATCTATTTTCGGTGGCCTTAATTAAACGATGTACAGAAAACTCGATTGCGCCGAAGAAACCTCGGCGCATTTTTACTTGTTTTGTTTGTTACTGACTTTACTTTCGCGTAGAACAATATTAACTTTAAAATTTGATTTTAAAGTAGACCTAAAAGACAGAGCTCCCTCTCAAAGTAAGCCTTCTTCAAGGAAACACTAAGTTTCTCGCCCCTGATTCAGAGGCCGACAGAGAACCTCAAGAAGCTATGAGCGGACGCCTGCTAGAAGTTATTGTGGGTTAGGAAGATTTTCCGTCAATAACCGGTTCAACTATACTGACCTGTGAACAGCTAGCGCGCTGAGGCGATAATTGTTCAGACATATTTGGCAAATCAGGGGTTGATGATGCCTAGCAAAAGAAGACGCCGAGCCAAGAACATTATTGCTGTTCCTAATGTGAATACACATTTCAATCGAACGCGCCGAATAGGTAATTCATTTGCTAAGCAAAGTTATACAGCATAGATTGTTCGTATGTGTATATATATATATATATATATATATATATATATATATATATATATATATACATATATATGTATATATGTATATATATATATATAAATATATATATATATATATATATATATATATATATATATATATAGAGAGAGAGAGAGAGAGAGAGAGAGAGAGAGAGAGAGAGAGAGAGAGAGAGAGAGAGAGAGAGAGAATAATAATTTAGACTTATTTTTTGTTTTGTTTTTGCACTAAATTAACTGTATTACACATCTGGAAACAAATGTTTTTTTGATGTGCACTTTAATACAAGCCAAAAATACGAAATTTATTACATTTATTGAAGCAAATATTTTTTACTGTGAACGTGTACATACATACATTCCGCAGACATTTATGTATACTTGTGTGTATAAATTCCGCAGACACGTATGTATATTTCTGTGTATAAATTCCGCAGACACGTATGTATATTTGTGCGTATAAATTCCGCAGACACGTATGTATATTTCTGTGTATAAATTCCGCAGACACGTATGCATATTTGTGCGTATAAATTCCGCAGACACGTATGTATATTTGTGCGTATAAATTCCGCAGACACGTATATATATTAGTCTGTACAAATTCCGCAGACACGTACGTATATTTGTGCGTATAAATTCCGCAGACACGTATGTATATTTTTGTGTATAAATTCCGCAGACACGTATGTATATTTTCGTGTATAAATTCCGCAGACACGTATGTATATTTTCGTGTATAAATTCCGCAGACACGTATGTATATTTTCGTGTATAAATTCCGCAGACATGTATGTATGTATGTATATTTGTGTGTATAAATTCCGCAGACACCTACGTATATTTGTGCGTACAAATTCCGCCGACACGTACGTATATCTACGTGTACGCGCAAGCGCCGTGCGTGTAAGTGTGAAGCCAGTCCGGCAGGCAAATGAAAACGGTTTAGAGGCCACTTGGAATATAAGCTGCGGTAAACCAAACAGCGCCATAAACAAAAACAAAACGGGAAACAAAAACGAGAAGATGCTGAGGAGGGGGAGGTGGAATATGTGTGTTGGAGGGGCTGGGGAGGGGGGGGAGGAGGGAGAAAGAAGAAGAGGATGATGGGTAGGTATCGGTAGTCACATGAGAGAAAGAGAAAAGAGAAAATAGTTGCCTCGGAAGGGGGGCGGGGTAGGGGGGGGGGGTGTTAGTAGTAGCAGTTATGGCGGAGGAGAGCGGCGGGCAAGACTAGTGTTATGACCTCCATTACCAAAGTGGTCTCAAGTCATAAACTTTTTGGGGGAAAGAACTGAAAACGCCGCCCATCTATTGTTTGCCCGTCATTATAATTGCGTCCATCTCTCACGAGGTCCAAATGAGAAGGAATCCTCGGCCGCAGATGTGATCGACTTTTTCTATTAATGTAAATGCTGAGTGAAGGCTAAATGCAGTGTAAGTATCAGGTCATAAAATGAATCTCCATTGTTCATCTGGCAGCCGAGCCTGATAATTCAAGGCATGCAGTTGTCAGGCCAGCCCTAATGATAGGCTACGGCCAGACCACTCTGACGCTCTCCCAACCCCACCCAGCTACCGTAGAAGAAGAAGGTGGAGGAGGAGGAGGAGGAGTAGGAGGAGGGGGAGGAGGAGGAGGATCAGCTGCAGCAGGAACATCAGTGGGAGGAGGGAAATGAAGAACAAGTGACGGATCATGAAGCGAAGTGCCCTTGATAGCCATGTTAATGCCCCAAGTGAGGGGCAAAGCCGAGATTTTCGAGAGAACATCAATGGCAGAAGATCATGCCGACTGAAAACGGTTTACTTTGGAAGAGGAGAGTAATATGGACGTTATGGATAAACTCATTCCTCAAGACATTTAGAATACACACTGAGTGGCTTCTTGTCGCCACGGCATTATAAGAGCAAACATGTCAAAAATTCGCCGAAGTTTCTTCGGCGCAATCGAGTTTTCTGTACAGCCGCTACGGCTTTAATCAAGGCCACCGAAAATATGTTTATCTTTCGGTGGTGTCTGTATAATACTGTATGAGTCACGGCCCATGAAACTTCAGCCACGGCTGGTTGGTGACCTATCCTACATCGTTGCCAGACGCACGATTATGGCTAACTTTAACCTTAAATAAAATAAAAACTACCGAGGCGAGAAGGCGGCAATTTGGTATGTTTGATGATTGGAGGGTGGATGATCAACATACTGATTTGCAGCCCTCTAGCCTCAGTAGTTTTTAAGATCTGAGGGCGGACAGAACAGAGCCCGGACGGACACACAACGCCGGCACAATAGTTATCTTTCGCAGAAAACTAAAAAGGGACAACGACTGGTACCTTGCCAATCATATACCAATAAAATAACTTTTTGTCAATACCTCTGTTCATAATTATCAAGAACTGGTCAATTTTGAAGCCACGAGCTGCTGGAAATTCCAGGAGAATATTTGATCGCCTTTTGCAGGCGCTGTAATTCTAGAGAAGAACAACATGAAAGAAATGTCGACTTACGGTGGTCTCGTGCCGGCGCGGGCCCTAGATCTCTTACTATGCCGGAGTTGGCACCAAGCCAGTTTAATCAGTCAGTCAAGTCACATAATCTATCAGTTAAGTCACGTGATCATATAGATAATAAAAGAGGGTTGCAAGGTGATGCTGATAAAACTCAGTACTGTTCAATATTATAGTCAGTCAGTTACAGCCTAAAAGTATGCATGAAGTAATTCAGAATTGAAATTTGGTCAGCGAGAGAGAGAGAGAGAGAGAGAGAGAGAGAGAGAGAGAGAGAGAGAGAGAGAGAGAGAGAGAGAGAGAGATGGTTTCAAAATATTTGTCATTAGTCCTAACCGCATCTTTTTGGGGAAAAATGATAAAAAGACACTCTGCAAAAAACACAACTTGTCAGCTGTCTTTTAGCGTTTCGCCTGAAGAAATACAGTAAAGAGTGAAATATAAATAAATAAAAAATATGATAACGAAAGAAAAGATATACGGAGAAAGGAAGAGGCTTTGATCATATTTATTAAAAAAAAAATATGCAAAGCCTCGCCATATCCTAATCGGTTTCAGAATTTAATGTCTTTGTTGTTGCAATTGACGAAAGTTATTCTTATTTTAAATGTCGAAAAAACAAAATCATGAGAGAGAGAGAGAGAGAGAGAGAGAGAGAGAGAGAGAGAGAGAGAGAGAGAGAGAGAGAGAGAGAGACCCGTAAACTGGCTACCGAAAAAAAAAAATTGGAAAATGTGAAAATAATTCGTCAGAATGATTCTGATAAAAACAATTGCTATTGGACTCGTCCGCTCAGAAGAACGAATTCTTTTGCAAAGAACTGATAAGCAAAAGCTAACGGTATTCGATGAAATCTAAAGTCGGGCGACTTCTGGTCCAACATGAAATATTTCTACGCACTACAAATGCATCAAGTCGCGACGACGTATCTTGTCAAATATTGGGAGGGAAATATCCAAAGGGCCTGAATCTACGGAGGTCCTTTGACATGGCAGAAGCGAAAAAGAGGTAAAGGAAAAAAGAGACTTTGATGAACAATAAGTACCCGGATGTCAGGGGGAAAAAGGAAAGAAAGAGAGAAAGAAAGAAAGAGCCATGAAGGACAAGATCAAAAATGTTTATGATAAATGATAAATCGATAACCCACCGCAAAATTTGTACCACGAAGCATTGCGTAGAAAGTTAATTAGATTATGGACCTTGAGCGTAATTAATTTATTATCTAGGTTACAAGGTTTTATATATACATATATTATATATATATATATATATATATATATATATATATATATATATATATATATATATATATATATATATATATGTGTGTGTGTGTGTGTGTGTGTATATATATATATATATATATATATATATATATATATATATATATATATATATATATATATATATATATATACACAGTGTTGTGGGACTTTTTAGAGCAGAGGGTTCATCCACGATTCACCAGCCTAAGCATGAATATGGCAGTGGCCAGTGTCTTTTTCGTTTATTCTGTAGTTTCAAAAACCGATAAATAAAATAGCAAATATTCAAGGGCAAATTATGCCTACTTTGCGCACAGTTTAACCTAAATTTTGAGTAACGCTCATTTCAGTTTCCATTCGAGTCAGCCGATACCACTGTGAGGCTCAAACTAACTAAGTGGGCGCAATTACCGAAGAATTTTTCCGGAAGCCTCTCGGAAACTGACTGATGTGGGTGAGACGCCAACCCCACACCAAATCACCCGTCATCAAAATTTGTCATCTCACACGTAGCATCCGACACCTCATTTTGTAGCTTGTGACGGGTGACCTTAAGAGTTACTATTCCTTGACACACGCCTCCGTATTCTTTCGCATCCGCGGCAGGCGACAAGAGACTCTAAGAGCTGACGTTCTTGGAGTGACACGAGCGACTGCCGCAAGAGTCTGCCCAAAACCATATGAAAAGCAATTCGACCATTAAGTTTAGGCATCCAAGGGACGGCATTAGCATAATTAGCCCTTGGAAAATGTGGTCTGACCCTAGGTAACGCTGGCGGGGGAGATGATTACACAAATGGCTACACACAGAGGCATGAAGTGTCTGCACAGAAGTATTTTTTTTTTTCGCTCTGAGTGCATTACAGAGAACGTTCACCTGTGATTCTTCCCTCAGCGAAGACGACATTTTGTAAATAAGCCGAGGAATTCGTAACTATCGAATTCTACTCCCTCTCCTTACTTACTTAGAGTCCTGATAATTTACGGACATTAAGACGGAAAAATTCCAAATACAGCATAAGTGAACTTCACGAGAAACTAGGTAGCTAATGACATTCTCTTCCTTTGTTCAAAATGTTTGAGCTTCTACACGTAATGTAGCTGTAAAAACTTTTGAACGTAAAAAAACCCGAAGAAATAATAATAATAATAATAATAATAATAATAATAATAATAATAATAATAATAATAATAATAATAATAATAATAATAATTGCATGGACTCCTAAGGAGGCAAGATGCAACCGGGAACCCCACACTATGAAAACCACTCAGTCGAATAGGATGACTGATAAAAAAAAATTAATAATAATAATAATAATTCATTTCATCGCATGGCTAACATAAATGAAATACAAACGACTTATAATAATTATTTAAATCTTTCAGTATAGGGAATGATATGCATTCAAAGTGAAAATATGAAAAAGAGGAAATGCATCCACAGAAGTCTTGTGTCATCTGACACAGTCGAGATTCCCTGGAAACTGAAGAAAACCAGGAAACCTCCACTTGAAAAGTCACTTGGAATGGGAATTCCAAATACAAATAACCTACAGGACAACATCGCACATTCCAGATACTACATGACTGAAATTCACTACATTGTTTACAATTATAAATAAAAATAAGTAGTGCTTCTAGAATGACTTATTTAGCTTCCTCAACTTCCTCAACTGTTTTTAACAAAATGGTTGCAACAACTGAGAGAGAGAGAGAGAGAGAGAGAGAGAGAGAGAGAGAGAGAGAGAGAGAGAGAGAGAGAGAGAGAGAGCCAGCCTGTAATTTCGTTGAAAACCAATATCAAAAGGAGAAGTGCCTTTTGAAGTCTACCCATAAAGAGAAAGATTAATTATCGATTCGGTTAAAAGCGCAAGGGACGGGGGCGACCTTTGAGGCCATTGTTACTTTAGGAAGATAACCTACTTGCACAGAATGCAACCTTTCTATGACTTCATTTCCAGCATGGATTATAAACTGTGTGTGTTTGCGTATGCGTACGTGTATGCGCTCATTACCACATGCGTCAAACCAGGTCAAAAATGACGCAGGATGTGAACTTTAGAAAACGGAAAATAATAATAGTGACTATAAATATTGTCATCAACACTAACAAATACTCGCGTTCAATAGAACGAGGCCATAACAGGCCATCGACTTGCTAAACAATGTTCCGTAGAATCAAATGTCCACCTATGGAAACAAACAGCTAAGATGCGAGAAGAGTTCAATGCCGCTGGAAAGAATCCACAGAGGAAAATAAGTTTAAAATGTATCAATAGAAAAAAAAGGCAATGTGTATCAATTTACGCTACTCTGTGTCACAACGACGCTGAACAGGTAATGAACTCCACGATTAGAATTGCTGTCTTCCAGCCCGGGGGCCACATCACTGCTCATTGCATGAGTATGCACAGTGAAGGCACTTTATAGTTGTTAAGCTTGAATTTCATGTGGTGATATGAGGGGGTTGTATGAAACGAGTATAAGAAGCAACAAAACCTCTCTCTCTCTCTATCTCTCTTTTTTCTTTCTCTCTTGTTTTTTGTCTTATCCTGAGACCAACAGATTTACTAGTAACACAGGGACACAGGCACCTTTCTTGATTCTAAAGATTCCTGAGTGTAACAATCATCCGAGATTATCTAAAGCAGTGATTCTTAAACTGGGTGCCGTGGCATCCTGGGGTGCCACAGACAGTGCGTAGGAGTGCCGTAATATTGTCATGAGTTTTGTCTTGGCTGGATCACCTCAATGAACATTTGTAAAAAAAAAAAAAAGTTTGCAGAAGTCTTCATATAATCATTATCAGTGAGTCTACTCTAATTATGTTTATCTAATTCTTCTGATGTGCTCTTTGTTTGTACAGTATATTTCTGCATGTACGTTGTGCTGATTTTGGTTTGGGTATGGATAATAATTTTGCTCATTAAATAAGAAGTTAATTCATGCAATATGGTGGGATGGTGAAGAAGGGGTGCCACTGTAATGATTACATTAGTTAGGGTGCCATCACTAAAAATAGATTGAGAACCACTAAATTCTAAAGAATAGCTTCAGTGAGATGAAAAATAATAATCATCATCACTAACATTATAACTGAAGAACAACGATGAAAGGACAGGACTCCGTGCACATAATAACTTCAGGAAGAAAACTGATCACTCTCAGCTATGAAATAAATAAATAAAACAAAAATGAATAAAATTAATTAACCAATTACAACAAGAAATAAAAAAAGTCTGCAAGTACCTGCACAAAACAGTATTTCTGTACATATATGTTGACAACCATAGATCTAAAATCGCATTACAAGCTGGTACCACAGGCAACCTTTCCCCCGTAGGGGAGTAGCGCCGTCAGTTCACCTCATGCGGTGCACTGTAGGCATTACGTAAGGTCCTTTGCAGCGTCCCTTCCTTAGGCCCCTAGCTGCAACCGCTTTCATTCCTTTTACAGTAACTCTGTTCATATTCTCTTTCTTCCATCTTTACTTTCCACCCTCTCCTAACAATTGTTTCCTAGTGCAACTGCGAGGCTTTCCTCCTGTTACACCTTTAAAACCCTTCTACTCTCAATTTCCCTTCCAGCGCTGAATGACCTAATGGGTCCCAGCGCTTGGTTTTGGGCCAGAATTCTATATTCCATTCCATTCCATAGGCAACCTTTGGAAGAAGACTAAATCTTCGAAGTGCCAGCAGAAAGAAAACATTGGCTCTAGCGCCTAGTAGCGGCTGTTTACATCTAGTATGATCGCACGTGACTCTGACCAAAGTTAATCCCATTGCCGTGTTCATTTTAAAAAGCACAGGCGAGAGGGACAGAGTTCCCGAGAAAGAGAGAACGAGAGAGAAGCGAAAGAGTTCCCGAGAAAGAGAGAACGAGAGAGAAGCGAAAACAGGTTCAGAAACTATTGGCAGCTGGATAGCGTGAATTTCGTCCAAGAGTCCTTTGGTAAAAACAGCCGCTGATGAACGGATACTGGACTCTGGAGGCTAAAGTCGGCCGCTCTCCTTTCAACTCCTTATTAGCCTCGATTTGGAGAAAAAATCGGTCAGTTGTTTACAACCATGGAAACATTTTTTGCTCCGAGTCAAATCATTAGGTGGAAAATGAACCGCTGAATACAGTAAGCGGCTTTCAACAACAACAAATTATAGAGTTTCGGTTAACAACAAGAGACAACGATTTAGGCGTCTGGATTCAAATCATATTAATGTTGATGCAGTGCGAGATACGACTTTGGGTCTGGGCTGGAAAATGGTACCGTACTGAGATGTCAGGTTTGTTGGTCTTTGCTCTATAGAAAAAAATACTTGGCATTTTACTTTTAAATCTTAATGCAGAACATATGAATTCACTTTGTTTAGAAATATATTTTTTCTGTTCTTGAAGATCATGGCTGTCAAGCGCAATGTACTAACCTTTTCTAAGCTTAGAATGATTTCAGTGTAATGGATAAGACAGAGAAGATAAAATGATTATTGTCAGCATTCAGAAACACTTCCAGTACCATAAATTTTGACAGAGTTCCGTCTCCAGTTTTCGCCAAGAGGAATTCAAATCGTAGTTTCATCTCACAACAAAAGGCAAGACATGGGCAAACTGCGAAAAGAACCTAAGAAACAGCATTACATACACAAAAGTATCCCACATCGTGTAGATGCAAAGTTGTGGCAGAGACGGCAGTGAGGAACTGCTGGCCAAAATATGAACTCGAAATGACAAATAACTGCTGACAACTCGCACGCCATCAATAACAGCCTCAGCGGAGCTTCAGCAATGTACTTTCCTAAACCGCAAGGCGCTCCTCCGGCGGAGAGTGTTCCCCCCCAAGGGGTCAAGAGGAGAAGGATGTGATGGTTCTCAAAGCTCCTTACTGCACTTGCCCAGACCTTAACTGCTCCAGGAAGCTGTGTTCCCTCGTCTAGATTTCAGTTCAATTTTCGACAGAGCAGAGAGAGAGAGAGAGAGAGAGAGAGAGAGAGAGAGAGAGAGAGAGAGAGAGACAGACTGTGTTCCCTCGTCTAGATTTCAGCTCAATTTTCGACAGAGCAGAGCAGAGAGAGAGAGAGAGAGAGAGAGAGAGAGAGAGAGAGAGAGAGATTGTGTTCCCTTCAGGTCAATTTTCGACAGAGCAGAGAGAGAGAGAGAGAGAGAGAGAGAGAGATTGTGTTCCCTTCAGGTCAATTTTCGACAGAGCAGAGAGAGAGAGAGAGAGAGAGAGAGATTGTGTTCCCTTCAGGTCAATTTTCGACAGAGCAGAGAGAGAGAGAGAGAGAGAGAGAGAGAGAGAGAGAGAGAGAGAGAGAGAGAGAGAGAGAGAGAGAGAGATTGTGTTCCCTTCAGGTCAATTTTCGACAGAGCAGAGAGAGAGAGAGAGAGAGAGAGAGAGAGAGAGAGAGAGAGAGAGAGAGAGAGAGAGAGAGAGAGACCTCCGGCGATGGCCACATCCAGGAACGACAAGGCAAAGGTATTTTTAAGGTCTCAAATCAATCACGATCGCCTGGCGAATCGAATCGATCTAACGTTACTTTATATCACATGCGGGATGTCTCGCAACTGTTTCAGCTGTCGGCAAGTTGACTTCAAAAAAAGTAGGTTCACAGTTGCTTTAACTGCTGCTCATAGATAAAAACGCTAAAGGACTGCCTGGTTAAAAATTACTAGGATTCTCTGGTTTAAAATTTACTACCATGATTTAGAAAACAAAACCATTGACAAATTCTATCGACATGTTTAGACGGAAAAATATATCTGCCTAATGCATTTATATTTTCTGAACCTTGTTAATGATTTCACTGCAAATTGGGAATTTTTTTTTTAAATGTCTTGCTATTATAGTTATTCAAAATTTATCAACTGGAAAGAGAACCAGACATGAACAATAAAATGCCTATATACATACATTATATATATATATATATATATATATATATATATATATATATATATATATATATATATATAATATATATATATTATTATGATTAGCAAGAATTCGCTAGCAAATTACCTCCCCCCCCCTCCTTTGTTGTTGTTGGTTGTTCATTTACTGCCAGCCGGCCGATCGATAGACCATCTGTCTATCGACTTAAAAACAAGGGTTAAAAGATTAAAGGCGCTCCCATTTTTGATAAAGATCTTTCCTTCGAGGCAAAAGTAATCTGGCTTGGGTGTTTCTCCTACAGGCCAAAACCTCCCCTGCGGGCAGCAGGTGCAATGAGTCAAAGCATCTGTGTTGGGCGCACCCCTGCCCCATAGGAGGGGATAAAAGGCAAAAGCCCACGAGGTCTCGACACACACGCGGGCTGGAAGATATGGAGTGAACTTGTGAAGACGTCCTCAACACCTGCCCCACCGATGCCCTTGCATCCTAACCACGTGGCCCTTCCCAAAGTATACTTCTCCTCGTGCCCTTCAACCGTATTCCTCGAGCCCACACGCCATTGCTTGGAGTTTCGAGGAGTCCCCATCGCCTTGCCCCTTTACGGAAGCCTTGCATCTCACCACGTGGAAGAAACTCGTCCTCGGAAATCGCAAGTCATCCACGGACCGCCTTCTACACGCCCTCGGAAAATCTGCTAAGGTAAAGTGCCCTGGAAGAGCCCCATTTCAGTCACGCTTTTGTCTCGTAATATTTTCTTAAAGAGAAAGCCAGAAAATCTCCCTTGTCTAATGTCCGTGCGCCTCTTGCATCGGCAGTATTAATTCTTTATTACTCCTTTGGCACCCTCAGTGCAGCTTCGAATCATTATTCTTTTGTCTATTTTCATTACTGGCGTATAATGTGCATATCTCTCATTTCAGAGGGATCCCATCGTGGAAGCTTCTCGGACTGTGTCTGAATTCCCCAGTTTCATTCAATCTACTTGAGTTCCTCTTTCCCGTACTAAGGTCATTTATGTAAATACACTACTTAAATGTGCCCACGTGTTTTACGTAATATTTCCCTCAGTAACCAGAGCCCTATGCTCATATGAAATTCTCCTTTGTTTTCCTCTTTTTTTACGTTTTCCCGTACCCACGAAGTCAGAATCACAAGGCAAAATCACCTTAAATTGTTGCTACCTGTCTCACAGAGCATATTTCAAACTAAAACCACGGAAAAACGTAAAAATGGCGACCTGGCCATAGATCTCGTTTTGCAGTTGCAGTTCCCCTAGTGTTGCTTTAGTGCATTTGCAACTTGCCAGATCAGCTATTAGCAAAGCTAAGCTGGGTACGAGACAATTACGAACCTTTTGTGTAAAACCAGCACACAGATCCAGAAAATTCCACGTAAGTAATGTGTTAATCTTAGCAAAACCTTTTTACAATCGTGACTGTTCCTAGGAATTAGAAATAGGGACGCATGTAATCACTGAGAGAAAAGAACCGCCGTATTAGATTCGTTAATGCATGCCTTTCAGGATAGGTAGTTAGGAAATAACCAGTGCTAACCATCCTTTGCTTCGAGGAATAGTGCGAAATTCCTCTGTGTTAAAATCTTTGCCATATCTTTTGCTTCGAGGAATAGTGCGAAAATTCCTGTGTTAAAATCTTTGCCATATCCTTGCTTCGAGGAATAGTGCGAAAGAAATTCCTCTGTGATAACTTTTACTTCGCATTTCGAATTAGCGAACTGTTATTTAGGCGCGAATAAAATTCCCACGTGGGACACGACGAAGTCAGCTTGCATTGCTGAAATTCTCTCAGTGTAGTTAGAATTCGAGTTAGGTGTTAGGAAAGCGAAATTTAAACTCCGCTTATAGGGAAAATTACTAGGCCGTTGTACTGTTATCCTCTCAGACGACTGGGAAATTCTCCGGAATCCCAGACGGTATATAAATATACGGGTTCATTCACCCAGAATCTAAAAATACCTCCGGTGTTGGCCAAACGACCTGCACCCCCCCCACCCCCGCCCATGCCCGCGTGTGTAGCATTTTTTTTTTTTTTTTTTTGTCCCCCATTCATTTCCCAGCATACATTTTTCTTTGGGTTCCCCGTTAGTAATTTCTAAGTCCTAAGGGACGAATCGTAATTCCAAGTCCTAAGTGACTCCTAAAATTCTACGTCGCACGTGGCGAGAATTCCTCCAAATTCCAGTCCTCAGAGACTCCTAAAATTCTACGTCGTACGTGGCGAGAATTTCTCCAAATTCCAGTCCTTAGAGACTCCTAAAATTCTACGTCGCACGTGGCGAGAATTTCTCCAAATTCCAGTCCTCAGAGACTCCTAAAATTCTACGTCGCACGTGGCGAGAATTTCTCCAAATTCCAGTCCTCAGAGACTCCTAAAATTCTACGTCGCACGTGGCGAGAATTTCTCCAAATTCCAGTCCTCAGAGACTCCTAAAATTCTACGTCGTACGTGGCGAGAATTTCTCCAAATTCCAGTCCTTAGAGACTCCTAAAATTCTACGTCGCACGTGGCGAGAATTTCTCCAAATTCCAGTCCTCAGAGACTCCTAAAATTCTACGTCGCACGTGGCGAGAATTCCTCCAAACTCCAGTCCTCAGGGACTCCTAAAATTCTACGTCGCACGTGGCGAGAATTTTTCCAAATTCCAGTCCTCAGAGACTCCTAAAATTCTACGTCGCACGTGGCGAGAATTTCTCCTTCCTGCGGGAACCCAAAATTAAGTACTTTTGAGACATTATATAGTGTAGTTCACACACATCTAAGCCCTTACGGGACTGATCATTCTAGTTCGTTAGAACAACTCCTTAACTTCACGCTACAGCCGGCCAAGTCCGAGCGTGACAAAATCCAACTACGTCTTCCGAGACGCATATTAGACTTCGTTCGCCAAGAACAACCTCGTCTTTCCAAGACACATCCAATTTTAACAAAAAGTCTCCTCAGACTTACTAATCAACTGTCTTATTCGGACAGATCCATTCTCCTGCAGTCTGAACAATTGAGTGTTTCAGATTCCTGCAATTGAGTCTTTTCAGACAACCTGAGTCTTCTCAGACATATCATATCCCCATTATTTCAAGATGGCTAATACCAGAGCCCAACAAAACGAGGATTTCAAATTCTACATGTCCGCTGGGAAGGACATGGGACTATCGGGGCAAGATCTGAGAGCATGGGTTCAAGAGCGAGTGGACGATGCCAAGGCTGAGAGAGCAAGAGAACGTGAGGAGAGAGAGAGGGCAAGAATTGCCCAAGAGCAGGAGAAGGATAAAGAACGTGAGGAGAGAGAGAGAGAACGAATCGCTCAAGAGCAGGAGAAGGATAAAGAACGTGCAGAGAGAGAGAGGGAACGAATTGCCCAAGAACAACAAGAGGAGAGAGAACGAATCGCTCAAGAACAACGAGAGGAGAGAGAACGTGAGGAAAGAGAGAGAGACAGAATTGCTCAAGAGCAGGAGAGAGAGAGAGAACGCGCCCATGAGCTCCAGGTGCTAGAACGACAGCACGCCACCCCCCCCGCCCCCTGCCGCGGGAATGAGTGCCCTCAGCCAAGCTCACTCGTTCATGCCAAAATGGACGGAGTCCGAGCCTGAAGTATGGCTTGAAAGGGCCGAACGAGTCCTGGAGTGCTGCGATCTCTCCCCCGCGGAACTCTCCCTTGTTCTCACTAAATTCCTGGGCGGAAAGGCCCTCGTTGCCTACCACGCCCTTCCCGCAGACGATCGGGGAAACTGGGAAGCCGTACGCCAAGCAGTTACGAAGGCGTACGATTTTACCCCCGAGCGGTGGAGGAGACGTTGGAGAGAGCAGCCCAGAGAAGCAGGCCAGACTTGGTCCGATTGGGCGTACCATTCGGAGCGGGCGTTGACAAAATGGCTCGATTCCGAAGGAGCCACTAACACCGCCGAGGTACTCGAGCGGTTTAAATTCGAGCATTTCCTGCGCTACGCCCCTCCTGCCCTCGCCACCCATATAGTGGAAAAAGCCCCAGCAACACTCACCGAGTGTTGCCGAATAGCAGATATGTGGGAAACTCACCACCCTCAAGAAGGATCCATGGGGCGGAAAATAAATCCCCCGCCCCTCCTCGGAGGAACAAATTCCCCTAAGGCTGGAAACTCGGGCAAGCCCCTGACGTGCCACTATTGCAAAAGGACGGGGCACTCAACTGAACAGTGCCGGAACAAGAAACCGGCTCCTCTCTCTCCCGGAAAACCGACAAATAACTCGCCTGCGCCCTCCACAGGGGCAGCGCGGAAAGACTTTAGCCAGACCTTTTGCACGGCGTGCAAGGTTTATGGCCATTCTCCCGCATGGGCAAAATGCCCACGCAATAATAAATCAACTACTCCCACCGTCGCCTTGGCAGTCACAGATCCCAAGTCATTAGGCCCTCCCGCCGAAGGGCCCGTATACGTGACTCCTCCACGAGGTAGCCACGCGCGCCGAGTCACTGCATTCGAGGACTCGGGCGCGCAAATCTCCCTCATCCGAAGGGACAGAGTTCCCTACGGAGCTATCGTCAATAGACGAAAACTCGTCACGATCGAGGGAATAAATCAATTTAAAATGATACTCCCTACGGTCCAGTTGAGAGTCACAAGACCTCACCAATCAAAAATTTGCAATCTTGCAGTAGCAAGCCATCTCCCCGGAGGCTATGACGTCATCCTGGGACAGGACTTTCAGTCTCTGCCGAAATCACGACAATCTAGGGGTCCACATTCCCCGAATCATTCCGCGGGCGCGAGTAATTCTCCCCCGCTTCTTCCTCAGCCAAGACTGTCGCCCCCTGGGTACCAGGAGGACGTGCGGTCCCCACCAGTGCCACCTGAGTACGATGTACAGTGGCCCCCTCGATCGGTTCCCGATCCCATTCCAGTGCCCGGCCCTGCCTCAGTGCCAGTGCCAGGGCCCCAATCAAATCTCCCTTCAGGAGATGCCAAATTCCTGCCGGTGCCACTTGCATGCCCCGAGCAGGGCCAAGCTTCGTCCGTCCTGACCGACGAGCCCAAGAAACCTCTGATAGCGCCTGACTCTGCCCTAGTGCCAACGCCAGAGCGCTACGCCGATCTCCATTCACGGGATCCAACTCAGGACCCCCTCTCTTCCCCCGGCCTGGCACCGCTACCAGCGTCGGTCAGAGAGACGGTTCCTCCCGACCACCGCGGAAGCTCACCTGCAGGTGCGGCCTCGCAACCCGTGCCTGAGCTGGTCAACAACACCTGCGAGCCGCTCACGCCGCCCCCGACCGCCTCCTCTCTGCCTCAGCCCGTCGCCGACGCAATTGCAAGTCAGGATTCTGCCATATCTCCCTTGGCCGATGAACTACAAGAGCTGCGACGGATTATGGTAGAACCAGCACGGAACGCTCCTGCGTCAGCTGTCGCAGCAGCAGGCCCAGGTGGCACTCCGTGCCGCCCTCCAGTCGCGGGCCCTCCGCTTCCCCGGCCGAGGACGACTGTCCCATTAAGAAAGACTCGAGGCGAAATTACCACGGGCGTGGGACATTCCAGGTAATTTACAAAGAGCTCTAGAGCTCCCATGGCACCTGTGCCACCATTTCATTTTCGAAGGTCTTGGCACCCCTAATCCAGAAGGGGACGTCAGACCCTCCTCTATCTTCCTCCGTTCCTCAGGAACTTCTATCTCTTATCACCTTCTATTAATCTTCCCTTAAATTATCCCCACAAGAGGCAATTAAATACGGGATACCATTCCCCACACAATGTATAAATCATTAAGAATAACAGAGTGAGAAGTGGCACGCCCTTGCGCCCATACCTTGGCACCGGGCGTGCGTGTCAGCCCCTCCTGAAGGAGTCGCGCCCTTCGGGTGCACTTTCCTCGCCCTGGGACTGAAGTGATAGTCCGGGCCGTAATTTATAGGCAAAGGACGATAAATTCCCGCCTAACACAATAAAATCCTCACTCTTTTTCCCTTAGCTCTTCTGCCAATATCATTTACTTTCTTTTAGTCATTTATTTATCTTTAATTTTAATGAATCGCGAGTCATAAACTCTTGCCCTTGTGATTTAAATGCCCCTTTTGTAAGCTCTGAGGGACGTGTCCCGCCTTTCATATGCGGTCAAGTTTCATTCGTAACGTCTTGGTAATTTTCCTTTTGTTATTATTATCCCTTTTCCCCCTTCCATTTCCTTCCAAGATCTCTGTTTGTCCTACCCCACATCTTTTGTCTGCTCGCCCCGTCATAACATTGAGTAGGCAGTGGACGCATAAAATTAGCGTAGTTTAAGGTTAGCGAATTAAAACCTCGCGAATACTCTCGCCCGCATACGGCTGTCAAAATCCGTGTGGGGCCGGCTAAGCAAAGTACGTTAAAACGAAGATAAATTATCAATGCGAATATGTATAGTCATTACAGTATCGCGTAAAAGGGGATGTCATTTACAAAAATAAACGCTGTTTTTCATTTACACAGCCTCTTCAAGGCAGATTGTACTAACCGCATGCATTTTATCTAAAATTAAGTAACCGTGTATTTTAATTCTTGAACAATAACCTTTCTTTTCATTTGTTGGCCATAGCCTCATATACGTGGTCCTATAATCTTAATTAATTCACAATTGTTCGAGTCACATTATAAAGTTACCAGTGGGTAACCAAATCTAAAGTAATTATTCTTTTGCAAGTGTTTAAATCACTTTGCGTTCTGTTAACGAAAATTGTCCCAATGTGTTATTAAAAGTAATGTCACAGCTTCATAAAACCCTTAGGAGTAAAGTTCATTGCAAGGCAGAATGTAGAGTAACGTAAAGCATTTGCCGCTCATTCTTGAATATCGATGTACACACCCGAAGGAGGTATGTACATCATCTTGTATGGGGAGGTATTATGATTAGCAAGAATTCGCTAGCAAATTACCTCCCCCCCCCCCCTCCTTTGTTGTTGTTGGTTGTTCATTTACTGCCAGCCGGCCGATCGATAGACCATCTGTCTATCGACTTAAAAACAAGGGTTAAAAGATTAAAGGCGCTCCCATTTTTGATAAAGATCTTTCCTTCGAGGCAAAAGTAATCTGGCTTGGGTGTTTCTCCTACAGGCCAAAACCTCCCCTGCGGGCAGCAGGTGCAATGAGTCAAAGCATCTGTGTTGGGCGCACCCCTGCCCCATAGGAGGGGATAAAAGGCAAAAGCCCACGAGGTCTCGACACACACGCGGGCTGGAAGATATGGAGTGAACTTGTGAAGACGTCCTCAACACCTGGCCCCACCGATGCCCTTGCATCCTAACCACGTGGCCCTTCCCAAAGTATACTTCTCCTCGTGCCCTTCAACCGTATTCCTCGAGCCCACACGCCATTGCTTGGAGTTTCGAGGAGTCCCCATCGCCTTGCCCCTTTACGGAAGCCCTTGCATCTCACCACGTGGAAGAAACTCGTCCTCGGAAATCGCAAGTCATCCACGGACCGCCTTCTACACGCCCTCGGAAAATCTGCTAAGGTAAAGTGCCCTGGAAGAGCCCCATTTCAGTCACGCTTTTGTCTCGTAATATTTTCTTAAAGAGAAAGCCAGAAATCTCCCTTGTCTAATGTCCGTGCGCCTCTTGCATCGGCAGTATTAATTCTTTATTACTCCTTTGGCACCCTCAGTGCAGCTTCGAATTCATTATTCTTTTGTCTATTTTCATTACTGGCGTATAATGTGCATATCTCTCATTTCAGAGGGATCCCATCGTGGAAGCTTCTCGGACTGTGTCTGGAATTCCCCAGTTTCATTCAATCTACTTGAGTTCCTCTTTCCCGTACTAAGGTCATTTATGTAAATACACTACTTTAAATGTGCCCACGTGTTTTACGTAATATTTCCCTCAGTAACCAGAGCCCTATGCTCATATGAAATTCTCCTTTGTTTTCCTCTTTTTTTACGTTTTCCCGTACCCACGAAGTCAGAATCACAAGGCAAAATCACCTTAAATTGTTGCTACCTGTCTCACAGAGCATATTTCAAACTAAAACCACGGAAAAACGTAAAAAAATATATATATATATATATATATATATATATATATATATATATATATATATATATATATATATATATATATATATATATATATATATATATATATATATATATATATATATATATATATATATATATATATATACACACACACATATATATATATATATATATATATATATATATATATATATATATGTGTGTGTGTGTGTGTGTGTGTGTGTGTGTGTGTGTGTGTGTGTGTGTGTGTGTGTGCATCACCTTTATGTTTTACATCAGTAAACTACTACCTTCACGCGCTTTAATTCAATGTCACAAGCACCAAAATAAAAGATTGTTTTTTTTTTTTTCATTTCAAAGAAGATAACTTTAACATGAGTAATATGCTATTATCCGTCATCACCTGGGTAACGCGTTTATCTAGAAAATACCATTTATTTTCAGTCAGGGAAGAAGAAGAAGAAGAAGAAGAAGAAGAAGAAGAAGAGGCACACAGACCAACTCGAGAGGCTGCGTCATAAAAACAATTCTAAACCGACACCCCGCAATGAAAGCGCTTTAAGAGCCTCAATCGGTGCAACTGCTGCCACTCCCTGGTGCTGTCTTTGTGGCGAGATGACGATGAGATTGGTCGCCCAAGGAAACTCATAAAGATCCTGGAGTTGACCTTCCATGCTGCAGCACAGCAGAAGCGGGCTACCAGAATGGGATCTCGCCCGTTATGGAGGCCGACACCCAGACAACAGTGAGCTATCTTGTCAATGGAGCGTCGAACTGCCAGAGAAGAAGAAGAAGAAGAAGAAGAAGAAGAAGAAGAAGAAGAAGAAGAAGAAGAAGAAGAAGAAGGAGATAGAAAACTGTTGCGTGGTGTGAGTGAGGGAGGGTCGCTTTAATAATTCATAACGCACCTTCGAGGTTTTCTCCGCCAGTTGTCATTATATAGTTAAACGCTACCTTTACAACGGCTCATTTGAATATGTTCCGAAAGATGGATGACGACTACCACAAATGCTCAGCTGAATATAGAGATCAACGGACATGATTTAGATGAACCAGATTCATAACCTAATAACCCGCAGAATGAAGATATATATCTTGACAATGAAGAGTAGGAAACATTACTTTCGAACCGATTACGACGAGATCAGGCGCTTCTGGCTGAAGTAAATCAAGGCATTCACCTACAAGACGCAGGGGAAATCCGGTGAAACGGAACAAATGGCGCGACTAGATGCTGGATAATGATTCAAGTAAGACCCTCTTTCATCTCAGGCTCCAAGATGGATTGCAATGAAAGGCAGTGAGGCAAAAGGCATAAAACTGCAAGTTACCTGATATACCCATAAGACCCAACGACAAACTTTTTTTTTTCCCCAAGTGTACTTGCATATTCCACTCGTCCCGTCACTTGACATATGTATGTTTCCAACTCTTCTAATTTAACTCAAGATTTCTTTACATACCAACACATACACGCAAACCATAATAACCTACACAGTAAACGAATATTTCTAAGCTGATAGAGATGGAGGGAAGTCCTTCTCTTCAAATAATAATAATAATAATAATAATAATAATAATAATAATAATAATAATAATAATAATAATAATAATAATAATAATAATAATAATCCACAATTATATAGTAAATATATTACTATGTAAAATAATATAATTGTGGATTTTTATTGCACAAATTGTGAATCTCTTAGCAGTAATAATAATAATAATAATAATAATAATAATAATAATAATAATAATAATAATAATAATAATAATAATAACAAACCAAAGCAAAGGAAACAAGATTTCAAGATTTCATGAAACGAGATTTTTGCTGAAATTATCCACAAGGGTTCACTAGTCACTTGAATTCGAGGCATTTCTCAAGACCTTTGACCCCATTTATCAAAATCTATTTGCTAAAGTTTTGACAGAGATGTTGAAATGTCCCTTAAAATGCCTGTATTGTACACATTCTGCGCTTTAAAAAGTCCTATGAACCACGCATATTGTATAACTAAAGCGCTTTCATATAATCATATAATCACAAAAACCTGAATCTAAGACTGACTAGGTAGGTGAAATGTCTCCCTCAAAAACCACGCCGTATCAAATCTTGAAATGCATCTCATAAAAAATTACAATTCGATACAGACAACTGTCAACGAAAATGACACCGCTTTATCACACTCTTCCTTACTTTTCAGGTGTATGTGCAATCGTGCATCTCCTTTGTGCCATCTGCCCGTAAAAATCTTGTGGCACATAAGCGAAAAGTGACCGATTATGTACGCTAATTTACAGGTGAGTGTTGCGGGGTGGGGATGAATTAACATGTAAGACATTTGGGCCGGTACCACTATACCACTTTCCGTGTTAGGTATCCCCGAATGGAGTATATCACCGTCAGTAGGGAATTCCTTGCAAGAATCTTGCTATAATGGCTTTAAGGATTTCCTCCTGCAAATAGCAAAAATACTAAATTTAAAACTCATTTAGTTTCCTCTCCTCTGTATGCGGTAAAGAAAGGGTGCATGAAAGCATCCAGGTACTTAGGAAGGCTTCACTTCTACGTCTCTCTATCAATAATAGTGTCTTCCATCTATAATAGTACCTTCATCCTATAATAGGTCCTTCTATCTATACTAGCTTCGAGGAAGGAAGGTCAGCAAATGGCAGCGAGCGATATCAAAGACCAGAAGCACAGTGGGCGAATGTAATGGCAGGGGAATAAGACGATAAAAAACGCTGCCTCGGACTCTGGCAAGAATTAGGTCTGCCTTGTATGCCTATCTAAATGCCTATCTCTATTTCCCTCATCTCCTCTTTCCTCACTTCTCCTCTCGCCCTGGGAAGCTTCTACTCTTCTCCACGTCGCTAAAACGCGGACCATGTCTGAATTGGTAATGAAGCTTTGCGTCTGCGTTTTATAAGCGAGCATGCATACACTGAAAGATATGCGTTGCGGAGAAATAAAATTAACTGAGACGATGGCTTTGGGTGCTGAAGAACACGGGAAAATAATCAAACAAATAAGAAATCGGACACATTTTAGTAGAAAATTCATAAATCGAAACGAGATAAAGGCGGGTCCAGAGAATCTTTCTCTCTCAATCTCTCTCTCTTTCTGTTTAATAATCAAACAAATAAGCAATCGGACACATTAGTAGAAAATTCATAAATCGAGACAATATACAGGCAGGTCCAGAGAATCTCTCTCTCTCTCTCTCTCTCTCTCTCTCTCTCTCTCTCTCTCTCTCTCTCTCTCTCTCTCATTCTTTAATTCGTTTTATGCGCTCTTACTAACAAAGAAGATTTGGATAATTTCATTACAGTTCCTCTGTATGAGAGAGTCAAAGAAAGGGAGCCGGAGATTTGCAGAAAATACAGATTTTTACAGATGAGGCATACTGTATTTAAGCAGCAAGACTGGGACTGCTGAACCATGTCAGCTTCAAAAAGGGATAAAACAACACGAAAAGAAAACCCATCGTACGCTATTTCCAAAACATCTACATTTAGAAAGAAGAAATAAATGGACAAGACAGAGGAGATCGCAGAATGAAAGACAAAAAAAAAAAAAAAAAAAAAAAAAAAGGACAGGTGATGATGAAATGTCAGTCAAACGCAGTGGGGTGCACAAAATGATACAGTCCACAGCTGTGACTGGCGATTGGCGGGACGGAAAACCACGCGCCTGAACAACATGAATTGTTATGAGAGTGGAGAACGCAGAGGCGAGTGGTGTTTTATGTTAGATTCATGATAAAGAGGCAACAAGTTAATTGCTCTGCCCTTGCCCTTGATCATCCCTTGTCGGCGGGTAAAACTGTTCCGGGATATCGGGATTCCCAGAACGAAAGGGTCTCCTCCTTCATTGGTCAGTTACTGGGCGTATTCTGGAGTCCATACTGCATTATTGCTTGCATAAACTGCATCTGGCACCGCTATAGGGGCCAACAACACAGGCTCCCACTGGGCCGTGGCTGAAAGTTTCATGGGCCGAGGCTTTAAAATTCATGGGCCGAGGCTGTACAGAAAATTCGATTGCGCCGAAGAAACTTCGGAGCATTTTCGTACTTGATCAAATTATCCTGCACTTTTTACCTGCGCTAACTTCCTTATTAGACAATTGCATCTCAACGTTCTTTGCCCTTTCAACAATCCAATCCTAATTACTTTGCAAACTTTAAATAAACTTTAAAACGTAACAGTTCCACTCGTCTTTACAGTCGTATTCAGCAACAAACTTTCACAAAACAAGATTTGCTACAATTTGCTCTTCATGCATTCCCCTTTTACCGGAACAGAAACTCATTCCAATTTTATATTTAAGGCATAACTCCTGCAGCCTTCCTTGCCGGTATCACTCTCTCTGATTCTCCTCCTGACTTATTCTATTATCACCCCTTTGCATTTACTCTCACACCTTTATTAAGTTTCCTTTGTTTTTAAATTGACAATATCATCACTCCATCTTCTAGGATTCCATTTCCTCCTGACATATTTTTTATGTCTTTTCTTCACTCAAACCTTTACTGAAATGTTACCAGTCTCTAGAGCTTGTATTAAATGCAACAAGTAAGACATGCGCCCAAGTTTCTTCGGCGCAATCGAGTTCTCTGTACAGCTGCTACAGCGTATAATCAAGGCCACCGAAAATAGATCTAGCTTTCGGTGGTCTCGGTACAACGCTGTATGAGCCGCGGCTCATGAAACTTTAACCACGGCTCAGTGGTGGCCTGTCCTATATGGTTGCCAGATGCATGATTATGGTTAAATTTAACCTCAAATAAAATAAAAACTACTCAAGCTAGAGGGCTGCAATTTGGCATGTTTGATGATTGGAGAGTGAATGATCAACATACCAATTTGCAGCCCTCTAGCCTCAGTAGTTTTTAAGATCTGAGGGCGGACTGAAAAAAAGTGCGGACGGACAGACAAAGCCACGACAAGAGTTTTCTTTTACAGAAAACTAAAAATTAGGCCATCTCTGTAATCCTACGAACCGGCAACTGCTTTTTCTCATATATTTCCATCATTTTACTCATGAAAACATTATATAGCTACTATTTTTGCACAAAAGCAATTATTATAATCTTCCTAAAAATGCAATGCCTAAGTCGAAAGCTAATCTTGACCAACTATCATTTTGCTGAACGCTCTCTATACAGCAACTTGTCAAAGATGCCAGCATAAAATAGTTTCACATCCACTGCATATATATATATATATATATATATATATATATATATATATATATATATATATATATATATATATATATATATATATATATATATATATATATATATATATATATATACATACATACATACATATACATATATATATATAATATACATACAAGTATATATATATGTACTTATATACATACATATATCATATATATATATATATATATATATATATATATATATATATATATATATATTATATATATATATATATATATATATATATATATATATATATATATATATATATATATATATATATATATATATATATATATATATATATATGCGTGCGCGCGCACGCCCCCGCTTTACAAAACAGTACATACAGAATAAATGCCACTAAGAAATACGAACGCTGCTGCGTATCGTCACTACTTCAGAAACAATTTCTCATGAAAATTCCCCGTAGGCCTCAATATCGCTTCCACAAAAGAAACGGGTAATAATTATCATTCGAGACCCCACCCTTTTGATGAGAGGCCGATAACAATTACCCGTACCGTTCATGATGTACAGTTGATAAGACCTATCTGGCAGGATGGTGGCCGGTCTACGGTGAAGAAAAGAGGACCGGGGGAGGAGGGAAACTTAGATTTACTTCGGCGATAGCGGAGAACCAAATGCGATGCGGCGATACGATATTTCCAATTCATGCCGCGCGGCGTGTCGGAGACTTTTCCTCTACGGGAAATGATATTCTGATTTGGGCCATAAATAAAAAGAAATTAAATTAATTAATGTTTTGGGGCCATAAAAGAACAAACTTATTTGTATTACAAATGAATAAATTTAGTTATCTTATTCATTTCGTTTATTTCAAGCGAGATGATTTTAAGAAGGTAGTCGATTTAAGTTAGTGAGAAAACTAGTAAAAAATATTCCAGTTTCAAAATACTCTTGAGAGAGAGAGAGAGAGAGAGAGAGAGAGAGAGAGAGAGAGAGAGAGAGAGAGAGAGAGAGAGAGAGAATGTTGCACATATATTTACCCATATTAAGATTATTATTATCATTATTATAAACCGCAGCGTGAACATAAAAAAGAAAAACATTTCAAACACGACAGTCCTAATATATAAATATAATAATTGAATAGGGGAGATCCCTTCTCAGAACTATAATTAAATGTGGCAATTACAGTCACAGCCAAAGGTAAGCGAAATGCAACAAACGCTTCACATCGTAAAACCTGAGTATAAATCCAGGTACGGCAATCATCAAGGTTTAATTAAATATTAATTATCCAAAAATAACGGCGCTCAAACAATAGACGTCAACACCGAGTAGGGCTAAAATACAAAGTACATGTTTGTAATGGACTTAAGTATTCGGGGCGGGGGTTGGGGGTGGGAACAAAAGGGCTACTGTTTGGACAGCTGGGGTGAAACCGTCTTTGTTACGACGCATTTCCCTCGGCGGAGGGAATCAAGAGAATGTCAACAAAAGCGGAATAAGGTTAATAGCCTAATTGAACATTTCTTTCGTAAGCCATTCAACATTTCTCTGCTCCTTCGACTTCCGCTATGCGTTACTGCGTCCTCGTTTTCTCAGCTTGCTTCTCTGCCTCGCTGGGACTAAACAATGCCGCTCACACCAGCTCGTAAAGTCTGCTGCGAGTTTCTGGAGCTGTTGGTGTCTCCTGAAGTCTGCTGTAAGTTTCTGGAGCTGTTGGTGTCTCCTGAAGTCTGCTGCAAGTTTCTGGAGCAGTTGGTGTCTCCTAAAGTTTGCTGCATGTTTCTGGAGCTGTTGGTGTCTCCTGGAGTCTGCTGTAAGTTTCTGGAGCTGTTGGTGTCTCCTAAAGTCTGCTGCATGTTTCTGGAGCTGTTGGTGTCTCCTGAAGTCTGCTGCAAGTTTCTGGAGCAGTTGGTGTCTCCTAAAGTTTGCTGCATGTTTCTGGAGCTGTTGGTGTCTCCTGGAGTCTGCTGTAAGTTTCTGGAGTTGTTGGTGTCTCCTAAAGTCTGCTGCATGTTTCTGGAGCTGTTGGTGTCTCCTGAAGTCTGCTGCATGTTTCTGGAGCTGTTGGTGTCTCCTGAAGTCTGCTGTAAGTTTCTGGAGCCGTTGGTGTCGCCTAAAGTCTGCTGTAAGTTTCTGGAGCTGTTGGTGTCTCCTAAAGTCTGCTGCATGTTTCTGGAGCTGTTGGTGTCTCCTGAAGTCTGCTGCAAGTTTCTGGAGCAGTTGGTGTCTCCTAAAGTTTGCTGCATGTTTCTGGAGCTGTTGGTGTCTCCTGGAGTCTGCTGTAAGTTTCTGGAGTTGTTGGTGTCTCCTAAAGTCTGCTGCATGTTTCTGGAGCTGTTGGTGTCTCCTGAAGTCTGCTGCATGTTTCTGGAGCTGTTGGTGTCTCCTGAAGTCTGCTGTAAGTTTCTGGAGCCGTTGGTGTCGCCTAAAGTCTGCTGTAAGTTTCTGGAGCTGCTGGCTCTCCTAAAGTCTGCTGCAAGTTTCTGGAGTTGTTGGTGTCTCCTAAAGTCTGCTGCATGTTTCTGGAGCTGTTGGTGTCTCCTGAAGTCTGCTGCAAGTTTCTGGAGTTGTTGGCTCTTCGTTCGTGCTAGAATGTTAACTCCAAACTCACACCGCCTCTTGTACCTGGTCTGGTGGCCAGTATGATGGAAATTATTATTATTATTATTATTATTATTATTATTATTATTATTATTATTATTATTATTATTGGGAGAAAAACTCTCTCACGAGAGTTCATGAATGTTCTAAAGGGTCCACAATAATATAAGTGTTAAAGGCTCGAGTAGAATTTTATAAAAGCTTTCGAACCCTTCTCTGGGTTCACCTTCAGTCAAAGATGAACCCAGAGTAGAGTTCGAAAGCTTTTATAAAATTCCACTGGAGCCTTTAACAATTACATTATTGTGGACCCTATAGAACATTATTATTATTATTATTATTAATCTATCTTTAATGTTTCTCATTTTTCTTCCTTTAGTATTATCAATAATTCTTCCAGGATTCTTCCTCCTACCTTACAGACGCTCCCCCTGCTACAATTTTCATCCCTTATTAGAGTTACGACAAAATAGTGTTAAATTTACCTACAAAACACAAAAACAATCACCAACACCCTGCCAGATAGTCTGAGAGAGAGAGAGAGAGAGAGAGAGAGAGAGAGAGAGAGAGAGAGAGAGAGAGAGAGAGAGAGAGACTTCGAGACTTCTCGTATATAACAAGATGTAAGAGTTACGACCATAATCTGGAGAGTTCCTCCATACACCTTGCTGACACTGCCTGTACCGTTTTTGAAGATATATTTTGGATAGCCTTCTCGTAATGATACCTTTTTACCGATATAATTTTATATAATGTTTACTGTATCTTTCATTTGAGGTCTAATAACTTCTCTGACAAAAGATTGCCAGGAGGAACGATAGCCCAAGCCAATATACTGCAAATCTTTGCCAATAATCTCTAGACCCTGTCAGAGGTAATGAAATGATTAAATCTAATTAAAGGCAAATTGTCTTCTTTTTATCTTGATAGGTTTCCCAGTCTTTCCAGTATCCAATCCCCGGGTACTTGATCTAACTGAATCATAGCTCCTACCCACTGGGTCAATTTTAAGTTATTGTTGAGCTTGGGGCGGAAAGTTAAGCCATTCAAACACATTGGATACTTCAGAGAAACTGTCATTCAAGGTTAATAGCCTTTTCTGTGGCGTCAACTGTAGGAATCTGGAAAAGTCTTTATTGTTTGTTCGTACAGGAGTCAAGATTTTCAAATTCTGGATGAAAAGACCAAAGCAGATCACATGTAATGCAAATCAACAGAATGATGGTTTAGTATGAATAAAATAGTCCTGAACAAACTGCAGAATGTTGGCAAGCTAAGAACTGCATCTTTTCATTACTGCTATTTACTCTTTGCTGTAGATACACAGTACGATCATTGTTACTTCTAGAAACGAAGTTGGCAGAAGTTTATGGTTTTGCCTATATCTCTTTGGGAACGTGATGCTAGGTTATCTCAAGAACGGGAAAACTGAATCTTATGACACACCACAGATATATTCATTATGTGACCATCTTGAGATTACCATTATTTATAACAAGTACAAAATGCGCCGAAGAGACGGTTTTCTGTACAGCCGCTACAGCGTATAATCAAGGCCACCGAAAACAGAGTTACCTTTCGGTGGTCTCGGTATAATGCTGTATGAGCTGCGGCCCATGAAACTTTAACCACGGCCCGTTGGTGGCCTATTCTACATCGTTGCCAGTAGCACGATCATGGCTAACTTCAACCTTAAATAAAATAAAAACTAATGAGGCTAGATGGCTGCAATTTGGTATGTTTGATGATTGGAGGGTGGATGATCTACATACCAATTTGCAGCCCTCTAGCCTCAGTAGTTTTTAAGATCTGAGGGCGGACACAATAGTTTTCTTTTACAGAAAATTAAAAATCAGTTATATGCTAAAGAAAATAAACTTTTTAGAGCTTCATATGTTGCAGATTTCTGATATATTGATAAACTATGCCGTTAATTTACTAATAACTGCGTTCTGCTAAGTCAATAAAGGTCAGAGGTCAAAGAGGAGGTTGCAGTTTACATAAAGTATGCATTCACATGAACTGTAACAGAAGTATATATGCGTTATCTAATCTAGACAGAACTAAATTTAATTTTAAAAAATGTCCGTCAAAATCTTTTCCAATAGCCGACCTAATAAACAGGCTTCATATGACTGTCTCTCAAATAATAACGTCAAAAACAATGTTATCTAAAATACAATACCTAAGGGAAATTTTTCTTTTCAGCGAACAGGCTTCATACGACTGTCTCTCAGATAATAACATAAAAAATAATGTTATCTAAAATACAATACCTAAGTGAAATTAACCTGAGTTAGGGTGCGAGCGTAACAGTACTAACGACGGATTCATATTCCCGATGAGACACCTCTGAAAAGCTTGGGTGCTTTGCCCCCTGCACGCAGAGTCCTTAATTTTCGCCGATGACAATACTCGGAAACCCGCGAAGTGCCTAAATCACGACAATCAATAACGGTCCTGCTTCTATCAGTGTCATTTCGGTCCGATGACAGGCGAAAGGTGATGACACCATAGGGAGAGATGAAGAAGAAGTCGATTGCTGTATTTTGATGACTGCTACGTAAGCCCTTCCTCCTCCTCCTCCTCCTCCCTTTCCCACAACCCTCCCAGACCTCCTACCATAATGATGGGAAGGTAGATGATTAGGCTGACGATGAACCGAGCCATGGCTCTTAATACAGGGATTAGGGGTTCAAGCCAATCATTAATACATTACGAGTTCCGGTAAGACCGTCTGTAATTCACTGGGGATATTTCTCTCTCTCTCTCTCTCTCTCTCTCTCTCTCTCTCTTTGTCTGCCCCGAGGAAATGTTATATCATTCCAGGAAGCCTGAGAGTCGTAAAATGTAATTCATGACTCTTCTCCTCAGATATTTGCTTTCTATTTTTCGCCTAACTGTAATTGTACTGTAGCTGCGATCAAATCATCAAAAATGTTTCTGTAATGAAAAACAATTCCGTGAGCCGTTAGTTTGCAATGTCACTGTTGTTGCAAAATGCTATGAAGAACAGAATTGAAACATCGTAAATATCTGCTTATAAATTCTCGCATTTATACAAGAATTACAACTGTTCTCACACACCGGAAGAGTGAAGTGGTATAGCCTGCACCTATAGTGGCTCTGGTAACGGATCCACTAACCACAATCAAGCCTCAGAATAAGGGAAATGGGATTTAATTAGTCGATAAATAACATTAGGTTATTGTTATTTGAAAAAGATATCTTCAACTATTGGCGGGGTGATAGCATTATCAAAGTAAAGTACAAAATTCATCTAACTGAACTCTGAAGCGATAGTTTTTAGCAAATTAATTTCGCATTGAACTGTATCAACTTCCTTAAGTTTACGATGTAATATGGAAAAAAGTTCACTGCAGAAAGTAAGACAGTTGCTTTCAGTAAGACGGAATCTTGACTAAACAGCCTCATAGGTTGGAATGAATGGAATATAGAGTTTAGGCCACAGGCCAAGCACTGGGACCTATAAGGTCATTCAGCGCTGGAGAGAAAATTGAGAGTAGGTAGGTTTGAAAGGTGTAACAGGAGGAAAACTCGCAGTTGCACTATGAAACAATTGTTAGGAGAAGGTTGATAACAAGATGGAAGAAAGATAATATGAATGGAGGCACCGTAAAAGGAATGAAAGGTGTTGCAGCTAGGGGCCGAAGGGACGCTGCAAAGAACTTTTAGTAATGCTTACAGTGCACCCCGTGAGGTGTACTAACGGCACTATTCCCCCCTACGGGAAGCCACATAGGTTGTTTGACATAAATTTTTCCATTAATGACAGAGCAAAACGGAAAAAAACTCTGTAATATTATAAGAGGCAAACCACTCTTTCATCCGATAGTTATATTCCCCTAACAATAACAAAATCTACTTGATATTTTACTGACACCTGCACAAATACTACACAACATGGAGAAAGAGTCTCTGTGGCAGAACCAGATCCTTTAGGGAAAAGGATTGAAGGATGTCTAATTTGCTGATTCAGTTACAACGACTCCAGACCAAGGTTTACATAGAAACTAAATTCAATTGATTCAACACAGTGTGATCTATACTTATTTAAGAGAGCTGATGCCTATGTAATGCCGGCCCGGGCATCGAGTAGAAAGAGAATCTGAGGGACTGAAAGTGATATATAGGCACGAGACTTGGTTGAGGTCAGAAGGCAGAAGTGAATCTATTTATGTGTATTTTACATACACACAAACCACAATCATATATATATATATATATATATATATATATATATATATATGTGTGTGTGTGTGTGTGTGTGTGTGTGTGATACTTCACACATACCCTTAAGGTCATACAGAATGAATAGTCACGATAAGGAACAATGACAGGGACTTCTTTCTAAGTAATTCTGGGAAAAACGCATTGTTCACCCATTAAGAACTACACTTTCCTATAAATCAGCCTTAACAATGATATAAAAGAAACGTTTACATCGTACTATTCAAATTAAGCGTCAAAGCTGACGCATGCGCATTGTCATTTCACGAACCGTTAATAAAAAATAAGCGGACCGTGAGAAGCAAATGAAATGTTGAGTTACACAATGTTTAAAATATATAATTTTATTTTTGCCAAATCGATGAATCAATAAGGCTGTATTGCACTGTAAAGATGGTCATTGCATCAAGGTGTACCGCCATGGCTGCCAATTGGCGTGACTCGAATGATGGTGCAAATAATTTGACTGTGGAAACGCAATGCGAAATCGCAATCTTCCTCCCTTTAAAGTATTTACTTTGTCTTTAGATCATAACAAAGTGTAAGTCTGCGGAAGCCGCTATTCTGTTTTTCGAATTAAGTCACTTTTTTTTCATAACTCTGAAGTCTATAATTACACAAGAAGACATGTGTATGCTATTAAACATAAGTAACAGAAACAAGTAAAAATGACTCGAAGTATATTGTATGAAACTTTTAGCCACGGCCGGTGGTGGCCTGTATTGTTGGTACCCATATCGTTGCCAGACGCACGATCATGGCTAACTTTAACCTCAAATAAAATAAAAACTGCTGAGGCTAGAGGGCTGCAATTTGGTATGTCTGATGATTGGAGGGTGGATGATCAACATACCAATTTGCAGCCCTCTAGCCTCAGTAGTTTTTAAGATCTGGGGGCGGACAGAAAAAGCGCGGACGGATAGACAAAGCCATCTGAATAGTTTTCCTTTACAGAAAACTAAAATGGCATTTTTCCATTTCATATTTATCCATTCTTAGCAACTGATAATACGTCGATTTTCCATAGAAATCCGCGAAGTAAGTTAAGCTTCAGCAGAATCAAAGGCTTACAGAGTCAGCAGAATCAAAGGCTTACAGAGTAAGCATACTCAAAGGCTTACAAAGGCAGCAGAATCAAAGGCTTACAAAGTTAGCAGAATCAAAGGCTTACAGAGTCAGCATACTCAAAGGCTTACAAAGTCAGCAGAATCAAAGGCTTACGGAGTCAACAGAATCAAAGGCTTACAGAATCAGCAGAATCAAAGGCTTACAGAGTCAGCATAATCAAAGGGCTACAGAGTCAGCAGAACCAAAGGCTTATTACACAATCAGCAGAATCAAAGGCTTACAGAATCAAAGGCTTGCAGAGTCAGCAGAATCAAAGGCTTACAGAGTCAGCAGAATCAAAGGCTTACAGAGTCAGCAGCTGCCATTACGCAGCAGGATTTCTTCACTGAAGAAAATGGTCCGGATTTAATTCAAATATTTCCCTCGGGCAAAAGGCTTCATTTTCCACTACAAACAGTTTATTCATAAGCCACAAAGTAATATCGTTGACATGAGAAACAGGACATGCAATCTAGTAAACAAGAGAGAGAGAGAGAGAGAGAGAGAGAGAGAGAGAGAGAGAGAGAGAGAGAGAGAGAGAGAGAGGATGTTTGTTGGTTATTTTGGTGCCATTACCTGCTCCATTTAGTTTAGAGGTTGTGGTTCACAGATTGATTTGTACACACAGGCATTCAGGAACGGGAAATGACTCGAAATATTTATAGAAAATGTGAACGTCCGTAAAATCTCTATTCTTATCTTCATACTTCCAAGAACAGGCAGGCAAGAGGCCAAAATTCATCGAGGACCCATCACGAAAAGTGCGACGAATTCGCCTGAGGTGATGACAATCATTTGTCATAATCCGAAATGAGCTACAGGACAATGAAGGCGTGATAAAGATACGGATAACATTTTGGAAAAATGGCCGACCGTGATTGTTTTTTCCTTTAGCAGTAAAAGGACTTTAGAAGTTAGCATTGAATGGAAAAGCAAATAAGTGAACTATGAGCCGGCGTGTTCTTTAAACAACATGCAAGAGTCCTGTAATCAGTAAGGAATAGGCGTTTCATTCGAATCAAAATCGGAATACATAACCGTAAAGGTTAGCGACACACACGCACACACACACAATATATATATGTATATATATATATATATATATATATATATATATATATATATATTATATAGACATATATACTGTATATATATATATATATTATATATGCACAAATATATAGATTTATGTATGTATGTATGTATGTATGTATGTATGTATTTATATACTTATTGAAATCTATAAAAATCTGTATTAAGAAGGAAGAAATGTCCATGTATTAAAAGAATATATTATATATATATATATACTGTATATATATAATATATATATATATATATATATATATATATATATATATATATATATACATATACTGTGTAAGTGTGTGTGTGTGTATGTGTGTTTGTGTGTAATCTAGGAGACTACTCAAAGAGAAGTTTATCAAATACGAAAAGAGAAGCATTTTCCATATCTTATGCACACGAGTGCATGACATTATGTATTCGTCGTGTCAGCGGATTAGGAGGGAAAATCGTTGCTTGTAGATCCTGGCCGTCATATAAAAAAGAACACTTCATATCATACATAATATTTACCAAAGCATCTCTCTCTCTCTCTCTCTCTCTCTCTCTCTCTCTCTCTCTCTCTCTCTCTCTCTCTCTCTCTCTCTCGCTGGACGTTCACCAAGTTTCTACAAAACCATTAGCTCTAACGGCGAGAGACGAAAGCGCAAAAATGCAGAGAGGCGGAGAGGAAAAACTGCAAATAAAATATGACGCAGACAATTTGCTCCGGTACATTAGCGTGAACTGAAATGACATGCGATTCCCCGGAGCACAGCGACACTCGCAAACAAATCCGACCGGGAGCAAAGGCGGCCTTGCGACCGCCCGGCGCAGAGGCCTCATTGGGCTGGTCGGCCAGAAGCCCTGGGCTGCTGTTGTTGCTTGGCAAATACATCGGATAAGTGTATTGACAGGCGTGTTATCACCAGCTATAACGTGATGGAGCACCAATAAATGATCGGTTGGGGTGTTTGTATCGGTCAATTTGAAGGTTTCTTGTAGTCTACACCAAAGCTAACGGCCAACTGGCCAGAATTTATAGGAACGCCAAGCTATAATAACGTCTGGTTAGGGACGCTCGCTACTATCAATTGCGAGCTGTTTAATTATGATTCTCGAGCGCCATGTTAATAGGACACCCAGGCAAAAACGAAAAAAAAAAAAAAAATATATATCAAACTATATCTGAGAAAGAGGAAAGGGGTTACAACGAGAGAGAGAGAGAGAGAGAGAGAGAGAGAGAGAGAGAGAGAGAGAGAGAGAGAGAGAGAGAGAGAGAGAGAATGACTAACCACATTTGTATCTAATTGGCTCCTTGACGCAAGTAAAAAGATTAAAAATTATATATATATATATATATATATATATATATATATATATATATATATATATATATATATATATATATATATATATGGCTATAATCATTTGCCTCTCGAAATGATAAAGAGACATACACGTTGTCTAATGCAGTTTCATAAAGCATCAAGATGTTCATAACCTGAGAGCGAGAGAGAAGGGCAGTCTATAAATACAACAATTCGGATAAGAATTGGTACACTTGTAAGGCATAAAAAGGTGCCACCTGGTCATTAACCCAAGGGAATTCATGCTCTATCCTTAAAAAGAAGAAGAAGAAGAAGAAGAAGAAGAAGAAGAAGAAGAAGAAGGAGAGGCGGTACTTCTCAAGGAGAAATATCGGCAATAATACCACTAGCAAACTGGCGATTAGTAAATCAAACTTTGGGGAAAGCGAACGAAGTAAAACAGGATTTCCAATTATAAAAGAAAAACAGATGAAGGGTAAATACGTCACTTAACACTGGAGGTAGAAGGTAAACAAGAGGCAGAGAAGGGGGAGGGGGGGAAGTGGGAACTGGGAATGGGGAAGAGGGAAGGATTAGCAGGCTAAGAATCGAAGGGGAGGGGAGACCAGTTGTCTCTGTGCATCACGATCGGGGCCGAAGAAATAAATTGCCTCTACCCAAATTCGGCATTGTATGGTGCCATAACATCAGATATTCCGTTCGAAATCGCAGGGTTCGTTATCAGTGCCAATAAATTTGTTCACTGGTGTTCAACAGTGTTCATTTGCGATAAGAACACAAGCGTTAGAAGTACACGAACAATAACAACGTCACCCATTACTATATTTAGGGACAGCGTCCATTTATCATTCCGATGAAAGGGAGAAGAACCGGAGAGGAGAGATGATGGTGGGTATAGAGTGGAAGGGTATGAAGAGGCGGCGATAGGAAGCGGCTGAAGGGGGGGGGGGGAAGGGGGGGGAGGCAGATACGATGGAAGAGGAGGCCAAACCTTTAAAAATTAAATTAAAAAAATAGATAAAATAAAATTAAATATGAATGAAAAATTACATAAATATAAAATAAAATAAAAAATATATGAAAGTATGTAAAAATCAATAGAACTAAATAAAAATAAAACTATATATTCGTAAATAAAACATATATCCAAAAATAAATTAAAATAAAGAAAAATATATAAAATAATAAAAAATAAAAATCGGTAAATATAAAAATGCAAATAAGGTAAAACAGAAACAAAATAAAATTAATATTGAATAAAAACATAAAATAAAAAATATAAAAAATATAAATAATAAATAAATAAAAATGATAAATAATGATAAATGAAAGAAGAAAAAACTTTAAAAAGAGACGACAACACCTTCAACTGAAAGACTTAAACACGCACATGTTGTTCTTAGAAGTATATCAATCTCGCGTGCTTCTGGCCTAAACCTGATTTTATCAACGTGAGACACTACTTATCAGTGCCTTAAAAAATATCGATTTTATCAACCCCAAAATGTAAGTCTGTGAACTAGAGGGTTCTACATACATCGGCGTATGTATGTGTTTACCACCAACGGTCTGATGGCCAGCTAAGTCTAGCAACAATGGGATTGATCAGTATTTGGAAGGGTGGGTAGATAAATATATATATATATATATATATATATATATATATATATATATATATATATATATATATATATATATATATATATATATATATATATATATATATATATATAAATATATATCACTATTCATCTAAACATAAAAATTTTTCATTTACCGAGATAAAAAAATAATTCTGCGTAACATGCCACAAAAGGTTCATATATACGCAACAATGGGATTTATCAGTATTTGAATGGGTGGGTAGATAAAAAAATACACATAATATATATATATATCACTATTCATCTAAACATATAAATTTTTCATTTAACGAGATCAAAAATAATTCTGCTTAACATACCACAAATTGTTTATATATACGCAACAATGGGATTGATCAGTATTTGAAAGGGTGGGTAGATAAAAAAAATATACATATACATAAATATATACATAAATATATATCACTATTCATCTAAACTTATCAATTTTTCATTTACTGAGATAAAAAATAATTCTGCTTAACATACCACAAATTGTTTATATATACGCAGCAATAGGATTGATCAGTATTTGGAACGGTGGGTAGATAAAAAAACTATACATATAAATATATATCACTATTCATCTAAACATAAAAATTTTTCATTTACCGAGATAAACAAATTGTTTATATATACGCAGCAATGGGATTGATCAGTATTTGGAAGGGTGGGTAGTTAAAGAAATACACATATACATAAATATATATCACTATTCCTCTACACATAAATTTTTCATTTACGGAGATAAAAAACAATTCTGGTTAACATGTCACAAAAGGTTTATATATATATATATATATATATATATATATATATATATATATATATATATATATATATATATATATATATATATATATATATATACACACACACACACACACACACACACATATATATATATATATATATATATATATATATATATATATATATATATATATACACGCATATGACTATCAACTAAAAGCGTTTCGCGATCGATTCCACCAAGTGGAAAATAGCGATTCGCCGCTACCGAAGCATCAGATTTTAATTCATAGGACACCCGATCAAACTGCTACAATTACGCATCCTGAAACAATGGCGAATATCTGTCAAACATATTCTTCTAACGTCTTTAAAAGATGTATCCCAGCCAATACAAACCACATAAGAACAGAAACGAAACTGCCCATGAATCAAGAGCTGATATCGCTGCGATCAAATTTAAATGCAACCACTCAAATAAGGATTAGGCATGAAATTGATGGTTGAGAATAGCAAAGCCAGATCATGAAGGAGAGAGAGAGAGAGAGAGAGAGAGAGAGAGAGAGAGAGAGAGAGAGAGAGAGAGAGAGAGAGAGAGAGAGAGAAATCAAACATAAGAAAACATGGTAAACAGCAATTTTGATCGGCTGATATTGAGAATTTACAGAATAATTCACGGCAATCGGCAACCTGCTGGAATAAATAAGAGAGAACGCGCCTCATAAATAATGATTCTATCAGTGACAAGCACTACAGGGTCGCCCAACCTGAAAATCCTCTTGCCAAATTATAGGCATTACAGATCTGGCCCCTGCCTTACAATCTATGCAACTAAACATCCTCCTCTGACTATGTTTAACTCCAATAACTTTCTCATTCTATACAAATATTCCTATTTTACAGCGCGAGATTATGTAGCGTGGATGAAGACTTGTTCCAGAACAACTAAACAGAAACGGTGGCTCGGGATATGAGTTCCGAGAACCAAACACACCCTGGTAATTTACGACAGATCTAATTAACTGCATCGGCCGTAAATCCTCCCTGGCAACACTCGAGGAAACGATTAGAAAACTAAAGGCCACCAAACAACCACAAAGTCCCCGGGTATTTTTTTACTCAATTTTTCATGATGCCCCACAAGCGAGAGAAGTCACCCACCAACGCTCGAACTAGATCAACTCGTCCAACGCTTCTACGACCTCGGTTGACCGTCCATCTTCCAGCTCTCGAACGCTGCGTTTCCCTCGGCTGACCGTCCATCTTCCAGCTCTCAAACGCTGCGTTTTCAGTGGATGACCGTCCATCTCCCAGCTCTCAAACGCTGCGTTTCCCTCGGCTGACCGTCCATCTTCCAACTCTCAAATGCTGCGTTTCCCTCGGCTGACTGTCCATCTTCCAGCTCTCAAACGCTGCGTTTCCCTCGGCTGACCGTCCATCTTCCAGCTCTCAAACGCTGCGTTTCCCTCTGCTGACCGTCCATCTCCCAGCTCTCAAATGCTGCGTTTTCACTGGATGACCGTCCATCTTCCAGCTCTCAAACGCTGCGTTTCCCTCGGCTGCCCGTCCATCTCCCAGCTCTCAAACGCTGCGTTTTCACTGGATGACCGTCCATCTTCTAGCTCTCAAACGCTGCGTTTACCGTCCATCTTCCAACTCTCAAATGCTGCGTTTCTCTCGGCTGACCGTCCATCTTCCAGCTCTCAAACGCTGCGTTTTCCTTGGCTGACCGTCCATCTTCCAACTCTCAAACGCTGCATTTCCCTCGGCTGACCGTCCATCTTCCAACTCTCAAACGCTGCGTTTCCCTTCGCTGACCGTCCATCTTTCAGCTCTCAAACGCTGCGTTTCCCTCGGCTGACCGTCCATCTTCCAGCTCTCAAACGCTGCGTTTCCCTCTGCTGACCGTCCATCTCCCAGCTCTCAAACGCTGCGTTTTCACTGGATGACCGTCCATCTTCCAGCTCTCAAACGCTGCGTTTACCGTCCATCTTCCAACTCTCAAATGCTACGTTTCTCTCGGCTGACCGTCCATCTTCCAGCTCTCAAACACTGCGTTTTCCTCGGCTGACCGTCCATCTTCCAACTCTCAAACGCTGCATTTCCCTCGGCTGACCGTCCATCTTCCAACTCTCAAACGTTGCGTTTCCCTCGGCTGACCGTCCATCTTCCAGCTCTCCAACGCTGCGTTTCCCTGGGCTGACCGTCCATCTCCCAGCTCTCAAACACTGCGTTTGCTAAATCTGCAGGTGCTTGCACATGTTGACATTTATTGATGCCAATTACAAGTGCACAATTCTATCAGAGCATTAGTGAGACTGATTTAATATAAAAAAAAAACAATTAAATGCTTTGCCCTCGACCTTGGTTGGTTTTCTTAAATCCAAATTTTGAGACAATATAAAAGTATTTTGAATATTAAAGGGGTCACTGACTCTCTCTCTCTCTCTGTCAATGAATATATAATTTCCTGACATGAATTAATTGAACATATTGGAAAAATTATTCAAACCTTCTTTACAAATAAGGACGGATTTTGAAACATGTCACATGAGATATACATACTCTTTTGAATAAAGAGTTTTAGATGATGAAGTATATACATATATATACATATATATATATATATATATTTATATATATATATATATATATATATATATATATATATATATATATATATATATTATACTGATTATTGCACGAGCTATGCTGTGGCATGATGGATGAAGTCTGCTGTTTGCTGGTACTTGCTTGAGATGTTCTGATTCGGATTTTATGGACGCCTAAATTTGTACTCAATCACTGTAATTTTTGTTTCCCCTCCCTTCTAAGGAGAAACCCTGGTCGTGCTCTCTTTACACATGCGTGCGAGAATTTATGTGCGTGCGCAAGCGCGCTTCCACGATACAAATAACGACCAACAGCCGTGTAAACATCAAGCCAAATCAACATCATCATATTCCACGAAGACATCGGGGCATAACATCACTCATCCTGAGGACCCATCAATCTAGATTTGGAAGAAGAAGAGAACAAGTAAATAGTGCGCCGAAGTTTCTTCGGCGCAATCGAGTTTTTGGTACAGCAGCTACAGTGTATAATCAAGGCCAACGAAAATAAATCTATCTTTCGGTGTTCTCGGTATAATGCTGTATGAGACGCGGCCCATGAAACTTTAACCACGGCCCTATGGTGGCCTATCCTATATAGCTGCCAGAAGCACGATTATGGCTAACTTTACCCTTAAATGAAATAAAAACTACTGAGGCTAGAAGGCTGTAATTTGGTATGTTTGATGACTGGAGGGTGGATGATCAACACCAATTTTCAGCCCCGTAGCCTCAGCAGTTTTAAAGATCTGAGGGCGGACAGAAAAAGTGCGCACAGAATAAAGTGCGGACGTAGACAAAGCCGGCACAATAGTTTTCTTTTACAGAAAACTAGAAAAAAGCGAGGATTCCTGAAGACGCCTTTTCGAAAA